>CM044431.1:199584630-199624995 GCA_024363595.1 Xenopus borealis | reverse complement strand
AATCATGTAAACATTAAATAAATCCAATAGGCTGGTTTTGCTTCCAATAAGGATTAATTACATCTTAGTTTGGATCAAGAACTAGGTACTGTTTTATTATTACAGAGAAATAGGAAATCATTTTTAAAAATTTGGATCATTTGATAATAATGGAGTTTATGGGAGACGGCCTTTCCGGAACGTTCTGGATAACGGATCCCATACATATATCTATATATAGATATATGCACAGTATATTGTATACATATATATTTCAGAAAGCATTCAGTATACACATCAAGCATGTTCAAACTGACAAACAGCTGAAGTACTGGTTTGGCTAAGTCTAAATATTGTAATTAGTCCAACAGAACCCCCTCCTCCCCAACTCAAACAGCTGCATCGACACAATAACAAATCATCATCTCCATATAAATACAAACATCTTCTGCACTTGCCAGGCAAACAATTTGAGGTGCCAACTGATATTCTCTACCTGTCATACCCAGGCAGTACGTGATAGAGTAAGAAATTGGGTCTCTTCCAGAGAACAGATCCTTCTTTAATTTGGATCTTCACACCTCAAGACTACTAGAAAATCATGTAAATGTTAAATAAATCCAATATGCTGGTATTGCTTCCAATAAGGATTAATTATATCTTAGTACGAGCTACTGTTTCATTATTACAGAGAAATAGGAATGAATAGGGGATGCATAGCTCATTACACAGTTGCAAACAGAGTTGCATTAGGACAAGCAACCAGTGCCCCCCCCAGCTCCCATGGCTCTGCAATACACAAGAACCCACATACAGCCACAGACTGCTCTGATGTGTTGAGAATTGTAGTTCACTAGTTAGAGGGCTGTAGAATGAGCATCACAGAACTAAAGTGACTTTTCACTCTGAACAGCATATCATTCCTATCCCCATATGCCACCCTCATGCACCCTATGAATAGTGATACCTAATGCCATGCCATAGATCCCTGTGTGCCATTGACAAGTCCTTGTTTTAACCCTTTCCCCACTAGCATGGAATTTAATTGGCAGCTGTCACTGAATTATTTTTTTTTCCTCCCAAGTAGATTGGCATTTCATTGGCAAGAGCTCAGTTAACTTTATCCCTGAGCAGCTGTCAGAGGAAAGAGTGCGTCACTTAATACCTGATACCCTGGCACACAGGTAAAGAAGGTGGAAGAGAGAATAAAAGTTAGTTCTAGGTTGTTAGAAGCCCCTGTGCTTCCAGTTCAAGGAAGAAGCAGAAAGTCTCACCTTGTGAAATTGTGTCTATGTCCCAGTTGTTGCCTTGTGGCTCTCTGGATGGCACAGGTCCTTGGGCAACAGGAGCCACTTCTCATCCAGCAGAAAAGTAAAAGTAACACGTCATAAGCAAAGTACGCCTCTGAGCTGGGATAATGAGTGCCCTGCCTCCAGTGAGTGCAAGCAAAGCTCTCCAAGTGTGAGGTGCTGAGGACAGCGTCCTGCGAACACACCCACCCCACCACCTCCTGCAGCCCTCACAGTGCTTCTTTATGCACTTCTATCTGCTCTCTCTTCATCTGGGATGTCTCACATCACCTAAGCTGCGTCTCTTCTTTGCACGGGACAGCCCCAAGAGGGAGATGCTGGAACTGGAGCCTGCTGATATAGGAGCTTTCAGTGTATGCCCTGTCAGTGCCAATGGAGCAAATGCAACAAGTGCTGCTTTACTATTGCATTTCTCTTTAAATAAAGAAGTACATTGTAAGTGCCCTGTTTAATATGTACCTATATATATAGAGGGGGGGTTGAGGGATTGCAGAAGGTGGGGCTTGCACTACATATACACCATGGGCTGAAATTAGAAGCAGATGGGAAGTTGTAAGGCAGTGTAACCCAGGAGAGGCTGGGGATGGCTGAGGACAGCAACCACCAAGCTCACACTGAACAAGAAGGTATTATACAGCAGCTGAGCATATTGGAGCCATTGATGGCTGCACTGAGGGGAAAAAACTTTCCTTGGATAGGAAATGCCTTCATGTTCCAATAACAGAGCTACTTTTGATGAAGTGAGGCTGCTATACCTCAAAGGGCTGCTCCCTTAAGAAGAGAAGGGCAGCTGAGGATGGAGACATCATGGCAACAAAGGGTCACACTTGTTCTAAGGCAGGACGCTCCCAAAACTGGTACTAGTGTCAGCAAGGGAAATGGCACTCTCTATAGGATCCTTATCTATGGATTAATCCCAGCCTGGAGCTGAGGCTGCACATTCATTCAGTGCCAGAGTATATCGTCTTAAATACAGTAGAGACAGACACCCATGGGACATCTCACTCACTGAACATAACCATGGGCCTCTATATTAGGTCCTCCTATATAGCAGCAGCAGCAGCAGTCGAGACAGGGAGGCCAAACAAGGGTTAATGTTCATAGTCATTTTAAACAGCCAGCAGCTATTAAGTTTCCATTCAATTGGCAATGCACCTTCTATTAGGGCTCTTACACATGGTCATTTTTACCTGCGCTCCTCAGTGTTCCATTTTGTTCCGTTCAGCTGGGGGGGGGGGTGCAAGAGTAGATGCACTCAATTATTTTCAATTTGGCTGTACTCACACAGACGTGTGTATGAGCGAAACGCAGGAAAAATGCAGCATGTTGTGTCTCAACCAGTGTTGTCTCCTACATGCGTCTGTGTGAGTACAGTCACATTGAAAAGAATCAAGTGCGTCTACTCCAGCGCTCCCCTGCAGCCGGAAAAAACCAGAATGCAGGAGAGCGCAGGTAAAAACGGGCGTTTGTAAGAGCCCTTAAACATGTAACACATCGGTACTAGATATGCGTTCTCTTCACTATGCATTTCACCTGAATTCATCTACAGCTTAAAACATGGCAGTCTTATATCAGATCATGCATTGTTATTTGCAGCATGGGAAATGTACAGAGAGGCCTCTGGGGAATCACATGCCCTTGTCAATTCCACCTACATTAAAATTACTTTTCCTTTAAAATACAGTACCTTAAAATCAAACCCCCCAAAATAACACCTGTGTGCCTCCCCATCTATCCTGATGCCCAGGAAGAAGCTGACAAAATTGCTTGGCACCTCCACTGTGCTTTTGTTTATGGGCACTAGGTGGCGATGTTGCTTTAATGTAACAAAGTTAAAGAGGTAACACTAAGGCACCACAAGCTATTTCTGCATGTGCATGGCCTCTGTTTGCTTTAACGTACCTGCAATTTCATAAACAAAACAATTTACCATACCAAAGGACTTCTTGCAAATAAAGATCCCTTACTCTGGCTTCAGTCTTTACCATAATTACTTACAATAACTTTTACTATTCAAATATTTTATGGCTGCAGAGTGATACCCCAGACTGTGAAGGATAATGTAGGAAAGCTTTACTAATTGGCACCCAGATGGAGACAAGGGGGGACCCCTGCCTCCTCCATAGTAACAGGCAAGACAGGCAAGGAAAGACCCCTGATTCTTGAGATTTCTGGTTGAATTTTTGTGAATTGGTGGTAGAAATGTCTCTAATCCTCTCAGTAAAAGCAGTGGCATTCCCAGGCCGGGCAGCAGCAGCCTGCTTCTTGTTACTGTTCTTCTCAGATAGAGCTCAGGCCAGGCACATCATTCTGGAGCCAGGGGAAGGGAGGAGAGAGTTAGGGAAACACTGCTGACCGGGCTGGATTTACATAACGGGCGCCCCTAGGCCCACTGCCATTTGTTGCCCCCATACTCTGCTCTTTATGCGCAAATTTTCATCATGAGGACTGGAGCAATGGGGATTGGTGCATGGGAAATTTAAAAAAACTATCATATCTCCTGCGTATCCCCAGTGTTTCTGAACCAATGTGGGTGTGGCAGCATGCCGCCCCCTAAGTGCCATTGCTACTTAGCAGCTTGTTTATATGAACTGTTATATTAGCAGCGCAGGGCAACACTACATGATATTTTCTTTACTTTAAAACACTTCTTCACACTGACATCACATCACTCTCTAACTCCGACCCGTGGGCCTGGCCATCTCTTGCTTTATCTCTTTACTTCTCACCTAAACACAGCTATGTACATATGATTCTGCCCATCTCTGACCTAGACCAGTATAATCTGGCTGCTGGTCATTTGGATCCCTTGTTATTCACCCCAGCACTTAGAGCTCCAGGGCTTTCCTTTCATTTTATCCAGTGCAAGTCAGTTGCAGCTATGGGCTGAAGCTTGTCAGATTTAGGACAGTGCTAATTCCAAGGTTCCCTAGTGCCCAGCAGGTTGAATGGCACATTGATGCAGCACAATGCTAGGAAGCATATATAGGCGCAAGTAACTTTGTGAATAAAGTGAAAGTGAGCTTTAATTTGTGTCCATGTAAACTGTTTGTATTTGGGTTTGTGTTCATAAATAAGGTTTTTCTTATTCTTATTCTATGAATGGCAGGTGTTGGAATCCATACATATTTGCTGAAGAACTCAAGTCCCCAGCATTCTGTCTTCAGCCATCTATCTCAGATAGCAAGGAAAAACGGAGAGGTAATCCATTTTATATGTGAGATTAGATACATTTGCATAATACTAGCCAAAGACCACTCATGCTCTCTGCACTCAATACATTTTAAAATGGTTCATTTGAATAGGCTGAAATCATGTAAATCAATGCCCCATCGCTGGCAGCAATAAAACCAGAAACCCTGCACACGCTTCATACACACGGCAGTTTAATAAACAGCGTTTTGTGCCGTTTTAGGCTATGTCGGACTTTATTAATGTCACTCTGAGAATTTATATAAAGGCCAATGTCCTCACCAGCATCACACGAAATACATAATAATACATAATAATAAATAATACAACTGTATGGAACACGTATGTGTCATATAATTAAAGGGGTGGTTCACCTTTGAATTCACTTTTAGTAAGACGTATAGAGTGATATTCTGAGACAATTTGCAGTTGGTTTTCATTATTTATTATCTATGGTTTTCGAGTTATTTAACAGTTTGCAATTTTAGCTATCTGATTACTACGGTGCAAGTTACCCTAGCATTTGTTTTTTAGATGGGGTCAGTGAAAGCTGGAAAGAGAAAGAAGAAGAAAGAAAATAATAAAAAAAAAACATAAAAAATAAACAATGAAGACACTGGAAAATTTTCCAATGGGAAAGTTGCTTAGAATGGGCCATTTTATTGCATAGTAACTTGAAGGCGAACCACCACTTTAAAGCCCTTTCAAAAAAAATATTTTGCACAGCCTATTTAACCAGTTTTTATTTTTACTCTAAAATATTCCTTTAAAGGAAAACTATACCCCGAAAATGAATTTTTGAGCAACAGATAGTTTATATCAAATCAAGTGACCTATTAAATAATCTTACCTACCTGCTATGTATATTTAAGTAAATATTGCCCTTTTACAGCTCTTGCCTTGAACCACCATTTCATGATGGTCTGTGTGCTGCCTCAGAGATCACCTGACCAGAAATATTTCAACTCTAACTGTAACAGGAAGAAGTGTGGAAGCAAAAGACACAACTCTGTCTGTTAATTGGCTCATGTGACCTAACTTTATAGTTTGTTTGGTATGTTTGTGTGCACCGTTGGATCCTAGGATCCCAGGAGGCGGCCCTTATTTTTTAAAATGTCAATTTTCTATTTATGATTACCCAATGGCACATGCTACTAAAAAAGTATATTATTATGAAAATGGTTTATTTACATGAAGCAGGGTTTTACATATGAGTAGTTTTATGCAGTATCTGTTTATAGAGACCTACATTGTTCGGGTGGTATAGTTTTCCTTTAATTATTAAGGGCCTCCCCCGGCCTCATACAATTCTCTGTAACTCCTGCTTGTATATGGACAAGTAACTCCTTGATGACTTATAATATCCTTATCATTTACAACTGGGGGTACATTATTCAATGTACATATACAGTATACAGTATATAGATACTGTACATTTATGCATCTATATATATATAGTCCACTCCAGTGAGCAAATCACCTCTATTAAATAGGCTATTTAGTGTGCATTTTGTATAGCAAAAGCAGTCATGCAAAGCACATAAGTGTTGCATGCAACTTAAATGAACACGCTCCCCGCTGCTTAATGTCCTTGTGTTCTTTTTCTACGAATTTCTATTTTTATCCCAGTGAGTGCGCTAAATGGGTGGCACTCAGCTCACAAAACCTTTTTCAGTGCATTGTATTTGTCAATGCCTCTCTTTCAGAGCTATGAATGCCTTATGCCTCAGCCTCCTTCATGCAGGGCACCTCATCAATATGTAAACAAACAGGAAGACTCGGGCCTACTCCTGATGGCAGTATTCAGTATAAATAATACATCTGCTGTACAAGTGCACATTCTAAACACCTCCAGTATCCAGAACTCGTGGGGAAATTAAGTATGACTTCAGCATGCAAATCTTGGCACAGCTAATGGCAACAAACCAGCTAACTGGATGAGAAAAGCCAGACTGGATATTGCTGCAGATACAGATCAGTATCTGAAAGAATGTTAATTCTTTGCATGATTATAAATCGTCATGGATAACTCAGCAGCATGCTATGCAGCCTTCAACATATAGCAGTGATTAATAGCAGATATAATCATGTATGGAAAGACATGGTCTTGTTTGTAGCATACATTATTAGGAGAATGGATAGTTACGCTTTTCAAAGTTTAATGTGGCATTTTGCCACATAATTAATGATTGACTGATTCGCTGTCCCTCACCTCAAAATTATTCCGACACTCATTGACTATAATGCTTTTCGGACCAAATAGTTGCTTGTATAAAAATTGTCAAAATTACTTCGGCGCCAATTGATTTCAATGTGTTTTGCAAATTTTGCACGGTTTGTTCTGCACAGATTCGCCCATCACTGCTTATAATATAATTCACTTCCAACCCCTAATGTACATATGCAAATTAGGATTCGCTTGGCCAAGGATTCACCTGAATCCAAGTCCTGCTTAAAAAGGCCACGTCCCAATCCAAAGCCTGGATTCGGTTCATCCCTAATATATATATTTCACACTAGCAGGCCAGGATTTGTGAAAAGACCACCAAGGCTCAGGCCTAGGGCGGGGCAGTTATTTTACGGGGGCGGCATGCTGCCCAACCACACTCGCATTGGTTCCCACGCACCAATTCCCATTGCACCGATCCCAATTATGAGAATTTGAGCAAATAAAAGGGAGGTGATGGGGGCGACAAATGACAGTGGGCCTAGGGGTGCCCTCAATGTAAATCTGGCCCTGCACACTAGATTGGCACATAGTAAAAAAGAGAACTAATGTGATAGCAGAATAATAAAGACAATAATAAAGACAAATTAAAATGGCCATGTTATTATATTTTTTGTTTATTTATCTTTTTTTTCAGCAGATGTCCAGCAGGTAGGGTTGCCACCTGTCCGGTTTCGACCTGGACAGCCCGGTATTTTGAAGGGCTGCCCGGGTCAATGCTTCCTGCCCGGTTTTCCAAATAAGGAAAACCGGGTGGGATTAGCTTGATTGACACAGCGTCATAGCTTCTCCCCATCATAGCCCGCCCACCGATGTCACGGATCCGCCCATTGATGTCACGGGCCCGCCCCCCCTGTCTGGCTACAGCCGCAACCCTACCAGCAGGTCTGTATTTAGTTCTGGCACCACCCTAGGCACCCCTACCCTTCTGACCCAGACCCCATATCTCATGGCCCCAATAAAACACAACACCCAGGTTTGGAAAGAAATGGCTGGAGTTGTTTATTGAACCAAAACATTATCATAAATTAACATGTATAACATATCAACATTGTAACCAAACTGTTTGTATAAAAAACATTTCCCCATCAGGACCCCAGGCCTGCCAGGCTACTTCCACTCCTTGTCAAACACCGCATTTTAACTTCCCCTGGGGCTCAGGGGCCGATTTACGAAATTCCCGTGAAATGATCGAAGTTCGATCGAATTCAATCGAATACCTATCGTGCAAATTTTTTGAAATCGTACATGCAAATTTGGCCTCTTCGATCATCGAATATCGAATAGATCAAATAGATCGAATGATCGGATATTCAATAATTCAATCATTCGATTGAACCTACCAAATTGTAATAGATGGGGAAGCTCCCCATAGGCTTCTGAGGATAAATCCTGCTCGAATACCATTTGTACGATCGGAGCGTTCGAATCGTACGAATTTTTCGGACGCTCAAAGTAAATTTCACGATTTCTACGTGAAATCGAACGGTCAGTATCCGTTCGTACAAATTCATCGAGAAATCGTATTGCGAGCAAAATGATAGCCTAAAACAATTCGATAAGCATTCGATGGTCGAATGCTTATCAAATTGCGAATTTGTTCGAGTTAATTTCCGGGGATAATAGTAAATTTGCCCCTCAGTGTAAAGGTACTGTCCTGTCAAGCCCCCTGCTTCCCTATGTTACCTACAGGTCATTGGGGTCCCAGAACTAACAGCACCCCCTTCTTTAAAAACCTCACATCCCACCTACCCCTCATCCCAGCCCTGCTGTGCCACTGGATGTAGAAGAGGAAGGCAAATAATTAAAAAAAAACAATAATAATTGCAAAGTTGCTATAAATAGAAAATTTTATAGCATACTAAAAGTTAACTTAATGGTGATCCACCCTTTCAACAGCCACAGTACATGTGATGTTTGATCCCTTTCAGTTGGATGGTGTGTCTTTCAGTGGTTGCAATGTGAAACACAGCATTTCCTATTCAAGTGAATAGCAGCGACCTGATGTGAAGATAGGGTTTCCATCAGTAAGTAAGCATGCAGAGAGAAGTCACATTTACTTTGAATTGAGTAGAAAGTCTATAAATAAAAATGCTGAGTTGTTACACCTTTCTAGAGTGCCGGCTAAATTTATTGTTTCCACATTCTGCTGCTTTCAACATTTAATTTATGGCACTTTCTGTTTAGAGGTATATAAATATATTTATAGCTTATTCCACATCTTTGGAAACACACGCACACATACACACACAGAAGCACTCAAAAGAAAAAAAAAAAACTATCCAGGTACTTGAAATAAAATGGTAAACGGTTCCATTATTTAAACTGCTGTGTAAGACAGGGGCTGGTTCCTTTCGCTTTCCCAGTACACGCAAGGGATCCCGTATCCAGAAACCCATTACCCAGTAACGGCCTTCTTCCACAGATTTAATTTAAAGCAAATGACTAGCATTTTTAAGAATGTTTTTGTCATAAAGAATAACCTTGTACTTGATCCCAACTACAATTTAATTATCCCTTAAATGTTTTGTAGTAGAGAGATCCAATTTATAAAAAGATCCCTTATGCAGAAAAGCCCAAGTTCCAAGCATTAAAGATTGCTGCGAACTCATACCTCCCCACCTGCTAACTTATTCGCAAAACTGCAGCAAAAATTCGCAGTGGAAAAATTTGCTGCAAGAAGAATGTCAGACGTGTAAAAATTGTTGCACGTAAACATTTTTGACGCCCGTTGACTTTAATGCATTTAGCCAAAAAAAGTCGCCAAGACAAAATTGTTGCTGAGAAAATTTTTTTGATGCTCTTTGACTTCAATGTGTTTTTGCAAATCTTATGAGGTTTGTGAATTTTTTCGGGAATTTCGGGAATTTTTCTGGGCAGTGAGACGGGACAGATTGGCTCATCACTAATTAGGGATAATAGATTCTGTACCTGCATTAGCAAACTTTCCCTAATTTCCAGGGGTCTGTTCCTGTTTTTGATTGGTTCACACAGTGAATATATTTGTCACCTGGTTGCTGTAAATTTATAAAGTTGAATAAGAGTGTACAAACAGATTTGCAAATTAGTTTTTCACACTGCGAATGTCTATAAGCAGGGTTGGACTGGGGTGCCTGGGGCCCACCTGGACTATTGCCCAGGGCCCCCTCTGACCCCCCTGCCCGTGATGCACCTGCTTGAAAGGTGAAGCGCGTGCGCCTGCTTGAAGGGTGGCCCGCACGAATGGGGCGCTGTGCGCATTCACAAGTGTCGATGGGCACGGCACCTAACGAAAACGTTTTTTTTTTTTTACAATTTGCGTCTGAATTACGCTACAACTTTGGTGGCAGTGAAAATATTCACTAAACAGTTTTGCAAATTGCGAATTTAAGTTACTGTCAACGCTATTTTCATGCACAACAACCTCGCACATTGCCTGTACTCATGCAAAGACCCATCTAATTTGCAAGCCATTTGCGAAACTGTATTCGCAATGCAAATTCTCAAAAAACGGAAAGACGGGCAGAGTAGTGCAATATTTTAGCATTTAGGAAAAATCATGGGCAAAACAACAATTTGCGAATAAATATGCGATGTGCAAACTTTATAAATGACCCCATTAGTATGTTATAGAATGGCTATTCTAAGAAATGTTTCAGTTGATCTTAATTTTTCCTTTTCATAGTTTTTTTTATTTATTTGCCTTATTCTTCTGACTCTTTTCAGCTTTCAAACGGGGGTCACTGACCACATCTTAAAATACAAATGTTCTAGACATTTATCTGTTCAGGCCTCTCATATTCATATTCCAGTCTCCTATTCAAGAAAATGAAAATTGCATACTAAGAGTTAATTTAAAGTTGAACAACCCCTTTAACTATACAAATCGTAGAAGGACTTCTGATGCAAAAACTAATTAACCTGTGCAAAAAGTATATTATATTTATAGTTTGTCTCTATGGATAATAGGTGGTTCAAAATATTACTAAAGGGTGCCACTGGGTTCAGGCATTTCTCTGATAGCTAAAGAACACTAATGAAGAATAAACTTTGTGTGCCATGAGCTTTATCCCTATGAGCCTTATCCTTACTTCTCATGTAACTTCCTCATCTTGGGATAGTAGCCCTGTCAATGAAACAAAACAACATTATTTCATTATTCCATAAAAAACATCAATCTGCTTTCAGAGCAACCTCTGCATTTCATGAGTAGGTCAAGTGAAAGCAATTTACCAGACTAAACTAGTTACGGCAATGTGCATGTTTTTCTTCTAATTCATCCTCTGCAGCAGATACATAGAACATCCTTAAAGGGCAAGGAAAGTGTAAAATAGAATAAAGCTGTACATGCTGTATTTTGTATACTAAACATAAACATGAACTTACTGCACCACAAGCCTAATCAAACAAATGATTTATGCTTTCAAAGTTGGCCACAGGGGGCTGTCATCTTGTAACTTTGTTATACATCTTTGCAAGACCAAGACTGTGCACATACTCAGTGTGGTCTGGGCTTCTTAGGGGTCGTCATAAATGATAAAAAAACTAAGCTGATTGAGTTCTGCATGGCTGGTAAGTAAGGCAGGGGCTACCCCTGCTGTTCATAAGTATGATTGTTTCCCTGCCAGAAGTTAGGGACCGTCTGACAATTCCTATCCACAGCACTAAATGAAGGGAGAATTTCACTGCATACAGTCAGGTTTCTTATAAAAACGGTACACATTTTTTAATTAAAGTATATTGTAGATAGATTTATTTTTCATTAAATAAAGTATTTATTTGCCTTTCCTTGCCCTTTAAGCATCCTTGTTACTTTCTGACATTTAACTGAAGGTTATTATTTAATCAAGTATGAGAAATATTTGTACAGTTTGACTAATTTCCTCTTAATCTTCTGCATTAATGGTCACTTTCAATCTGGTTTTTCAGTAAACAACACTGTTTTTGGGGTGGACAATTGAATTACAAAGCACAACTTCCCTCCTTAATTATGAGCAGGACTTGCAAATGAAAACACGCCCACAAATAATAATGAGAATTTGTCTCCCTGTTTATTTAAACAGGGGTGAAATCTAAAACAGCATGTTCTGGCTTGCCAGGCAATTGACATCATGGGAAGTTCCAGAAAGTATCATGATGGAATAGAGATACTGTAGCTCTCTTATACTGGATAAAGAAGCTGAACACTGTTTACACAAGCCTGTAGATACAGAGATACAGAACTATAAGGAGGAAATTAAATTCTAAAGTGCAGAGTGGCCTACAGAATACAAAGTGGTTTACAAAAGCTAGTAGTATAAAACGCATCCACAATTTGGATGGTTTATAGTAATATGTTATTCGAGTAACCTTTCTGTGTTGTATGGTGTCAAATTATTTAAAATTTTAACTACTGTCCTTTCTACTGTCACTGCTGTTCCTTATTCTCTCACCCATGACGGATACAGCATTGAGACTGCAACCATTTACCATCCCTTACTTTGTTCACAGCACATGACCCCCATCATTTCCCCAATAAAGACTCCTAGACCCTATTGCTGAAAAGAGAAGGCCTCAGTTATTTATTAACTATGACACTTTAACATCGGTTAACATGTATCAGATGAACAACTTGTTATCCATTTCTATAAAGATTTCAGTATTAGACACAAATAGAAAGTGAATGAAAAAGTATTTATTTTTGGTTAATTAAACAACTGAACAACAACTGAACTAAAAAAGTGTTAGAAGTGGAAAAACCTCTTTAAATTGGGCTGCTCCTGTGAGGAAGCAAGGTGAAAATTTTGCCGCAGGCGGCATTGAATGGCCAGTTTTAAGGGGATGGGAAAAGGCTGCCTCCTGTAACTTTAAGAGCAGAATTTCCAGTTGCAGAGACCACTATAGCACTCATTGCACTAGGGATTTCGATTGCTCTGATGCTGAAGTTTTTAAAGGGAAACTGTCATGGGAAAACATGTTTTTTTTTTAAAAAAAAAACGCATCAGTTAATGGTGCTGCTCCAGTAGACTTCTGCACTGAAATCCATTTCTCAAAAGAGCAAACAGATTTTTTTTATATTCAATTTTGAAATCTATCATGGGGCTAGACATTTTGTCAATTTCCCAGCTGCCCCAAGTCATGTGACTTGTGCCAGCACTTTAGGAGGGAAATGCTTTCTGGCAGGCTGTTGTTTTTCCGTCTCAATGTAACTGAATAGTACGCAGTGGGACATGGGTTTTACTATTGAGTGCTGTTCTTAGATCTACCAGGCAGCTGTTATCTTGTGTTAGGGAGCTGTTATCTGGTTACCTTCTCATTGTTCTGTTGTTAGGCTGCTGGGTGGGGGAAAGGGAGGGAGTGATAGCACTCCAACTTGCAGTACAGCAGTAAAGAGTGATTGAAGTTAATCAGAGCACAAGTCACATGACTTGGAGTAGCTGGGAAATTGACAATATGTCTAGCCCCATGTCAGATTTCAAAATGAAATATAAAAAAATCTGTTTGCTCTTTTGAGAAATGGATTTCAATGCAGCATTCTTCTGGAACACTATTAACTGATGCATTTTGAAAAAAAAAAATCCTATGACCGGATCCCTTTAAGTGTGGAGCGTGGGTTGTCAGAAGCTCTAGGATCTCTGCCTTTAAAAAAAACTTATGCAGAGTAGCCTAACACCGTTGACTCTCATATAAAGAGATGAGTGCATATAATCCACTGTTACTCACATGTCCCCTATAACCTGCATCTATGCTTATTTATGCTGCAGTCTATTAAAAAAGTGCCTTACTCTAGGTGCCAGATTATTCTGCTTTTTAGAAGGATAATAACTGTATATGTTTATTTCAGCAATTTGCTGATATTAAGAGCATTTCCAAAATATCAAAAACAGTATAAATTAACTGAAGGCTACTTAATTCACCGGGTATGCTTTTATGTTCTCAGAAATTCTTAGTCACTTCCTTTTATTTCAGTTAGAGGGTTCTGTCACGAATGGCACCCTAAATCCAGAACTAACCAAGCTAAGCTCCCTGGTCTCGGCTCTCACTTCTGCCTATAACCGCCGCCTTTCACCTCGGGAAGAGCCCTCGGTTAATTGGATGCTGAAAGGTCTTAGTTGAGAGAGGAGCAAAGCTAAAAGGTTCTGGACAAGCAAAGGGGCACAATTGTCTCACCAAGAATACTGGATTGAAGAATACCACCAGACACCACTGAGTAGAACAGGCAGGCTGAGCAGAATCGTCAAACAGACCAAGATCAGGATTAGAGAGAGCAGAATGGTCAAGCAGGAAGGCAAGGGTCAGGATTGGAGATATCAGAATGGTCACAAACAGGCAAGGGTCAGGATGGGAGAGAATCAGAGTAGTCAGGCAAAGCAAGGGTCAATATCAGAAAATCAGGTAGGAAATCACAAGGATTAAACACCCAGGAGTTTTCTAAATAGAACCTATCAACGGGCAAGGTTCTGTAGACTAAATTGCGCAGGACGTCATAAACCCAGAAGTGAGCCTTTGCACGCACCATACAGGAAACCGGCACAAGAGGGGAAACAGCAACGCAGTGGCAATGCCCACTAGACCACCAGGGTGAGTACTTACAGGTTCATTCCCAGGGAAGTTTAGAACATCTATAGGCAGCAATGTCTGTCACATATACAATATAGAGAACAGAATTTATATAGTGAATAAAGTACCCCCTCTTGTAAATTATAAGGATATTATAAGTTACAGAGGAGTTTCATAACCTTATAAAAACACGAGGCCGACTTATAGAAGTCATGGAACTCCAAAGTAACTTCTAATATTTTCATATTTTGCAACTGGGGGTACTTTATTTATTATAATGTACAAGTTTCAGTGAGTCATGTGACAAATGACATCAGTACTCCCAGTCAGGCCCACCATCAGGGGGGGACAGGGGGGACAAATGTCCTGGGCCCGGGGCTGAAGGGGGGCCCGGCAGCGCTGCGTGCGCTCGTCGCGAAGTCGAGAAGCAGAATGCAGAAGTGCCGAATAAATACGAAGTCTTGAAGAGGTGGAAAGACCCGAAGTCCCGAAAGGAGCCGACACTGAAGTCCTGAAGCGGCGAAAATACCCGAAGTCACGAAAGTAGCCGACCCTGATATCCTGAAGCGCCGAAAAGAACCAAAGTCATGAAAACAGCTGAAGTCCTGAAGCCACGAGTTCAATTCTACTGACACCAATGTGGGTTTTTTTTTAAATCCCCTGGCCACCAGGGTTTTATTTTAATACTCTATAGCAAATATTTTTTTTTTATATTTTTTGGAGCGACATTTTTTTTAACTTGTAAGGGGTTCCCTGGCGCCAATGTTTTTAAAAAATATATTTTTTGGGGCCCCAATTTTGTTTTAATTTTTAAGGAGGGTCCTGGCGCCAATGTTTTTTTTTAAATATTTTTTGGGGCCCCAAATTTTTTTTTAATTTGTAACGGGAGCCCTGGCGCCAATGTTTTTTAAAAAAATATTCTTTGGTGCCAATGTTTTTTTTTTTTAACTTATAAGGGAGCCGTGACCATCAATATGTGGGGGGGGGTTATTTTTTTAGTACTGATATCTGTGTGGTCTTTTAACTTTGATGTGGAGTAGGTGGGATCAGAGGTGGGGCTTGGGTGTCAGTGTTGGCGGGGCCCAGGGGGCCCCAATAATGTTGTTGTGCGGGCCCCGTGATTTCTAATGGCGGCCCTGCTCCCCGTTTCAAGGATATACTTTACAAGATATTCACGGCTTGTGAGTATTATAAAGTACACTTCTCTATGCGTCCTTGACATAGTCCCTAAAAGGATGTAAGGTTTCCAGATACCTTAATTTAGCTACTTGCTATTCGGAGTCCAACATTTAGAATAAATGTTAAAGTACTCAGGGAGCAACCAAAAGGGGTCTAGGTTTAAAATAAATGTCTTAACAGTAGTCACTGTAGAAGAGAAAGTGGAATCGGTTTTGATTTATGGAAGTCTAAATGATGACATTTCTATCCTAAAGTATTCAGTTTATTGCTATATGTTTGGATTGAAAGAGTCATTCCAAAAAGAGGCAGGATATGCCCAAGCAGTAATCTCACAATTTAGTAAAATTATGCTTAAATTCCAAAGCAGACCTAAATAAAAGAAAACACTGGTTTGTTATTACAAAGTTTACTAAAGTGCTATGATTCAGTCTGTAACTGGGTTAGTTTTGTTTAGCAGTTATATTAAAATAAACTGCAGGTATTGGACCTGTTATCCAGAATGCTCGGGACATGATTTTTCTGGATAACGGATCATTCTATCCTTTGGTTTTTCATACCTTAAGTCTACTAGAAAATCATTTAAACATCAAATAAACCTAATAGGCTGGTTTTGCTTCCAATAAGGATTAAGCTACTGTTTTATTTTTAAAAATGTGGGTTATTTGTATAAAATTGAATAATTGGGGCTTTCTAGATAACAGGTTTCTGGATAATGGAGCAGATACCTTTCATTTTTTTTTTTAATCCTTTCAGCTTTTGGAATCATTGAGTTGTAACTCCCATTCACTCCCATTAATTTTCTCGATGCCCTTTATCCCCTCAAGCTGAATGAATGCAGAATGGTGTATCCTATATTCCATTTATTTTACTTTTAGCTGCATTCATTGTGCAGTATAGTCACACTAACATTTCGATCCTCCAAGCGAAAATTCTGGCCTTGGGGATGGAAACACTGGAGCAGTATATTTAAATATAGTAGAAGCGATGGTGCTGTAATGTTACACTAATAAAGAATAATATTAAACAAAGAATACATCCCCTATTCACTCATGCATATGTTTATAGCCTTCCTTTCCCTGAAGCATTCTATTGTGACCTCAATATTTTAGCAATACAATACGATCAGTCCAGTTCGCTCAATATATTAATAGGAGATACAACACGCATACAGTGCACCGTGACTTTTTTAGTTTGTAAATGGAATTGCGATTGAATGCACAAGTTTTCTCTCTTTCGGTCTCACATGATGGAAAATCAATATAATCAAGCGCTACAGAACAAGAAATGTCAATAGTTTGATGTGCAGCATCTACATGTAACAACGTATTTAAAGCAGAGGAAATCCTTGTGATCAAGGATTTATTTTAGCCTTCACTGAAGTGTGAACTGCAGGAGTCATGGTTTTATTTTTTTCTATACCCTGATATACTTGAAAAAGATAGACCTTCAAAATAAATTCTCATATTTTTATGTGCCTAGATAAAAGAATTCTTTTTCAGAATGATTTTCCCAAAATGAGTACAGGTATAGGATCTGTTATCCAGAAACCCGTTAAAAAAATTATAAATATGTTAAATATACTGTAAGCTCCATTATAACTAAGCAATTACAATTTTTAAATATGATTTCATTGTTCTGTGTAATAACTATTCAGTTCATCCTTATTGGAGGTAAAATAATCGTCTTGGCTTTATTTAATGTTTACTTTATGCTTTAGTAGACATATAATGGTGATCCACAGTGATGGGCGAATTTATTCACCTGGGGCAAATTCGCTGCGAACTCCTGCGATTCCCAAAAAATCTCGCCTGCAGTTTTTGGACACCGGCGTCAGTTTTTTCGACACCGGCATCCAAAAGCAGATGCCCGCCTCCAAAATGAGACATGGAGGGGTTTTGAGAATTTCTCTAGAAGTTTGCGAAAAATTTGGCGAAGTCCCAGATTCGCCCATCACTAGTGATCCAAATTATGGAAAGATCCCTTATCCAATAAAATCCAGGTCCTGAGCATTCTGGATAATATCTTAGTCTGGCAGATAAAAGAACGATTGCTTCGTGAAGCTACACTTTTACTGTTATCGCTATTGTAATCTTTGTTATCTTGACCCTCCCCTATTATCATCGAGTTTGTA
The DNA here is from genome assembly GCA_024363595.1 of Xenopus borealis. Classification (NCBI taxonomy): domain Eukaryota; kingdom Metazoa; phylum Chordata; class Amphibia; order Anura; family Pipidae; genus Xenopus; species Xenopus borealis. The sequence goes on along the minus strand of CM044431.1, from coordinate 199,607,459 downwards.
GCTGAAGCCAACACCTGGTTGCTAAGGTAAATTAGGCCCTAGCAAGAAGATAGCTGATGAAATTCCAAACTATGGAGCTGCTCAAAATAATTTAAAGACCAACTGTGAATTAATTCATTCAAAAAGAGTTCCTCTTTGATAGATAGATAGATAGATAGATAGAGTTTGATAGATAGATAGATAGATAGATAGATAGATAGATAGATAGATAGATAGATAGATAGATAGAGTTTGATAGATAGATAGATTTATTTAATTGATAGATAGATTGATAAAGTTCTGTTGTGTTTTGATAGCCAAGGATGAGTAGAGTATAACCATGCTTTATTTGCAGGCTCATGCAGCCATTACACAGCAGTAACATATAGACAGTACTGTGTATGCACAGTATAACTGATGTGCACAGTGACATCTACAGGCCATTTGTATAAACACCACAAGTTCCTCTCTCATTTTAACACTCCACCACAAATCCTAATTTGAATGACCCTGAATTTGGGCACCAACCCGAACCTACTAAACCCCCATTTACTTGAGGATCCCTTTCATGCAATATGATTTCAGTTATTATCATTTGAATAAAACCCAGTATGTAGATTCCCATTTTATCAAATGAGTAGTAAAAGGATTGTATCATTTATGCCCCATACCACTATGGGTGCCAGTCTGGAGGTTTTATTTCCACAGGGACATAATTAGTGATTGTTTTAATAAAGCAAATAAACGAGAAGGGACAAATATTCCAAATCTGGAAAAATACCTTCATTATAACAATTTTTATACTGTACATCAGTGATCCCCAACCAGTAGCTTGTGAGCAACATGTTGCTCTCCAACCCCTTGGATGTTGCTCCCAGTGGCCACAAAGCAGGTGCTTATTTTTGAATTACTGGCTTAGAGGCAAGTTTTGGTTGCATAAAAACCACATGTCCTGCCAAACATTCTCTCCTGTAGGCTGCCAGTCCATATAGGGGCTACCAAAAAGCCAATCACAGCTCTTATTTGACATCCACATGGACTTTTTCAGGCTTGTGTTGCTTTCCAACTCTTTTTTAAATTTAAATGTGGCTCCTGCTGTACATGGATAAGACTACAGAAATAATGTTGAGTGTCACAATTTAATGATCAAGAATAGGATTCTAATAATCACATCGGACAATTGATTTTTTAGAAGTCTACTAAAGCTGTAGGGTGCCTCTAAATTAAGAAGACAAAATGCACTTGTTAAGTAAGTGTTCTTGGCTGCAGATGTTGGTCAGAAGGTTAATACTGAAGTTTCAAAGAACTAAAATTATTGAGTAATTATTCTCAGCAAAGAATATGCCAAACCTTGTCATATAATCAATAGTGAATTATGGCTGAACGTCCTGGAAATTCAAACTTTTTTGTGCCTGACTGAAAAGTGTCATAAACATTTATAGTCAGTGTTTAGCATTCTGATTATGTTCAATCAGCACATCAAATGATGTGTAGGAATATCTCCAAATACAGGAGAATTAGAGTCCCTTGGGGGGACAAAAGGAAGAAGAAGCTAAGAAAAACAAAAATCCCTCTAGCACGCCAGAACAATTAAGTTATTATTATATAAGCCACAAATGGTACCTTGAGCTTCAGCTGCTATTCTAATTCTATTCCCAGTTAGTATTTGCATCTACAGTATATATATATATAGCTACATGGGCTCATTCGGTTACATTTTTGAAAAATGATTTCCTTTTCCTCTGTAAAAATAAAACAGTACCTTGTACATGATCCCAACTAAGATATTATTAATCCTTATTGGAAGAAAAAACATTTTCTAGTATACAAGAGGTACATTTATCAAAGGTTGAATTTCAAATTCATGTGAATTTTTAAAAGCTCCCCTAAACTCCCACAAATTTGAAATTCGACCAATCAAAATGTATTAATGAAATCACATTTTTAAAATTAGGATGAATGGAATTGCCCTGAAAACTTTATTAAAGTTTTTCCTCCAAATGTCAGGAAGGCAGCAACAACGCCAAATTGATCCCTGGACCTCTCCCATTGACTAAAGCAATTCGGTAGGCTTCAGGTGGCGAATAGTCTAATTTGAGTTGAGGGCCAGAGTATGATAAATCTCAAAAATTGAATTAGAATTTTTAAAAGAAAGCTCACTAGTCAAATTTGACAGTTTTGACCATAAAAAAATTGAAAATTCTAAATCTGCCCTACAGAAAGATCCATTATCCGGAAAACCCCAGGTCCTGAGCATTCTGGATAACATGTCCCATACCTGTGCAACTCTTTGGGGCAAATTCACTAAGCGACGTAAATGCGCTAGCGATGGCTTTGCCACTATTCACAGCACTTCGCCAGACAAATTTACGCTAGCAAGCTAATTCACTAAAATGGCAATTTGCGCTCATGGTGGCAAACGTTAACGAAATTGCACTACCAGTTATTACTACTACTAACTTCGACAGGCAAAGTGCATTTATGCTAGCGATGCCTAATTTGCATACGGAGTGAAGCTAAACGTATAATAGAAGTATATGTTACAGCCACTACATTCCACTACACAAGCACAGGAAACCTTTAATAAATTAAATAAAGTTGTCCTATTGCCCTAAACATGTGCCCACTGTATAGTTGTGTTGCCATATGTTAGGAAATGCAGGGTGGGGAAGGAGGGTAACCCCAAAAAAATTATGCTATTTTTCAGATAACCCTAAAAAAGTAAAAGACGCCAGCTTTTTTTGGGGGGACTTTCAAGAATTTCAAGTTTTTCTTCAAACTCCTATCTATTGTATTGTGAGGTCTGACCTGGTGAAGTAAAGTCTAGCGTACTTACGTCCCTTTGTCAGAGCACAACTTCGCCAGTCGTAACGGTGCGTAGTTGCGCTAGTCTATCTACTTCACTAGTGAATTTTAACCAGGGACACTCTTAGTAAATTGGCAAAGCTGCGAAATGAAGTCACGCTGGCGAATAAGCGTTAGACGCTACGTGCTTTAGTGAATTTCCCCCTTTATGTTTACATGCCATAGATTCCCAGATTTTAATAAAACCACAAGGGACCAGTTGCACACCCTCTTAGGCTCACCCAACCCCTCCCTCATCTAGTTCCATTGTGAAGTGATGGATTGGAAGTTTCTGAAATTCTAATTTTCAAGTGCAAAAAAAAAAAACTTATTAGCAGAACACAAGCTATTTTTCAATTTAGATTTTGGAGGTGAATTTGAAATATTGCAGACTCATTGAAAATGATGGTTAGAAGGTGATTTCCCTGCATTCAAGTATTCAATCAAGTTTCTTAGGTTCACATTTTTTAATAAACAGTCACACAACTGATATTTTTGAGTTTTCAAGGTTTTTCAAATAAAGTCAAAACCCAGTTTTCAAAAAAATGGACCTCCTTGTAAGTACTGTGTAAAAATAAATGGTATTGGCTAAATTATAGGCAGACTAAAACTATGTTTTCTAAAAATAAATCATGCACAAATACATATTCAAACAATAGCCTCCACAAATGATTTATGGGTAACAGTTTGTAAATATTAACTGTATGCCTCTATTGATGAGTTTGACTTCTGAAGTGTATGTGCGTGAAATCCTCATTGCTGGTCAGGTGTGACTTCACATTGTTAAGAACTCATTGTAGAATATGATTCTTATTTATGTACTTGTAGCCCACAATCCTTTGCTCCAGGGCACCTTTAACTCACTTTCACCTACTCTGCCTTCTTTATCCATGACAAGACATGTTTTATTGTGCAAATGTTCCATACACTGGAGATCAGTGTTATAAAGTGCACAAGAAGGTCTTCTAGGAATCTGTCATAATAACAATTGTGAACATTAAAAAAATACTTTGTAAGATAAATACAATGTGTAACGTACAGAAGATCTCCTACAGCCCAAGGATGTCAGAATAATGAACCATGGCTGCCTTATGCTACTGTTCACAAACACAGTTGCTAATGTGAAAAATTAACCACTAAGCATTTTTAAAATCAATGTCAAGAAGCAGAAGACACATTTTATTTTTAATCAGTATTTAGAATAGCTGGGGAAATTCACTTTAAAACCAACATTTTAGCCTCTTTCTGCATAATTCTACTTCATCATTAAAGGGGTTGTTCACCTTTGCGTTAACTTTTAGTATAATGTAGAGAGTGATATTCTGAGACAATTTGCAATTGGTTTTCATTTTATATTGTTTGTGGTTTTATAGTTATTTAGCTTTTTATTCAGCAGCTCTCTATTTTGCAGTGTCAGCAATTTGGTTTCTAGGGTACAAATTACCCTAGCAACCCTGCATTGATTTGACTAAGAGACTGGAATATGAATAGGAGAGGGACTGAATAGAATGATAAATAATAAAAAGTGGCAATAACAATACATTTGTAGCCTTACAGAGCATTTGTTTTTAGATGGTGTCAGTGACCCCCATTTGAAAGCTGCAACGAAACAGAAGAAAATTGCAAACCATTAAAAAACTATGAAAAATAAATAATGAAGACCAATCGAAAAGTTTCTTAGAATTGGCCCTTCTACAATATACTAAACGTTAACTTGAAGGTGAAACACCCCTTTAAAACAAAGAGGATCCACCAACTTTATTTTCAGTACTGAAATGGGGAAAAACAAAGGAGCAGAATATATACAATACCTCTTAATAAAAACACTGCACAATATGATAAATATGCACATTTTTGGTTTTCTTGGCTACTGCTTCTTTCTGACCCTCCCCTAAGACCAGCCTCCTAGTGATGTGCAGGCCGAACTGAAGGCCATGGGACCCATGACTTCCATACAAACCCATGACTTTCATAAAAAGTTTTTGAGGGCTGTGGGTGTGTGCGGGCTGAACTTTAGTCTGTGTCCAACCTGTCCGCAAACCTCCTAGTGCCCTGCTTCCACTGGACATGCTCATTTTTATATATTTGCAAATCGGTGTACCCTACCCCCTTCTGTGATATCACAGGAAGGGTATATAAAAAGGAGCACATGGAGGGTAAGGGTTGAGTGCAAGTTCTTGGGGGTAGTGTTAGCATTGGGTGTGGGTCAAGTTTTTCTTGACCCCATCACTACAGCCTCCCATCAGGTACTCCAGATTTTACTGAATTCCTTTCAAAAGATTGGCATAATCTGATAAAGGGAATCATGTGGTTTGTTGATCAGGCCAAATTATTCAGTGTAAGTGGACCAGGACCCATCCAGGTTTGTGCTATGACCTTCGAAGCATAGCATAGTCGAGGAGTGATACCTGTTTCTAATATGGCTTGTTGGGATCATCCATCACTTCTAAAATACAGACTGGTTTGAGAATATTAGGCAATGCTAGTTTTTCCATCAGTCACAGCTCACTATAAATGTGCCAATAGTTACAGGCTACATGGAGGAAATGTGTGTCCATTGCACTACACCTCTGATACCTGGCCTGGTTGTGTCCCATTGCCCATCGCCAAATGGGTGTAATGTAAAGCTGATGATGATTTTCCAGTGTAACAGAAACTTGTAACCTTATCTGTGATTTTGGTACTAATGTTTAAAAGACATGAATCCTGTTGTGATTGTATAATCCCAGTATGAGCAAAGGTACAGTATGTACAGTAACACACCTAGAGCTGAACCAGTGATCTGGTGTTTTCATGCTGTCTGCATTGCCTCTCCTCTATATGAGCAGACAGCTAAGGTCCTGGTTCATTGCTCTTGCTATCCCTGCATTTCAAAATAGACATGGCTTGTTTCACCTGATGTTAATCTGGACACAGGTGATCAGTGTAAGCCATTAGTCAGGCTATATAACTCCTGTTCTGCACTGACTCACTGCCTGTTATGGGTCAAGCTGGCTAGCTCCTAGCTACTCTGTTCCCTGTGATGTTATTATACTTATACTCCTGCTCCTGTGTGACTTCCTGGTTCTCACCCCGACTTGTTCCTGACCTTGAGGTTGCATCACGATTCTGCTCCAGTTATTTGGTTCTGACTAGTGATAACCGGTTGAGAGAATCTGCCCTGTTTCGCTTTGCTGAATAATTCATGAAACTGCTGAAAAAAATCACGAAACTGCTAAAAATTTGCAAAAATTTGCATTGAAATCTATGGAAATCTTTTTTTCCATAGTGACTATTTTGTAGCAAAATACATTGAATTCTATGGACAACTTTTTTTGACAGCAGCTTTTTTGTCACATAATATATTAGTATCTATGGGAGACATTAGTTCTCACTCCAAATGCTGGAGAACTAAATCCTAAAACTGAATATGGATATAAATGCCATGTTTTATATATTGAACTTACAGTATTGCACCAGCCTAAAGTTTCAGCTTGTCAATAGCAGCAATGATCCAGGACTTCAAACTTGTCACAGGGGGTCACCATCTTGGAAAGCGACACTCACATGCTCAGTGGGCTCTGAGTAGTGATGGGCGAATTTATTCGCCAGGGGCGAATTCGCGGCGAATTCCCGCGATTCGCCGCTGGCGAATAAATCCGCGAAACTGGCAAAAAAATTCGCGCAAAAAAATTCGCCGCACAAAAACGACGCGACGCGTGCCGAAAATGACGCGACGCGTCGGAAACAACGCGATGCGCGTCAAAAACGACGCACGACTCGTTTCGCGAATCGGCGAAAAATTCGCGAATTTCTCTGGAAATTCGCAAATTTTTCGGCGAAGCGAAACGCGGCCGTTTCGCCCATCACTAGCTCTGAGCAACTGTTGAGAAGCTAAGCTTAGGGGTTATTACAATTTATCAAGCATAAAATGAGGCTGGCCTTTAATAAACACTGATGTTACAATGCTGATTATTAAATTGTGATGCTAATTGCACTGGTTTCTGTGCTGCCATGTAGTAATTATCCATATTAATGACTAATCAGCCTTATATTGTGACATTTCTATTCTATGTGTACTGTATATTGTGAGTGGGTCCCTAAGCTCAGTAAGTGACAGCAGCACAGATAGGGTTGCCATCTTTCCCTGTGGCTCCAGCCGGACAGGGGGTGGTCCTGTGACGTCACGGGGGCGGTCCCGTGACGTCAGTGGGCGGTCCCGTGACGTCACGGGGCGGAGCTATGACGCCTCGATCGCCGATTGGCCGATTGCGGCGTCAATCAAGCTAATCCCGCCCGGTTTTCCTTATTTGGAAAACCGGGCAGGAAGCATTGAACCGGGCAGCCCTTCAAAATACCGGGCTGTCCGGTTCAAAACCGGACAGGTGGCAACCCTAAGCACAGAGCATGTGAATCAGTGAATCAGCAGAAAAGAAGATGGGGAGCTACTGGGGCATCTTTGGAGACACAGATCTTTACTGCTAAATGGCTGTGGTTGCATTGGGCTGGTACAGAAGCACAATACATAATATACAGGTATTGGATCCTTTATCTGGAAAACCGATATCCAGGAATCTCCAAATTACAGAATGGCCATCTCCCATAGACTCCATTATAATGAAATAATCTAAGTTTTTAAAAATGATTTCCTTTTTCTCTGTAATAATAAAACAGTAGCTTGTACTTGATCCCAATTAAGATATAATTAATCCTTATTGGAAGCAAAACCAACCTATTGGGTTTATTTAATGTATACATGATTTTCTAGTAGATTTGAGGTATGAAGATCCAAATTACGGAAAGATCCAGGCAAACCCCAGGTCGCGAGCTTTCTGGATAATAAGTCCCATACCTGTACAACATTTCTAGCCTACAATGGACATTTTTTTCTCAAGTTTTTTTCCCACTCCAAATGCATTGAAGCGAAAAGACGTTTTTTTTGGTAAATTTTTTTTTGTTGTGAATTTTTTTCTCAGTTTCACTTAAAAAATACACAGACGTTGAAATGTGGAATTTCTTTGCAGGTCCATACATGGGAAAAAAATTGCTCATCACTAGTACTAACTCGGTTCTGACTACATCCAGTCAGTGCCAGATTTACTTAGCGGGTGCCCATAGGCCCACAGTCGTTTGTCGCCCCTGTCCCCTTCCTTTTATTTGTTTAATTTTCATCATCTGGATGAAGCAACTAAAATTAGCACACAGGAAATAAATTAATTAAATTTCTGAACCAATGTGGGTGTGATTGGGCAGCATTCCTCCCCCTAAAATCCTGCTGCCCTAGTCCCGGGCCTAGGTGGCCTCTCCACAAATCCGGGCCTGTATCCAGCTCCTTCTTTACTGGCCCCTTCCCCAGAGTATACATTCACCTCCCTTGCCTGTGGGAGTACTGGATTCTCATGTGGAAATTCCTGGTGGCACCCAAGTAAGTGAGGGCCAGGCCCAAAGCCAAAGGTGGCTGTTATAGGCAGAAGAGCCCGCCTATACAGGAATGCAGTCACTCCCCTGGGGTTTGGGTTTCCATACGTGACAAGGTAGTATGGATCTTTAAATGACTTCCATATGCTGCATATATAATAACATGCAACTGTGATGCCCCAGTGTTGCTGCATAATAAAGGACCTTTGGGAGAAAAGATTTTTGCTTTGTTCTTGATGATGTAATTCATTCTTCATGTATATTCCATTTCATACTTGTTTATGTGGCCAAATCACACATTATCCTTCTCTTCGATATATTATATGGGAAGAACTATTTATTTATATTTTATTAGAGCCACTGTAGCATTGGGACTTTTAAGGGAATTATGCCATCTACGTTTAAGTAATATACTCAATATTATTATATTACCCTACGACTGACTTCTACCCCTTTTACCCCTTCACTGTTGTACACTTCCCTGTGGTAACAACTTTTGGCTTTGTATTTACCAGCTCATCGAACCCTAAATTCTAGTATGAAAATATGTTTGGACAATATCTGCATGTAGACATTTTGAATAGGATTTTTAAAGGCTGTTATTACATGTTATTCTACATAGCTATATGGGATTGTATCACACTAGTTACAGTTCTGTGGGTCTAGGTTGGAGTTTTCCATCTCTGTTAATTGGAAATATATATATATATATATATATATATATATATATACTGTATGTTGCCTAGTAGCATAACTCCTTCTGGCTTTTCTTTTGATCTGCAACTGGTACTGTATATAATGAGAAACCTGCGCTCAAGTCTCAAATATTTTCTTTTTCCATTTGCCTTCATTAGATTTGCTCAAGACAGTATAAAGCACTGTACAATAAGCAGCAATCATGCCAAGACTTCAGTAAATCATATAAATCTGATTCTATGTAATTGGTTCATCTGAATTAACTCTTTGATTAAGTTCTATAGTCCCAAGGGATTATATATATATATATATATATATAGAATAAAACTCATCTTTCTTCTCTGTGCCAACTAATCTTATGGAATATTACCATAAATACTACAGTTAAGTAGTTTTTCAGTCATCATCCCCATTCAGTCAAAATATCACTTCCAACTGGTGAATTTTTGAGGTTAAGGCGTAACTGTTCTTCTCACAAACTTTTTAAAGAACAAGCAGACTTAGTCAATATCAGATTAAAACAAAGGGGCTATTCAGGGAAACTGATAAAGAAGACAGAAAGGGAACAATTGCTTCGTCCAAAAATCAAATCTCTAATGATGATACAGTTAGATTCATTACTACTTACAATTCTAACATCAACAAACATTGGCCAATATAGAAGGAAGATGCAACTTTAGATGCCATTTTACATGATACAGTTTCTGTATGTTACAAATGTAGCCCAAATTTGAAAGATATATTATCTAGAAGTCATTTTTAAAAACTAAGTAGACCAAGTAACATCAAGGGTTGCTTTCCTTTACAATATGGTGAAAATTACTAATTTTACTGATAGATTAAATAAAAATCACATAATAAAGGATTACATTAATTGCAGGACTAAAGGAGTTATCTATGTGCTGGAATGCCCATGTGACAAACAATATGTGGGCATGGCCTGCTCAAGCTCAGGACACGACAGCATTGCAGTTCAATTAGAAATGCTGATAAAACATGTAAATCAGAAAAGACATTATCCACAGTTGCAAGCCACTTCAAAAAATACCACAATACGAATCCTGCCAATATAAAATTTTGGGCTATTGAACATATTCATTTAGGAATAATAGGGGGCAATTTGGAACAGGAAATGTTAAAACGTGAGACGTACTGGATTTTAAGACTGAATTCAGTTTCCCCCAATGGGATCAATGAAAACATATTATTTAATGCCTTTATTTAAAAGGATATTCCATAAAATATTTGAGAAATCAACTTGTAATAATTCATTCTGGATATGGGTCTTATGCATCATTTTTGCCATTCTTCCCCCTAATTCCTTAGGTATGATTGAAAGCTCTGTGCTTTTATTCATTAGAATAATGTTCTCTTACATTATCCTTGTACAAGTAATCATCTTCCTGTAAATAAGAATTAAGACCATAGGTTGATTCTAGGGAGGAGACTCACTTGTTACATAAAGCGTAGCGCGTTGCTTAGCAACAGGTATACATTCACGTCTCATTCTGGAACGCAATGGAATAACGTCAGTGAAGACGCGCTATTGTCGAGAGAGTTCGTAAACTAGGAAGTAATAAATGCAAGACAAGGAATTAGTCTTTTTAGATTATGCCTTGATAAAGCCAGGAGGCGAAACACGTGTTGGCACTAATATTAGTGTTTCTATAAATGTTTTGGAGCTCTAAATAAACTTTTTATTCTTTATTTGAAGTCCAAGCTGAATTGAGACAGCATTGTTTTCTTCTTTGATACTATGTTCTGAATTCATATGGCACTATGGGATTTGTAGATTTTCAGGGAAGATTAGCTCTACAACAAAAGTTAGCGAGGTAAATTTCGAGACTACTGTCCCCAGTGACCTACTATCTCCCCTTGTGGTGTCCCAGGGCTTAGAAAAATCACAGGCAGCTAGATCTTGGGACTTCTCCACTTCTATCTATTTTCTATAATCTTCCTTTTACTTTCAATGCTGGTCTCTGGTCTAATATCTAAAATCAATCATCTTTAACTAATTCATTTTAAACACTCATCAGCCACGGCTGAGGTGTGTAAACCAATTATAATTTACCAATCAGTAACTACTACAGCTTGTTTACCATTGCATTGCAAGTAATTGGTGGGTGATTGGATAGAGAGGGGTTTTACTTCTTTTTTCTTAGTAACAATTGAATTGTCAAGTAATTTATACCTCCCTCCATCTAGAAAGTGAATTTAATTTCAATAAGGGTATACAAAAATTTCTCTTTTTCACGTTAACAGTTTGTTCAAGACAGTATAAAGTACTGTACAATAAGCAGCAATCATGCCAAGACTTCAGTATATCATATAAATCTGATACCATGTAATTGGTTCATCTGAACTAATTTTTTGATTAAATTCTGTAGTCCCAAGGGATTATTCCTACATAGAATAAAAGTAATCTTTCTTCTCTGTGCCAACAAATCTTATGGAGTATTACCATAAAAACTACAGCTACAGATTCCAAATTAAAAGTGGAAGTTCTTACTTGAAAGTTACACGTGCTTATGGGAATGTGTAGCTTAAAAATGGCCCCAGACATATTTTTTAGTCACTTTATAAACTGCATTTTTAGACTCTTTATGTACAGTTTTGCTTATACGGTACGGGAGCTGTTATTCAGAATGGGTTTTCCAGATAAGCAGTCTTTTGGTAATTTGGATCTCTATACCATAAATTTGCTAAAAAATAATTTAAACAATAAATAACAATAAATAAACCCAATAAGTTTTAATTATATTAAGTTTACTGAACTGTTCTATTATTACATACAAAAAGGGAAATTGATTAATTAAAATGTAGTCAACGGGAGATAGACTTTGCATAATTCAGAGTTTTCTGGAAAACGGTTCTTCGGACAATGTATCCCATACCTGTACCATATAGTGATAAAATACACATAGATAAAATTATTTTAGCAATAGTCGATATGATATTTAAATACCTTTCTAATCAACCTGGCAGCAACCAAAATCCCACTACCCACTAGGATTCATCATTACAATAAAATAAAATTTGACGACCCCCCCCATGGATTGGACTTTTCCTTTAAATAAGAAACTTTCTAAATATAAGATGTTTTGCCAAAACTGTATTTTCTAATTCCTAAATCATGCACACCGCAAACTTTGATTTGCTTGGATCTACCCATGTTTCTTTGATCCAAATCTGCCAGTTGGACCAAGGCTGGTCCATAAAATTGTGTTGGGCAACACTCTAATAACTCCTAAGTTAACATCTGAGCACCTGAGTCAGTTGTGCATGTGCCATTGTATACATCTGAGCATGGCAATATTGGGATACTATGTAATATGAGTAATAAATGAGATCAGATTGAGGTTTCTACAATAAGACTGGACACAGTTTAAAGTAAGACCAAGATTCTTGTGCTTCTGAGTGTAAGAAATCGATATAATTGGACGCACGTTTTGTCAGCTTATAGCGAGGACCCTTTGGCTTATGGATTTCGTCATTTCCGTTATGCATCGCGTCGCATTTCCGTCGCGTCATTTTCTGCACGCGCGCGTCGCTTCGTTTTCGACGCGTCGCGTCAAAAGCAACGCGCGACTCGTTTTTTTTGGCGAATTTTTGCTGGCGAATTTTTGCTGGCGTTTCGCGAATTTATTCGCCAGCGGCGAATCGCGGGAATTCGCAGCGAATTCGCATCTGGCGAATAAATTCGCCCATCACTATTTCCTATAAATTCAACTCTAGTAACTTTCAGTTACTTGTGCTCGAGTCTGACAGTTCTCTCTTACTCATTTTGCAAATCATATATCATTTTTAGGAAACCCCATCTTCTCACTCTTTCATGAATAAAGCCTTTGCTCCTTATAAATCTAGAAAGAAATGAAGGTGTTTCAGCAGACTTTCGACGAGGATGTGTCAAAGGTATACATACCTTACAGATCAATATAAAACATAATATATATGGAGTGGTTACCCTCATCAGTCACTGGGAAGTAGGTTCTCTAAGGTACATATCAATTGCTGTCAGTTCACTGCTGAGTTTTAAACCACCTTTAATTAAAGATCCTTGGAATCCCTGGGCTTCATATTATTATTTATTAATGAAAGCTGAAGTCTTTTCAGGAGGATAATGTATTGCATTGGGATTTTTTTTATTATGAAGTTGGCCGAGCAAGCAATTCAAGAACCTGCAAGCACAATTTTGCAGCACTGTAAATAACGTCCTTATTCCCATGCTGATTTTACACAGTGCCATACAGAGGGTTTCAGGCACATCAAGTGCTAGCAGATTTTAAAAAATAATATCTGCTACTTGAAGCAAGAGAAGATAAACTTGAATAAGGTTATAGGTGGTCTCAGATATCAAATCTATGGACCATTCTCAAATTGACCATTCATGCTCTCATTGATCATAAAACATGGTTTCTTTTTGACCATGTTATCTTATGGTCTTGCCATGTATGTCAGTCCAGGACATTTTCAGAGAACAGATGGTCTAAACTAGTGATGTAAATATTATTATAATGGCCTCTCAGTTGGATCTCTTTGCACCGTGACCCAATTTCACTAATGATACAATGGAATGTAATCAGCAGCCTGTCATTCAGCACACATATGCTAGAGATCACTGTAGGACACAAGGCAATGATGCAAAAATATTTGAATATACAGTATATTTGAAAACATATATTAGATGAATATTTGAGCTACAGGAAACTGTGTCCATTCAATTTCTAGCATTTCATGAAATCATTTAAATTTCAAGTGTTCTGGTACATTAAACCATACTATATGGACTCAAACAAAAGTTTCAATGTATGTATGTATATTTTTATTTATATTGCACTACTTACATTTTGCAGAGCTTTACAGTAGAACCATAAATTAATAGATCAAACAGGGGGCCCTGACAATAATAGATAAAAAAAAATACAAAGTACAGTTACACTAAGGGGCAGATTTACTAAGGGCCCAATTTTAGAAGTGAAAAAAAGGTCACAATTCTACCCTTAAAGTTTTTTTAAAGAGTTTTTGTCGATCGAAAATGGACCTATTTCCATCGAATAGGTAAATTTTCGATCAAATAAAAAAACGTTCAATCAAACGATTCGAACGATTCTCCGCAAAATCCTTAGAATTCTTGGAACTTAGAAAATTTTTCAGGACAGCTTCTATGAGGTCCCTCAAAGGCTAAAATGGCAATTTGACAACTTTAAACTGGCGAATAGTCAAAAGATTTTTAAAGGGCAAGTACTTCAAATTTTGAAAATTTGAATTTTCCATTTTTTTTCAATTCAAATCAAATTTTGGGCTATTCGATAGTCGAAGTAGCCTAAAATTACTTTGAAATTCGAATTTTAATTTTTTTTATTTTATTCGAATTTTCACTTCGACATTTAGTAAATATGCCCCTAAGGGTCGAAGTGAAAATTCTAATAAATAAATTCTAATTTCGAAGTGATTTTTTGTGTACTTTGGCCAAAATTCAATTAGAATTGAAAGTATTGTCTCTTTAAAATTTCAACCCTTTACCACCTTAAACCTGCCAAATTGCTATTTTAGCCTATGGGGGACCCCCTGGAACCTTTAAGGAGTGGTTTTTAAAATTAAATTTTTTGGGGGAAAACAATTTTTATTCAATCATAAGTGGACCTATTCAATCAAAAATGGTCAATTTCCAATCGAAAAACCCCTTTGAAAAAATTTGATGGTCCAATTTCAAAGATTTTTCACTTAAAAATTCAACCTTTAGTAAATGTGCCCCATGTTAGAGACAAGTGTTAAAGATAAGAGGAAGGAGATCCCTGACCCAGGGAGCAAAAATAGGAGAATACTAAGGGGCAGATTTATCAAGGATCAAAGTAAAAATTCAAATTTAGTAAGTAATTTTTGGATTATTTTGGATTCATAATTAATGAATCGAATAGGCCAAAATATGATTAAAATTTGATTGTTTGACACCTCAAACCTTCCAAATTGCTGTTTTAGCCTATGAGGGACCTCCTATAACCTTTTTTAATTTTAATTTTTGTGGGCAAATTGTTCGAATTCAGTCAAACGATTCAAATTATTTTAATTCAATCGAAAATGGACCTATTCGATTAAAAATGGTCTGCTTTCGATTGAAAAAACACTAAAAAAATTTGATGGATCGGCTAGATCTGCCCCAAGTGCTGTTATATATGTTATATGTTATATATCTGCTCCTAACTTCTGCAGGTTACAGTGGTTGACACTGTTATATAAGTGCCAGTTCTAAGTTCAGGTGCTATGAGTGCTAAACAACACTTAACATACACACACACAAAAAAACAACCACCTATCAGTGTGTAAACAATATTAGCCTACAGTTATGAATTCTGCATTTGATGTAACCTGTTTTTATTAATGTACATGAACACATAGTGATAACCTTCAATTTTTTTTTTTGTTTTGTTTTGTTTCCTTTCCTTGTTGTTGTTTCTTCCCTCCCCTTCCCTATCCCTTTGGTAATTAACTCTTCACTTTGACAGGTGGTTGTACCTTTAAATACTTTTTTGTTGTTTAGCTTATGATTTAGTTGTAGATTGGCATAAAATGCAAAAGGCTGTCTCTGTGAAAGTTATTCAAATATAGATTTTTATATTTTGGCTTGTACATTGGAGCTGTTGTTTGAGTACAAGTCCATATGTCGTTACAGGGTTCTTCTCCCATTGGCTGATGTTGTGGGGCTTGGCACTCAAACCCACCAATTGTACTGGTGAGATTTCACTCTGAGGTTTCCCCACTGTCTTTGTACAGTATATGTATGTAGGGACTTATAGGTTTTACAAGCACCTATAGAGTTAAATCCCAACCTTCCTTAGTTGCCAGGCAGAAGCCTGTGTTACAATTTAAGTATTTGCATGCCTGTAGTTATTGGTCAAAGGGTGTGGTGACCATTTCTTGCCTTACACCAGTGGTTCTCAACCTGGGGGTCGGGACCCCTTTGGGGGTCGAATGACCCTTTCACAGGGGTCACTTAAGGGTTTCCAGGAGCAGGTTCATCTCTCTCCCCACTAGCCCTGGGGCAAGGTTGTAGCTATCCGGTTGTTGGTGCTGGGAGTTGTAGTTCAGTAACCTGTGTAGGGAAGCCAGTTGCACTACAACTTTCTATATCCCCTTAGTAGGGACTGCCATACAGCTCCCCCTACCCATTTAAAATTTGTAAAATTAACATGGTAATTGGGGTGGGGCCACAAAATGGGTGTGGCAAAAATGTTTTGCTGCACTACGCACGGAAAACAAACCTTTATGCAGTCACGCTGTCTCCTGTACTTTCCTAACAATCCGCTCTGGGCTGGCAACGAAAATATTTTAATATTTTATGGTTTGGGGTCACCACAACATGAGGAACTGTATTAAAGGGTCGCAGCATTAGGAAGGTTGAGAACCACTGCCTTACACTGTATAGTGCTGGGAAGGGAGGGGCAGCTTCCTCTTTGGCCTCTGGATGGTGATCAAGCAGAGTGTGCCCAGGGGAGCCTGGGTGCAGAAAGCCCCAGAAAGCATGTGTCTAAGTCGGGGACCAGGCAACCCCGTGAATGAGGAATAGAAAGTGGCAGGTGAGCAACCAGTACTAGTACACTCTAGGAGAGTAAGTCAGTCAGGGTGAGCTAAAAAGAGCAGCAACACAGGAGCAGGGCCAGGCCAAGGTAGTTTGCCACCCTAGGCAAGGGGTACAATCAGCACCCCCCTCACTCCCGTTCGGTATGACCATTTCCCATCTATTCACTTTTTGTGTGTGCCAGCCTGCCCCTAATTTGTACCTGTGTCAGCAGCACTATTGTCCCCAATCTGTATCTGTGCCAGCAGCACCAAAAATATTGCTCCCAATCTGTACCTGTGCTAGCAAGCCAAAATATTGCCCCAAATCTGTACCTGTGCCGCCAGCATTGCCCCAGAAGTCTGTACCTGTGCCACAAGCATTGCCCCCCAAGTCTGTATTTGTGCCATCAGCCATGCCCCACCAAGTCTCTACCTGTGCCACCAGCCACTGCCCCCCAAATCCGTACCTGTGCCACCAGCCATTGCCCCCATGTCTGTACTTGTGCCACCAGCTGGCCCCCTAAGTCTGTAACTGTGCCACCAGCATTGCCCCCTAAATATGTACCTGTGCCACAAGTCTGTACCAGCCATTGCCCACCAAGTCTGTACCTGTGCCACCAGCCTGTGTCAGAGCACCAGCAAAAATATTGCCCCAAATCTGTGCCAGGCAAAGGGCAAGTAAGAGGGAGGTGGGGACTGAAGTAGAGCAGAACGCTGCTGCTGGAGACAGGGGAGAAGTCAAAAATTAAAGAAATTTTAAAAAAAAACGCTATTTCCCTTCTAAAGTGCGGCCCCCTATGATTGCGCCCTAGGTGGCTGCCTACTCTGCCTACCCCTAGTTCCGGCCCTGCACAGGAGTGACAGTTTGGAGGTAACTCTACCAGGTCATATTGACTGTGGTATAGGGCTCCCAGTGGAGAAGGAATCAGGATAGAGGATTTCCCTGAGGTTGATCCAGAGACCACTACCAGAATATGTCGCTGAGGTGTGCCTGTATAGTCTACATCTACCCTGAAAGTTCTGTGTAAGCGGGGTTGTGACTATATGCCTGACAAATCTGTCCTAAGGGAGTGTCAGAATGTGAGAAACTGCATGTGATGTGACTGCACACTTTTCCTCTCATGTGAGTAAACCTGGAGGCATTATCTTCGGATTAATAAACAGTTTGCATCATAAGAACCTCCTGGCGCCCAGTAATTTTTGTATATTTTGTATGCACAGTAGCCTGAGGGTGGTAGTTGCACTACATCTGAAAGGGAAAACTTCGACATGGTGAAAGTCCTGACCCTTATGTGTAAGTCGCATGTAGCAAATGCTCTATCCTGCTAGTGGGTATTTGCCTAAATAGGTGCTACAGTACATGTACTGTACATTCAACCATACACTTTTTATTTGCTGGAGTAGCAGCTAATTTCTGACTGGTTGTCCAATTAGTAAATGCAGGATGAGAACTGAATTTCATAATGTGACTGGACGTTTTATAGGGGTAGTACACCTTTAAGCATGATGTGCATTGATTTGAATAAAGAATTGGATTATAAATAGGAGAGGGTCTGAAAAGAAAGTTGAGTAAAAAGCTTTTATTTTTTAGTTGGGGTCAGTGACCCCTATTTGAAAGATGGAAAGAGTCAGAAGGAGAAGGCTAATAATTAAAAAAATATAAAAAATAAATAATGAAGACCAATTGAAAGGTTGCTTAGAACTAGCCATTCTATAGCATACTAAAAGCTGTATTAAAGGTGGCCTTTGTCCTTAGTCGGCCTGGCTTTACTTAAACTAGGACCTGCTTACACAAAATGACAGCCGAAATTACTATTGTGTTGGTCTGTAAAATGATTATTTGATGGTGGATTGAACTCATCTTTACGTTTTATATCTTATGAAAATATATGTAACAACTTTGGCACAAGATAATTATAGAGGTATATCTATCTCAAAAAAAGTATTATACAGGGAGCATTTTCCATTTCAGCAGGACATAATAGTTCTACTGTGCTGTACTTTGTTCTTGGTGTATTATTACTGTGATGTATACTATAGTGTTTTATTTAAAGGAAACAAGGGCATGCTTACTAATCCACACTATGCCTCAAGGCACCTTTTGGCTCAGGGAAATAATTAGGTTATCAGGTACCTCAAGGCTTTCCACCAATTATCAGCTATGGCCTACGGACTTTAGATAGAGAAGGCAAACACTCCGGCAGCGTTACTGAACCTTTTGACTTTTGGGTTTTAAAATTACAAAAGGCCAATTAGACTATAATTCTATCCAGTTGAACTTTTTATATACAGTAGCTTTAAATCTACTGCAATCCACATGGACTGTATTTTCTGTAAAGTCTCTGCTTTCCAACCTAAACGTGTAACTGCTGACAATTAACAAGACCATTTCATTTGAGACACCGAAGAAATACGTTATAGCGTACACACATATCAATATCACTTAGTTCCATGTAGTCGCAGAGTGAGATGTCCTGGGTCTGTCATCAATACGTTAAATAACGGCGTATCAATTTTCTATCAATTTAGGTTTTCACTAATGAAGTAAATTAAAAAATCCATCCAACGCATGGCCTAACTAGAGGCTAATTGTACACCTCATGTTTTATCTAATGAACACATTTTATTTTGGAAATGGTTTTAAGTTACAATAAAGTATTTTCTTTACAGGCCTGTAATCTCTTTTCCTATTCCTTCCCTGTTTCGATTGCACCCATAAACTGCATGCCAGATACCTATTGGCCTATCCATTCTATCAGATCCCCATTTGTAGTAAAAATGTTGCTCATATGGCCTTCATTCCAGGTAAAAAAATAAAATAATAAGGGGTTGTTCACCTTTGAGTTAACTTTTAGTATGATCTTGAGATGATATTTTGAGATAATTTGCAATTGGTTTTCATTATTTATTTGTGGTTTTTGAGTTATTTAGCATTTTTATTCAGCAACTCTCTAGTTAGCAAATTCAGTAATCTATGCTCTCATTTACCCTGGCAACCATGCATTGATTTGAATAAGAGACTAGAATATGAATAGGAGAGACTTGAATAGGAAGATGAGTTAAAACATCTGGCAATAAGAATTGTAGTCTTACAGAGCATTTGTTTTTAGATGGGATCAGTGACCCCCCGGATGTGAAAGTTGGAAAGAGTCAGAAGAAAAAGGCAAATCATTTTAAAAACTATAAAACAATAAATATTGAAGACCAAATTGAAAAGTTGTTTAGAACTGGCCGTTCTAAAATGTACTAAAAGTGAACATACCTTTAAATCAGTGACCTGATATGAATCTTGTGCAGGGATATATTGTGTGATACTCTGAATCTTAACTAGGGAATTTAATTAGAGGATATTATAAGGATAACAACATGGAAACAAGGTCTGTTGGGTCATTGGAAGGTTTTTTATGCCAGTGTGTCATTTCAGTGTAATTAGTATGCTGGCCAAACAACATTTTCCCTTAAAGAAGAAGGAAACCTACTGAGGCAGTTTATTACCAATAGATTAACCATAATAGTGCAAGCTAGAACACTATAGCTGTATTTATTCTGCAGCGTGCTTTACCATGCCTACAGCTAACATATTAGCTTGGTGTGACATCACTTCCTGCTTCTCCCTGCTAACTCATAGCTCTGGTCTCAGACTACATTTGGAAGGGAAGAGGGAGAAGGGAGGGGGAGAGGAGCAAACTGAGCATGCTCACGCCCAGGGCAAAGGAAGTCTGATACCGATGCCCATGTGTAAACAATAGAAGGAAAGAAATGCAGTGTTTCGTTTGACAGAGGACTCAAAGCAGCATTACTTTGAGGGTTTATTCTTGTATTTATAGAGGCCTTTCTGATAAAGCTTACTTTGAACCTTTCCTTCTCCTTTAACATTAGCAAGTGTTTTGCTAATATTTGTGCCACAATTCCAGTTTGTGCATTATGCTGTATCGGGGGGCAGCTCCTTACATTTTGTACTAGGAGATATTTTATTAGCTGTACAGGTACCATATTTTCCTTCTATTTGCACAGCAACAAATAGGTTAACTGATTATGTTACCCCTACAGGAAATAGAAATCAATGCTTAGCTCAATAAAATCCAACTCAATAACAACTGGTCAGTTTAGCATTGATCTCTGTTCCCTTGTTCAACCATAATAGAACCAATGGAAAGTCAGACATTATATAACCCTTTCAATGCTGATGTCTATTTGTCCATCCACAGTGCGTGCTTCCAGTGACATATCATAAGGCAAAAGGTAAACCTGGAAATGCAGTATCTATGCAAAGGCACCATGGTACTTTATGTTGTATACTCTATGTTCTCTTCCTCATAAAAGGTTAACCATGTGGTCAGACTCATAGAGTTGCAAAACATTCAGAAAGGTATTTTCCTAGGCCTCTGTTATATTCTTTTCCACTTCATGCAACTATAATTGTGCGTGTCAAAGCCAATATAAAGGGCAATCTTTATGTTTTATAAAATATGTTTTCCAATCAAGCATAGTTCTTCAGAAGTAATTACAGAGAAATAGGATTTATCTCCCAAGAGATACAGTACATATCTCCCACAATACCTTGTTTTGTTGTGGGTCATTAAATGACTAAATGCATGTCATGTGTCAGTCCAGTGATATTATCTATGAAAGGTCATATATGGGACTCACACAACATTCAATGTCATTGGTTTCTAAACTGTATCCACAGCTTCATGGGGACGGGCCTTACAGACAGCAGAATGCATTTTAGATTGGTAGGCCCAAACAGAGGGAGGGTTATTGCAGATTGTGCACATGTTTTTTTTTTAATATAAACTATGGCCCTTTGTACATGGGAGTGTTAGGCATGTATTGAATTAATCAATGAATTAACCATGTATTAATTAACCATTTAAGAGTACTAACTTACTACATGTGACCATTAATTGACCAAACCCCATCCCCAACACAAAACTTTACCATCAGCTGTGACAACAATATTTGTTTTTGAAATAAAAACAATAAATTATAGTGCCATTTTTGGTGACAATTCACAGGCTTTTGTCTTGCAGTCCAAAAGCCAATGATTTTACATCTAGTTACCTGCTCACTGAAGAGAGTGTACTTTACTGGCCAGCAGCACGCAACCCCAAAAGGCACCACCATTCCCTACATGTAGAATTAATAAATCCCACCTTAATAACGGCATGCCCCATGCTACCCTCCCTTGGGTCATTTATCTTTTTCTGATGCTTAACTTACATAAATCAGATGCCCAACCTGTGACTCTCCTTCAGTTGTTGACTAGAGCTTTCACATATTTAACCCAAGACACAACTACAATGTCATATTGGACCTGTCTTAAAACCAAAAGAAGAGTTTTTACATCATTGTTGTGTCTAACCCCAGTTACAGGTATTTTGATATACTGGTATTAAATATGAGGAAATGTAGTAAATGGCAGCTACTAATGCTGAGACTGCTGCAATGCTCAAAATATGGAGCAATAACATAAACATGATTCAAATCCATTCTATTTCTGTGTTTTTTGTTGCACTAATGCAATTCTCAGCATGTGCTGCAAATATACGGCATATAAGAGATTTCAAAATATTGCAGCAACAAGGAAACCTGTGAGGTTTAATCTATCTTCATTATAAAGCTAGACTTATAAATAGAACACATTTACATAACTGTCAAGACCTATTTTAAGAACAAAAAATATTGTCCTACATGGACCACTACCCTAAACAATAGTAGAGGTGGTGTTTGGTGATCTGATTATGTAGGTTCGATCAGTCATGTGTAAGAGAATTTAGTCTGCCTCGGCAGGTTTTGCTCAGAATGTCATTTTAACAACACAGAAATGAATTATTGATTGTATTCATGTACTATCCAAATATGTGCTTTTACAGGTTACAATGAAAGGCATCCATGCGCACAAACACATACACACGCATACACATTTGTGTTGACTATGCTATAGAATTGTGTGAAAATGTATGTAGGGACCCATAGCGTTAACAGTCCCTGTGACTACATTTGCCTACTGTGCTTCATTTTCCTTGTTGCTGGGTTTTTTCTCTTATTGGCTTTAGGCCTATGACCATTTTCTGTCTCACTGTAACATAGTGATTTGTAAGGGAAGGGCCTTCCATTTCGGCCGGCGCCAATTGACCTTGGTGGATATTTCATTGAGCCTGGGATCAACAAGGCCACTGAAGGATTAGGCCCTAAAAGGACAACCCCTTTAGAGAAGTCAGGGAGCAGGGTTGGCTAGTATACAGGATAGCAACAACTGTTTTAGCATTTTCTAGAGAGTGATCTTTAGTTAGAAATAGCAGCTTTGTTCTCCACCAAGGCAGCCAGATGCCAATAGCCCCCCCCCCCCCCCC
>CM044431.1:199510984-199584504 GCA_024363595.1 Xenopus borealis | reverse complement strand
CCCCCCCCCCCCCACCAGGCCTGTAGTGAAGGGACTGTAGTACTGACAAGGGAAACAGGTTATTGTTCTATCCCAGTTGCACATCTATTGTAGGGGATCCAGACCACATGAGGTGTTGACAACCTAGGAGGTGAAACTCACAACTCTCAAAGCTATACCTCCAGTGGTGCTATGCATGACTGTACCTGCATTTATTTAACTACCTCATGTGCTGTGAATAGTCTAAACCCTATGGCAATTTATAAGTGAGTAAAGTCTGAGTTAATTGTTTTGCAAAGAAAAATATGATTGTGTTCTAGTATGGATTTCTAATCCGGCCCTAGGTGCAGCCACGGCCTCATTTGCAAATAATTTTTAAGGGGTGCTACCTTTTAGTGTTGCCACCTGTCTGGTTTTCAACACATCCTGCCAGGCTTGAACCTATTGTAAAACTGCCCTTATTCCAGTGAATTACAAGGTATGTGACACCGACACCCCATTCCAAACATCACCATAGCAATGTATCCTTTAATTGTATGACTTTAAAGAATTAATTCCATTAATAAAGTCTCAAACCATGGATGGCCAATAGCGATGGGCGAATCTGGGGCATTTCAATTCACCAAAATTTTGGTTATTTCTGGTACAAATTTGTAAAAATGTAAAAAATTCGCAAATTTGCGTCTCGTTTTGGATGCGGGTGTCCATTTTTTGACACGTTCTCCCATTTTTGGACGCCGGCGCCATCTGCCAGAGTCGAAAAATGGGCACCAGGCGAAATTTTTCTGGAGTTGCGCTATTAGCTGGAATTTGTGGGAATTTGCCCCAGGCGAATAAATTCGCCCATCACTAATGGCCAACCTTGAGGCCTTTCAGCTGTTATGCTAAAACTTATATCATCTCACCAATAGCTGAAGGATCTTGTGTTGTGGTTTTAACACAACATCTGCATGACCTGTAGGTTGATCTAACACATATATTGGAATGTAACAGTTTACAAATGAAATTCAGGGTTAAATAAAACTGTCACTAAATTATCACAGCTGTGCAGAAAGCTACTGTGCCCCACAACTCTTTGATAAGGTGCAGGCTGCACTATACACATGTATGATCCAAATGAATATATTTGTAAGCATTCAACCTTAAAATAAAAGTTGAAGTTGATCATCTATTAATTGCCTGTTTTTTTTCTTAAGGAGGTTTCCATGCCTCGGCAGTCGTACTTGAGACTATGCAAATCCTCACTAATTGGCTAATTAATATGTATGAAGTAGCTGAAGCTATAATAAAATGCCCTGTAGTATGTGTGTATGCATACAACTGGCAGTTCCTTTTCTGCAATTTAGCAGATTTATAACAGCCTTTTGTTCTTTGATGGATGCTTGCTGATAAGTTACCTGACAGCCCGCATTGACTGTCAGTGGGAAAAAAAAAGAGCAGCCGAGAACAGTTTTATAACTCGCAACCAGGTGATCAGTGAAGTGATGTTTAGATTTACAACTGAAGCAATGTAATAAAACATGTGTGGGAAGGAGGGAAGGTACAGCTCCGACATAGCAGCTTTGCAGGTAGAGGTGGGTGGCACATATAAGAGTAGTATTATGGTACAGTGGTTATTGTTGCTAGTATTGCTGCCTTCTACCACTGGCTTTAATAACAGCATGTTCACCATCTGCTTGCAGTTTGGTGAGCTCATTTACAAAGGAGGGCTATGTGCTTACAACCAGTGAATTCCTGCATAATTATACCTACCAAAGGCAGCCACTCAATTTTGCAGGTTTTTGTAAACATCTTTCTGGTTTCTTTCACTGTATTAGGGCCCTTAAAGGGGTGGTTCACCTTTAAGGTAACTTTTATTATGTTATACAACGGCCAATTCTAAGCAACTTTTCAATTGGTTTTCATTATTTATTATTTATAGTTTTATAGTTATTTGTCTTTTTCTTCTGGTTCTTTGCAGCTTTCAAATGGGCGTCGCCGTCCCCCTTCTAAAAAAACAAATGCTCTGTAAGGCTACAAATGTATTGTTATTGCCACTTTTTATTGCTTATCATTCTATTCAGACTCTCTCCTATTTATATTCCAGTCTCTTATTCAAATCAGTGCATGGTTGCTAGGGTAATTCGGGCCCTAGTTACCAGATTGCTTAAAAATTAAATTGAAGAGCTGCTGAATAAAAAGATAAATATCTCAAAAACCACAAATAATAAAAAATGAAAACCAATTGCAAATTGTCTCAGAATATCCCTCTCTACATCATACTAAAAGTTATCTCAAAGGTGAACAACCCCTTTAAGCATGGGCCTTTCGGACTAAGTCTACCTGCGGTGCAGCCCATTCTTCCGGACAAGGTTGTAATCATTGAGTTACATTTCACTTATGTTTGGTGCTTGCCTGCAGCTCAGTGAGTTCAACCTGATCTGGAAGAATGGACTGTGTTTTTTCCTGCATTCCCCTGTGGTGGAACACAGAAGTGATTCACTGTAGAAAGAAAATCTCATATATAAGGGTATGAAGTGTGCCTCCTTTTACTTGCATTTTGTATCTCAGATATAATAACAGGTTAAATGTGAGCAGTGATTGAGAACAATAGAACAATAGGACTAATTTACAACTGCTAGCACTGCAAAGCAATTTGCAGTTATGAGCACAGTCGCCATGTTTTTTTCCATAATGCAGCAACTTTACCAAAGTTTCAGCTTTGCTGTTGCAAGAGAGTTGTGCAGTGTTTGACTGAGACCAGCAGAACACTTGGTTCCCCGCAGTCGCATGAAATTGTGCAGTCTCTGACTTCCCCCGCCTCAATCATGAAGAACAGAGAAAAGAAGGTACATGCTGGTGTAGAGGAAGGGAGTGGAGGGGTGTTGAGGTTGGGGCCAGGGGCCCAGTGGGTATGTGGCCCCTGATTCTGCAGTCCCAATGAGCCCACAGTCTGACACTGGAGTTGTGCCTGACACAATTGCACTAAGTCCAATGCAATTGTGGTCTTATGTGTCAAACTTAACACACCTACACACACTTCAATGCAAATCAGATACAATTGCAGTAAAAGTTTTCCAAGTCTGCTTGGTGTCATTTCTAGTGTTCAGCATAATACTTTCTTGTGTGTCTGATTCTGCCTCTCTGAGTAGAGTAACTACCAGGGGTGCACCTGCACCCCCTTGGGGCATAACAGAGACAAGACAGTATCTCATCAGAGGCAAACCTGTGGAGGAATTTTCGCATCACCATATCCTGCAACCAGGACCACTCCGGAGGTAATAGTATGTCTAGGGTTAACTTGCATCAATAGGCACTACAAGGAGGTCTGAGAGGGCAGAGCATAACTATAGGGAAGTTCAGATAGGGAAGAGCATAACTATACAGATCTGCAAAGAGCATATTTTGACACAAGTAAATTTAATGAATATGGTTTGACATTCACCTTACTGCGGGGAAATTTGCATGAGTTAAACTTCACTTGCAGTCTTAACTTACCCCTAATATGCACATGTAGCACTTAGGGCTCTTACACATAAGCGCCTGAAACTGCGATCCCCTGCGTTCCAGTTTTATGCGTTCAGCAGCAGGGGAGCGCAGTAGTGCAGTAGTAGATGCATTCATTTTTTTCAAAAGGGCTATACTCACACAGGCGCATGTAGGTGCCAAACGCAGAAAAAATACAGCATGTTGCGTCTGAACCTGCGTTCAGCGCCTACATGCTCCTGTGTGAGTGCAGCCCCATTGAAAAAAATTGAAGACGTCTACTTCTGAGCTCCCCTGCAGCTGAAAGCATGAAACCGGAACGCAGGAGAGCGCAGCTTCAGGCGATCGTGTGTAAGACACTAGTTGTAAATTAGGCACTGTATCTGTGCCTTTAAATACCTCTGTTTCTCTGTATTTCTACCACACTCCCAAAAGACACAGTTGGGTTAAATGGAGCCTGATGAAATGTCCTGTTTGTATGTCAGTACTAGGAAAATTAAACTATAAACTCCACTGGTGCAGGAATGATGTGAACGACTGAATATGTGCTCTGTAAAGCGCTGCGGGATATGTCAGAACTTTATATATAAAATTATAAAATCATGATTCATGGCAGCTGCAGTGCATGCAAATGCATACCTCCCAAATATTACTGCTCAACCTGCAGTCCCAGCGATCTTTGACTCCTGGAGTGCGCTGCTGTTTTCTTGGTGAGATTACCTTCCTTTGCATCAGACTCCTGACGGCAGCACCCAGGTCGCACCACAAAGTGGGTAAACCAATCTAAATATAACCACTTTTGAGGTGATTGAACATTGGGGCAGCTTTTGATACAGGTGGCTTTGCCTAGAATTATAAGGGTTTGGGGCCAGGAACAACCGAACCACTTGAACTGAACGGCGAGCGGCTATTGATCCCAGTGGGGTTTGTTGTAACTGGATTGGTTTACACATAAAAGAAACTCCTGAGAAGGCTGCTGGATTTTTGTATATACAACAGATTTGCTTGTGTGGACATTTTGGCTAAGGGCATTCCTGCTGTTTGCCATTGCCTAATGATTGATATTCCTATGCAAGGAATTTAATGTAACTATTGGTGGATTCCATACTGAAGCAGCAAGAAAAACAGATATACCTGAGTATTAATAGAGTCTCCTGTCTTCAGGAACTGGTAAAGAAAGATTCCTCACGGATCCCAGGAGAAGCTGACCCACATGCTGACAGAAGAGCGGCTTGAGCTTCCAGGAAAGTAAAACTGTAGCGGGAAGATAATTCTGATTGAAGATATGTGGTCTTAAACTATACCCCCAAAATGAATACTTGATGAACAGATAGTTTATATCAAATGAAGTGGCATATAAAGAATCTTACCAACCTGGAATATATATTCAAGTAAATATTGCCCTTTTACATCTCTTGCCTTGAACCCCCATTTCGTGATGGTCTGTGTGCTGCCTCAGAGATCACCTGACCAGAAATATTTCAACTCTAACTGTAACAGGAAGAAGTGTGGAAGCAAAAGACACAACTCTGTCTGTTAATTGGCTCATGTGACCTAACTTTATAGTTTGTTTGGTATGTTTGTGTGCACCGTTGGATCATACGATCCCAGGAGGCTGTCCTTATTTTTCAAAATGGCTATTTTTTATTTATCATTACCCAATGGCAACTGCTACTAAAAAGTATACTATTATGAAAATGGTTTATTTACATGAAGCAGGGTTTTATGCAATATCTTTTTATAGAGACCTACATTGTTTGGAGGGTATAGTTTTCCTTTAAGTTCAGGGTAGGGTGCAAAGTGTTTAATATGGGAGCAATTGCACTTTGCCTTCTACCTTGCTCTCTGAAGAATTGCCAAAAGTAATTGTGCCTCCAACAGAAGTGCAAAGATTTGTGTTTTCCCTGATGAATACTACACAGGTTACATTTTTGTATTCATGAGAGATGGCGACCCCCAGTCAAAAAAATCTGGAGCACATAACTTCTCCTACCTGCAGGATTTTAATCATATAGAGGAAGCAACCCCCCATTTCACAGGCCCCCCAAGTCCTGTGGTCTGCTTCCTCTATAGTTACACCACTGAGAGAGATGTCCCCTCTCCTACTCCCAACTTGTCACCTAACTTACCTACCTATGGTCTTTATTAAAAGATACATCTAGATATAATCTGAAATTGTCTATGCTGTTTTTAATAAAGGAAAACTTTCCCCCGAAAATGAATACTTGAGCAACAGATAGTTTATGTCAAATTAAGCGACATATTAAATAATCTTATCTACCTGGTAAATATATTTAAGTAAATATTGCCCTTTTACATCTCTTGCCTTGAACCCCCATTGGGTGATGGTCTGTGTGCTGCCTCAGAGATCACCTGACCAGAAATATTTCAACTCTAACTGTAACAGGAAGAAGTGTGGAAGCAAAAGACACAACTCTGTCTGTTAATTGGTTCATGTGACCTAACTTTATAGTTTGTTTGGTATGTTTGTGTGCACCGTTGGATCCTAGGATCCCAGGAGGCTGTCCTTGTTTTTTAAAATGGCTATTTTCTATTTATGATTACCCAATGGCACATGCTACTAAAAAAGTATTTTATTATGAAAATGGTTTATTTACACGAAGCAGGGTTTTACATATGAGTTGTTTTATGCAATATCTGTTTATAGAGACTTACATTGTTCGGGGGGTATAGTTTTCCTTTAAGTGGATGAGCTGTATCCTTTGCAGTAGTCTTGTTCAGTAAAATGCCCAGAGAGCCATGAAAGAACTGCAAAGGAACCATGCTTCATTCAGCTGCTAAAAGCCTCACATTAATGCATTATGTTGCACCATGGGATGGAAACTCTTACCTACAGTATATGCTATTACACCCAACAAAACTCCCTTTCATACAGGAACGGGCTGGAATTTTAATGACTTATTTTATTTAAATGCTGAATATAGGCCTATTAAGAAGAATAGATATTTTGGATTCTTAATATTTCCCTGTATTTTTCACTGTATGAAAAAGCCATCTTTAAAAGGGCTTGTAAAAGCAACCTTATTTACATTATTCTATAAATAATCCATTGAAGATTCAAGCAAAGTATATACCATACATGTACTGTAATGCTTGAAGCAATTTAAATTTACTACAGGTATAGGACTTATTATCCACAAAGCTCAGGACATGGGGCTTTCCAGATAATGGGTATTTCTGTAATTTGATCTTCATACCTTAAGGCAGGGGTCCCCAGCCTTTTTTGCTCGTGAGCCACATTTAAATTTAAAAAAGAGTTGGAAAGCAACACAAGCATGAAAAAGTCCATGTGGATGTCAAATAAGAGCTGTGATTGGCTTTTTGGTAGCCCCTATATGGACTGGCAGCCTACAGGAGAGAATGTTTGGCAGGACATCTGTATTTTATGCAACCAAAACTTGCCTCTATGCCTGGAATTCAAAAATAAGCTCCTGCTTTGAGGCCACTGGGAGCAACATCCAAGGGGTTGGAGAGCAACATGTTGCTCGCGAGCTACTGGTTGGGGATCACTGCCTTAAGGCTATTAGAAAATAATGCAAATATTAAATGAACCTTATAGGCTGGTTTTGCCAAATATGGATTATACCTTAGTTTGGATCAAGTGCAAGGTACTGTTTCATTATTACACTTTTTTCTGTTCAGTTGTTTTCAAATTGTTCTCCATAAATAAAAACTTTTTTCAATTACTTTCTATTATTTCTTTTTTGCTGTTTTCCCAAAATCTAAGTTTAAAGTTGAATGTTGGTGTCTCTGGCAGCTCAGTAATTCAGGTGCAGGCTCTAAACTGATACAATTTTGCAACATTTAGTTGATCCATTTCAAAGCAACATCTCTGGAGTAGTGATGGGCGAATTTATTCGCCCAAAAAACGAGTCGCGCGTAGTTTTTGACGCGACGCGTGCCGAAAACAACGTGACGCGCCGTGATTGACGCGCGACTCGTTTCACAAATTTTTTCGGCGAAGCGAAACGCGGGAGATTCGCCCATCACTACTCTGGAGTATTAGCAACTATTGTATCAATTCTACCAGCTGCCTGTAATGAAACCCAGAGATTCTGCTCAGCAGGGACAAAGATAAGAAATGTATCCATTAAGGGTAAGGCCAGACGGGGAGTTTTCGGGGAGATCTGTCGCCTGGCGACTTATCGGCGCGTCAAATCTCCCCGAATAGCTTGTTAGCGCTGCGCACCCGCTAGACGTAAAAGTCGCTCCAAATTGCCTGAAGCAATTTTGAGCGACTTTTAAAATCGCGCCGCTGCGTGTGAATAAGCGCAGGCGACTTTACGTCTAGCGAGTGCGCAGCGCTAACAAGCTAACAAGCTATTTGGGGAGATTCGTCACGGCGATAAGTCGCCAGGCGACAGATCTCCCCGAAAACTCCCCGTCTGGCCTTACCCTAAATGTATCAGTTTAGAACAGTTGAGGGGGGGAGCGACCCCCCCCCCCAGAGCTGCTTTAGAAGTGAAAAATGACACTTTACACTTCAATATTAGAAAAACAGTTACAAATAGAAAATAGACAGTAATTGGAAAAAGTTGTTATTTATGGTGAGCTATAACTGAAGGTGGACAACCCCTTTAACACTGAGCTGGCATAAGTATTTTGTATTAGCCTGCTCAAAAATAAACATGCCAAGTTCATGATTCTGGCTACTCAATTAGTGAATAAAATATATAAGAAAAATCCAGAACAGAAACATTTATGGACGAGGCCCCCGGGAAAAATGGGAAGTGTTGAATGTTAATAAATATTTCCTCCTGAAGTCTGTTGATAGTAAAAAAGAAAGTATTCATATAAGATGTTCCTTGTTCCCAGTTTTTTTTTTGCCTTCGCTTTTATTTTGCCTTTACTTGTTGTACAAGACAGAATGGTGCAATGTAAGTACATACAGTTTATATATCAAAATTTTCGTGAAAGCTATATGGATGAGAGAATTAAATACTTGGCTTGTGCCATTTCTGGTCTAAGCATGCTCTCCTTCCTATAACAGCTACGTTTGACCTCAGACCTAGCCCATACCATTATGTGGGTGCCCCCAAGTCTTACTATACAAGACTCCAATAGGGGTAAAGGAGGGAGCCAAGTGTAAACTTAGAGGTGCCGGTAAGGACAGAACTACAGATGAAGCCACTTTGGAATGTTTGTTTGACACAGAATAACTTAACTCATCTATCCCATTTATCCCACTTAGCACAGAATATTGTGTCACAGCATCCCATCCAATTAAAGAGTTCACCATTGAAAACAATGGTGCTTTGGTATGCTAATGAAAAGGTTAAATTCATTAAATGAGTTAAGATAACTTTAACTAACACAGTTTCTTCAATTAACCCTGAGTCATGACGCATTTAACTCATAAATCCAAGTGGCTGCATCTGTAGGTCAGGTAGGTCGGATCAGTAGCAGAAAACAACTGAAGTATCATGAGACAAACTTGAAGTCAGGAAAAAGCCAGGGTCAGAACAAGGAAAGGGCCCATGGAAGCAGGAACAGGTATTGGAGCACTTAGGAACAAGCAAGCTTAACCAAAATAGAGAGTATATGGACACAAAACTGGTAATTTTATAGTCTGATTGATGGCTAACTCTGAGCACCTGTGTCCAGATTCATTATGCCTACCTGTAAACCAGGGGTGTCCAAATTTTTGGCTCTGAGGGCCACATTGGAAGAAGAAACATTGTTTGGGCCACACATGAAATACACAAACACTTTGGATCTGTAAAAGTAAAGAAAATACACAAAAAGAAAAAATAAATTCCAGTTGGATAACCAGATGGAGATATACACTGGAATAAGGGACACCTGGATATTAAATAGACTTATTATTATATTATTATTACTAACTGGGTAATGGACAGAGTCCCCCCTCCTCCTATATCCTTTGCAACATGACGTTTTCTCTGGAACTGAGCGTTTCAAGCTAGGCCGCATTCATATCCATCCTGGGCCGCATTTGGCCCTCGGGCCGCAGTTTGGACACCCCTGCTGTAAACTAAAGGAAACACACAGCGTATAACTAGAAGCCTAGATGTCTGCTCATGTAGAGTAGTGATAATACAGACTGCATAGCAAACAACAGATCACTGCTTGAAATCCATTCAGGATGTTAAACCTTCTCATTGGGGCTAAGTGCTGCTATTTCTAGCTTGCCTGACTGTCTTGCACCTCTAAACTCTACTATTATGGACTTAACGAAGGGCTTGGTTCCCTTATGGCACTTATCTTTATTGGGACCCTATGCTCCAGACTCTCCAGCAGCATCCACCTGCTGGAGAGGTTGGACAGTAAAGTTCAGATAGAAAGAACAGTCACTAAATTAAATATGGACAGGAAATTTTGATAACTTCCCTGGGCCAATTGGTGACATAATACCTTTTAGTGGCATAGGTTACAGCAATCAGAACCTTTTTGGCCAGAAGGGGATTTAACCCTACACATTCTTCACCATCTATCTTGTAGGATTGTGCAACTTTCCCCCTTGTTATTGTGAATGGAAGAGAAAGGAATGAGTTGATGTATATGACAGTGAAAAACTC
This sequence comes from Xenopus borealis, assembly GCA_024363595.1. Classification (NCBI taxonomy): domain Eukaryota; kingdom Metazoa; phylum Chordata; class Amphibia; order Anura; family Pipidae; genus Xenopus; species Xenopus borealis. The sequence goes on along the minus strand of CM044431.1, from coordinate 199,574,503 downwards.
TACATTTGTAATATGCACGTGGAAATTTACATGCAAGGTCAAACAAACAGATATTAAAGTAAGGATTATCCTATAATTTGTTTCTTAAACACAAATATATATGCAGAAAAGATGCCACAATCCTTTCATTTATTATTTTCCTGTACATTATTATGAGCACACTGAATTTCCTTGGTACTTATTCTTACAGCTCATGAAAATGTTCATTTTTTAATGTTTTTTCTTCCAAAGCTGAAGTGCTTGATTCACAAGAAGCCATTCCAAAGGTTTTTTTTATGCCTATAATCATCAGTGAAGCAAAGCATTATAAACGTATCTTACAACTAAACTGTTTAGAGATAATGAAATTTAATCCAAGTCCCTATAAATCTGGAATGATTACTAATAGGAACCTTGCATAGGAGAAATGTTGAGAACATTGCTGTGTCAGTCCTTAATAAATGCATCATAAAACAATGACCTAGATTCACTTGAATTTTAAGAAATGGGTATTGTTTGAATAAACTGCCCGTCGTTGTCTCTTGTCTGGTTTGAACTACAGATCGGGAAACAAAGCACAAACCTATGACTTGATGGCACATTTTGCAAATTTCAATGCTCTACTGAAGTCCACAGTTTTGAGTTTGCTGTAGTTTGGATATTTTTTTAGATTCTGCGACACAAGGTATAAATAAAAGTGACAGATTAGCATATACTGTATTCTCTAGGTATGCAAAGTTTTCCTTCTAGTTGCTGCAGAAATACAGCTCCCCGAATCCCCCAGACTGTTATATGTATTGAGGAATACTGAGGGGATGTTCTGCAGCTGCTTCTGACAGTATACAATGCGCCTTTTTTGCTTAGTGTCTCTTAAAGGAAAACTATACCCTCAGATTAAATACTTAACCAAAAGTTTTTATTATATTAAGTGGCCTATTAAATGATATAACAAAACTGGAATATATATTGGTAAATATTGTCTTTTTACATCTTTTCCCTTGAGCCACCATTTTGTGATGGTCTGTGTGCTCCCTCAGAGATCACCTGACAGGAAATACTACAGTTCTAACTGTAACAGGAAGAAGTGTGTGAGTAAAATACAGAACTTTGTCCATTAATTGGTTGATGTACTGTAACCTAACCTGTATTTGTGCTCTTGGTTTGTTTGTTTTTTTACACTATGAATCATATGAACCTTAGGGGGTGGCACTTAAAGGGGTGGTTCACCTTCAAGTTAACTTTTAGTATATTGTAGAAGGGCCAATTCTAAGAAAGTTTTCAATTGGTCTTCGTTATTTATTTTTCATAGTTTTTTAATGATTTGCAATTTTCTTCTGTTTCTTTGCAGCTTTAAAATGGGGGTCACTGACACCATCTAAAAACAAATGCTCTATAAGTCTACAAATGTATTGTTATTGCCACTTTGTATTACTTATCATTCTATTCAGTCCCTCTCCTATTCATATTCCAGGGTCTTATTCAAATTGATGCAGGGTTGCTAGGGTAATTTGTACCCTAGAAACTAAATTGCTGACACTGCAAATTATAGAGTTGCTGAATAATAATCTAAATAACTCAAAAACCACAAACAATAAAAAATGAAAACCAATTGCAAATTGTCTCAGAATATCACTCTCTACATCATACTAAAAGGTGAACAACCCCTTTAATACTTAAAATGCCAATTTTCTATTTAGAATTACCAATTACCAATGGGATAAACTAAGAAAAAAAGTATATTATTATGAAAATGGTTTATTTAGATGAAGCAGAGTTTTACATATGAGCTGTTTTATGTGCTATATTTTACTAGGGATCTACATTATTTGGGAGTATAGTTTTGCTTTAACTGACAGAAATGTACTGGGAGTTGCAGTTCTGTAACTAGGTCATGGAAGAAGGTCTATCCTTACCCGTTTCATGATATATGAGACATTTATATGTCAAAAGCAGATGTCTGTTATGAATGCCTAGCAGGTGGTGGCAGGCTGTTATAACCTTTCAAGCATAAAAAAAGAGGATGCGGCTCAAGCCAAAGCTTTCATATTCCTGTATAGATACGTTTTATCTCTTAAATCTCTGCAACTCAGTTTACCAACTGTTCATGGGCTCTGAAGGACACATCAATTCTGTTCTACATGTTTAAATTGCAATGTCCCTAAAAGAACTTGCATAAATGTGTTACCTGCAGTTATAAATACATTTCAGAAGTGAGGGAATAGAATTTCTGTTCTATGGGTTATTATTTAACTGTGTTGTAAACCAGTTCAGTGCAATATCTGCCTAAAGACCATTGTGTATTGGGTATGGAGATGAAAGCTCACAAGCTAGTCTTCATTTAAATAATTAATGGTAAGTCGTATTTAAAAAATCTTATTTAAAATATTATTTAAATATAAATGTGCTGAAATAAGTTATATATATATATATATATATATATATATGTATATATATATACTGTATATTTATGAACATATGCAACTCATTGGATCATGTGATTGACTTTAGACTCTAAATCCTCATCGGTCTTTGTAAATATAGATGTGGGGTTTTTTCCTTCTCCTAGGTGGATCCATGTGTATGCCTTTGTATGTTTTAAGTGAAAATAATGATTTATAAATTCAGTGAGGTGTTTAAAAAAAAAAAAAAAACTCTATATATTTTACCGACAGTGCAGCGTTTTCTACACATAATGCCAGTATAATTGTGGCCATGTGTGGAGTTGCGCCCATAGCAATTGCACCTGATGTGTCAAAAATGTTTTTAGGGTGCCAGTGTCCCCAGCTCAATAGGCACAGTGGTGCATGATTCAGCAGAAGAGGCAGGACAGATGAAATGGTAATTTTGCAAATGAACTTCAATTTAGAGTCTGGCTCGGAACCTATTTTTAAACTCAGACACGACCCGACTGCAACTGCCTCATCCTCAACCCGATCCACGACCTGTTGACCATCATAAAACAGGAAGTGCTGTTGCTGTAAACTGGAAGTGACATCATCAGAAGTGGGCGGGGTATGAAAATGTGTTAAGCCTTAAAACTTGCTATAGATAAGACCCGCAACCCAACCTGTGACCTGCAAACCTGCATCTATACCCAGGTACATTATTCCCATGGATATCCAACCCACTGCAGGACTTAGATAACATGTATCGAGACCCTAATGTTTTCTTAAGTTTGGACACCTGAGGTTGTTCATCAGTGAGCTCTGGGTGATTATTTCCCTTTCCAGGGTAAAGACTGATGTAATAACTATTCAGTGTTTGCTCATTAAGTGGCAGAGTTTAAATGTATAAAAGGGAGAGCACACCGCTCAGGGCTCTTTCCTTGGATCCCACCTTGCGGGGGGGGTAGGTATAGGATTGGTTCTGGGCAGTTGCCAGGTTAGTTTATTTAAGTTCAGTGACACTTTAATATTGTTATAGTAGTTCTACTAGCAAAAGGCAGGGCTAGTTTGTGTAGCCAGGCAGCTCAAGGCCCCAACGACGAAGATAGTGGGGTTAGTACCCTCCAGGTCAGGGACTATGAGTTTGTGTGCTAAGGGGCAGGAGGTCTGCCAAGGAAGCAAGATACTGTTAGGCTCTGCTGGGATTCGAGCCAGGGACCTTTGGTTTTTCTGGTTTGATGCCTTATCTATTAGGCCAGGAGAGCAGCCTGTAGGGCTGCTCACTATAGGTTTCCTGGCCTCTGCAGCCCCAGCCCAGCAGCAGCCTGTATGGTTGCAGTCAGCCAATCAGGGCTGACTCTGCCCTATTTAAGGCCAGCCCTCAGAGTACACCTTGCTGGAGCATTAATGGGCCTCTTAGTACAGAGGCAGTTCCCCTGACTAGGTTGCTCTAGCTCAGTGATTTTCAACCTTGTGCCTCCAGCTGTTAATGAACTACAAGTCCCACAATGCAATGAAGGAGTCTGACAGCCACAGTCAGGCAAATGCATTGTGGGACTTGTAGTTTCTTAACAGCTGGAGGCACAAGGTTGAAAATCACTGCTCTAGCTCTTGCCCTTTTATTGTTATTCTGCCCTGCCTTGTCCTTCCTGCCTTGCCTTGCTTGTCCTGTCCTTCAACCTTATACCTTTCCATGCCTCAACCTTGTACTGACCTTGCCTTACCTGTTCCTGATTCCTGTTCCTGTTCTGCCTTGCGCTCCTCTCCTGCTATCCAGTCCTCTCCTGCTATCATGCTTTTCTGTATCCTGTCCTCCTGCTATCCTGTCCCCAAGATCTATACCCACATTGTCCTGTCCCAATCAGTTTGTTTCTGTTCCACTCCTGCTCCATCCAGTTTGTACCTGTCCTGAGTTGTCGCCCTCTTCATCCTGTTAGTCCAGTCCTAATCTTTGCCCTCTCTGTCCTGTTCTGCAACTGTTCCAGTCTGACTACGTCCTCCTCTCCCTGTTCCTGCCAATCCCTGTACGTGTTCCCTAGGCACAATCTGCTCTTGCCTAGGACTCGCCCCTTCCTCATCAGACTCTGCAGCACCCCCTACCCAATCCCTGACAATCCTTGACAGATACCACCAGAGAGTGGGTAAGCACATGGACAAGGGAAGCTGCCAGAAAGCAAGACACCATTGGGATTTTACCTCTGCTGGAGATAGGATCACCAAGACATGCAGAATTATCTCTGGGGAGGACATTTACCAAGAGTATTCCCAACTGTAAATGTTGAAGATATGTAGAAAATACTGGCACTCAAGGACAGTTCCAAGCAGGGTTACCCCTTGCAATTTTATTGTGAGCTCACAATAAAATTGCAAGGGGTAACCCTGCTTGGAACTGTCCTTGAGTGCCAGTATTTTCTACATATCTTCAAGTTTTAGAGGGTTGCCGGATCCTCCATACTGAGCACCGGGGTATTTTGTTCTCATTTTTGGCTAGGTGAGTGCGGAGCTATACCTATTCTTTCCAACTGTAAATGTTACAATCTGTTGAGAAGATATATGGGATTTATGTTAATTTGTACAAACCGCAACCAAGAACTATTGCATTCACTAGATGCCTGTCTCATTTGCTCAAAGAAGTTCATTTGTTTTGAAGCAACCCCCAGGACTGCTGTTATTTCCAAGCTGGTTTATCTGTGTACAAGAAACCAAGCCAGGATACACCTGAGGGTAGAGTGCTTAGAGCAGTGATTTTCAACCTTGTGCCTCCAGCTGTTAAGAAACTACAAGTCCCACAATGCATTTGCCTGACTGTGGCTGTCAGACTCCTTCATTGCATTGTGGGACTTGTAGTTCCTTAACAGCTGGAGGCACAAGGTTGAAAATCACTGGCTTAGAGTACCATTGCACAACAGGGAGTTGTCCATAGCCTAAGCATCCTTGGGGTACACTGGCAGCAAGTCACACTATCAATACAAATCTCTGATACACCTACGGGTGTTCTTCACATGTAGATCACAAACAAGATAACAAAGGAGTTATCCCAAGGACTAGTTTTACCCAGCTATTAGTTTGGCTGGACCATATACTACTGCAATGAACCATAGATTTTCCAATACATCTAAGGTTAATTATGAAGTATTAGATACTGGTCCACTTGCTTTCATATTTTCTATCACAGGAAATATATTTCAGTGAATTGTATTTCTTTATTATTATCTGTTGAGAAGATACAGCATATGGGATTTATGTGAATTTGTAAGAACTGCAACCAAGAACTGTTGCATTGAGTAGATGCCTGTCTCATTTGCTCTATAAAGAGGTTAATTTGCTGTTATTTCCAAGCTGGTTGATCTGTGTACCAGAAACCAAGACAGGATACACCTGAGGGTAGAGTGCTTAGAGTACCATTGCACAGCGGGGAGTTGTCCATAGCCTAAGCATCCTTGGGGTACACTGGCAGCAAGTCACACATCTCTGACCCACCTATGGGTGTTCTACACATGTAGATCACAAAAAAGATAACAAAGGAGTTATCCCAAGCACTTTCAATTCTGGTTTAAAGACTGATTCCACCTCTGGAGACCTGACCCTAGAAAACAAGCATCCACAGTAGAGCCAACACAGGATGAAGGAAATGGAGCCAGCCTAAACAAGCTAAGGTACGTGTAAAGAAACATTTAATGTGATTTACCCAACAGAGCCAATGGCAGCAAAACTGTTGACAAAAGAAGAGCACTGTAGAGTGGAAACTTGGTTGAAATTCAAAGAGAATAGGCCAAGCCAAGACATTTCTACATGCACAGGAAGCATGTCCAAACCTGACTACTGCCAGAGAAAACTGTTGAAAAGTCCAGACTGCAGTAAAAAGAAAATGGATCAGATTTCTCACAGCCACCTATGGCCAGATAGCTAACCAGTGAATGGAAATTCAAGAAAAAATGCCATAGAGAACAAAAACTCTCTGTTTTACTATGAGGACTATTGATACCTCCCAACTGTCCAATTTTTAGAGGGACAGTCCTGCTTTTGACAGCTCACCCCGCTCATTTGCATTGGAAAGTCCCATTTTTCTCTGCACTGAATAGCTAGATAAAGAAACAAAGTTTCTAACTTAATTGGCTTTTGGCAGAGAGCCCAGAACAGTCACAGCAGAAGATAAGATACTTTTGTAACAATTTCTAGATAAGCAAATAAGTAATTGTAACAATATAAGACAGGTCCCTCAGGAAAAGTTAGACTCACAGCTTAAAGGGCAATTCACCTTCATTAGCAAAACTGTAAAAAAAAAACACAGAAATATGTTCAAACTTTCAGAAACTGCCAAATTTTGTCAAATGGACATGGTAATTAGGGAGTGTGGCTACAAAATGGGTGTGGTCAAAAAATTCACCACGCTGGGCGGCAACTTTTTTGTCCCTCTTTTTATTTCCAAAAATAGATCTCAATAGAAAGGGAGACACAACATGATATCATGATATCTACTTTATCACTACCATATTTAAATGGTTAACTTGTTCATACAGATGGGTAAAACAGTAGTGTTGCCATATAGATTACACTTGAAATAGATACTGGCAACATGTATTTACGCAGTACTTTGCAGACATTGTCATTTACATAAATCCCTGCCTCAGTGGAACATTAAAAAGGGCTTAAAATAGTCCTGTCACATTCACACATCACACTCTTCAGCATCCAATTAACCCGCCTTGTATGTATTTGGAAAGCAGAAGAGCACAGGAGTACTCAAAGAAAACCCACACAGACACAGGGAGAAAGCCGAGCTGGCTAAAGGCTGGCTGGCTGACCATTTGTGACATCTACTCCCCTGTGCACAGATTCTTGTTTGAACTCACCTGCCATTGGGCCCAAATGAATTCCCCCAGCTCCCCACTGCTTGGGCCAGTCCCCCTACAATGCTGTTGTGTGCTTCCTACAAAGACTAGGAAGCAGTAGGGACTTTGCATTTTTTGTCCTCCAAATTATGCATTAGGCACCTGCATACCCAGTGTACCCCTAGTTCTGGCTCTAGGGGGAAAACACAAATTTGTTGAAAATAGTGCCCAGATCTGAATCGAACTCAGAAAGCCTATAACTATAAGCCAGCTGTAGTAATCACTTAACTACCTTGCCGTGTATATATAAAAAGTATTTATACTCTTTTTTTATCTTTTTATCCAAAGAACTGTTCTCACCCCAAAAACATTGTACACTACCATAAATAAATATGGCTCTTTGCCATGCACTTTCCTTTTCTGAGTTGCTCCTTGCTTCCATTTTGTATATGGATTTACATTTACAGTGAATCCAAATGCTGGGCACATCAGTGAGAAGTATAAAGGAGGTTGTTACATTTTTTCCCCACATTTTCAAAATACAACCAAATAACAGGCAAGAGAAAAGAGGTCAAGGAGTGAGGTAGCAGTACAAATTGTGATCTGCTAGTAGAGATGATGATGAGTAATGAGTAGAGATTCAATACCATCATACATTCTGTAAATAGGTGTACTTATTATTTCCTCTTTTCTGCCTATTTTGAAAGCCATAATAGCACCATCTTTATCTCAGACACATACGGGAAATGTCCATAGAGCACTAACACCCCATTAAAATTGTGATACATCTACCTTCTTTAATAAATGTGTAAATTAATTTATACTTTCACAATTGTCAGAAAGTGTTCATAAATTGGATAAAAAGACTGAAATGCTAAGAATCCTCCTGGCACCCCCATTTAATAAATCTGCCTCTTTGACTTTGTGGGAATAAATATGCCAACGTATATATATTTTTGCTTAGAAAACAACATATGGAGATTCATTTTATTTGTGTTCAGGAAATCTAATCTACACTTTGCTATGAAACTATATTGCAAATACATGTATCTAATATATTCATCAAACCGTCTCTCAGACCAAATGGAAAAATGACCCATGCAGAACAAGGACTGCGATGTTAACTTGCGTTATTAAATTTCATACACTAGAAATGAAGCGCCCGAAAATGCATTTCAGCGACAAGAAACAAATAAGAAACAGCACGAGATGAAGAACAACATGGTTCAGTCATAGAAACATTATTGAGTTATGGGCCACTCTCCCCAGAGATGTGTCTGGATAGTAATAGGATTGGTCTACGAGACACAGATGACAATATTGCATTATTGTCTATAATAAATTGTATTTTTTTCTTTTGAATCTGATTGGTTCTTAGGAAAACTCTTTTTAATTCAAACTTGTTCCCGTTGCAGATATGCCGCACATAATCTTGTATTGTTGCCCGCAGGTTGCTCAGATGATTAGTCTTTTTTTGCTGCTTGCAGGAGATAGATGCGAATGGCTGCTGTATTACAAGATGTGGCTCTGGGAATAGCTTTATCAATTTCTGTATTTGTACAATATCCTTCTTCATAACATGCAGATCTCTGTGTTTATTTAGCATGGTGTGTATAGAATCCTCACTCCAAAACCAATATTTAGGCACTGAAGTGCTTTCTACTTGAGCCGTTAATATCAGAAAAGAGCATAGCCAGCGATGCTTTGATTTAAAACTGAACGTCATTTCATTTCTCTAAATCTGGTGGTGTGTTTGTTTAGTGCCTAAGGTCTTTGCACCGACTAAAGTAACCTTCTTTCCTTCTGCTTTCTCCCAATATTTACTGAAGGATTTCTCTGGCTGCAGCTTTTCTGTTTCTGCCCATTTGGATTTTTTTTTTCTAAATCATGCTTTTAAAAGAAAGTTCACCTTAAAATTTAAGTTTAGCATGATTTACAACCATAGCCAGTTGGTCTACAACTGACTATGGCTATGACTGTTTTTCAAATAATCTGACAATTTGTTTTGCAGCTCTTTAGTAAGAAATGTCAACTTAATATCCGATTGTTATGCGATATGAATATAACCCTTTCTTGGCTGTAATACAGTATTCCAGCTGCAGAACACAGTTACATGACAATCTTCTTACTTGGCTGTGCTCTCACTAGAAGAACTGCAACTTTTCACAATCCAGTACCTTATAAAATGATTAAGAACCAGTGATTCATAACGAAATAAATTATGTATGAAACAGTGAAAAGGCACTTCCTGAATACAACAACAGATTAGCAAAACTAAGGATTAGTAGAAAATGGCTAGGACACCCATACACTTAGGAGGTAGAACTTGTGAAGGCTTAGGATCAGCAAATTCCCATCTGTAACTTAAGAGCGTGTCATCTTGGAGAACTAACTCCACATTTCTGTTCCTTGGTGGAGCACTGCACTGCTCTTGAAAAGATTTAACTCACAATTCCTAATTTCTGCATGACAGAAATTGCTATCCACTGCCTCATTCATGTGGTTCCTGTTCCCAACTTGATAGTGACAATGATCTCCTTGAGCTTGATACTGGGCCTAATGCTCTATAGTCTTAGCGCATACACCCCTGTTACTAAGTTACTAGGTATCTTTATATAACTTATCCACAGCACATGAAAACATAACTCCTGGGCCAACTGAAAAACCTCCCTCCCACAGGGCTTAGGTAACAATACCAGGATTTCCAGATCAGCAGTGGGAAATAACTCTTTGGGTCCCCTACATGAATAATATTTGTACCATACCTACAGGAAAGGATTCTGCTCCCTTAGGGCAGGTGGTTAAAAACAGGGCCCTGATTTAGGCTCAGCCTCCTGCTGCTCCTACCTCAAAGTAAAATTCCACCACTGTCCGTTCTGTAGACTTTTTGGAGGCATGTTTATCTATGGGTGAAAGTTAGAGTTCACCCATTGATCACAATGTGCTCCTTAATATTTAAATGTATTAAGTAGACTTTCTGTATCCCAGAAACACTCCTCTTTTGAAAACTTATACCAAGAATTTCAGATATTGGATAACTCTATATATTTTGTAGAGTATTATAGCATATATCAATTTTACTCAGATTCAGATGCACTTGGCAAAACTAGGAAAATCAATGAAAGCACTTAAAACACAGATGGCTTGACTGTTTTCCTTTCATGTTTCATTTTTAACTACAAGCAATTTTCTGTTGTCCCATTGCCTTTTGCAAGTAAAAATTAAATTGCAAGCTCTATGGATCTAAAACTCCTTTGTATATCTATGGCAGGTTAATGCCTGTCCCCAGCCGTGGCCTGTTAAACAGCCATCTCTAGGCACTGCTATTTATAAGCAGGTTGAAATAATTAAACTGTGCAAGTTTCCTTTTGGTCAATGTCGAGAAGAAATCTAATCAGACAGACCAGCTATTTGAGTCTCTGCTGGAGATCTAAGCTAAATTCCCCGAGAGGAAGGTTTGTGTTCCATTTGTTTTCAGTACATTGCGAGTAAGAAAAGATTGTTCTGAAAATTGACTGCTGATACAAAGAATTTACTTTGTAATTGCTTAACAAAGCGTGCTTTTAATTTCTACGTCTCTACAATAGAGCCAATGCAGCAAGAATCCTTTGTTCTGCCTACTTATCATTGCATTAAAAGGGAACACGGCAATCAGTGCTATAGTGAAGCTTGAGGAGGTGAATGGATAAAAGTGTCACAATCCAGTTGCCCTGTTGAATGATGTGACTGCATTTAATTGCTGAAAAGGTCAAATCCATAAAACACGACCATGAGAGCCACATCCATACACATGTCCATATATATAAATGAAGATGCAAATGAACATGAGATCTACATGACTAGCCATGGGATTTGTTGGAATTAATTATACAATGAAACAATTCTTATAAATGTAAAACGTAAACTTTAGGTTTTTCATTTTAATTTATCACTCCATTACAAAAAAAAAGGAATCAAAATACAAAATGAATCAAAATCGGTTTTCAGATCAGTTAGAATGTGATAAATAATTACAAAATTCAAAGCTTGTCAACATTAATAAAGCAACTCTAGTTTGGAGCCCTTTTAAAAGCAAATACAATTATAATTATATATAAGGTTAAATTATATAACTTCATAGGATGGAGCAAGGGATCATGGGATGGAGAAAGGTGACCTGTGCCAGATATTAGTCCATCAGAATGGAATTCCCCTTTAAAAGGAAGAAGATTATACACTCTGGACAAGACTTTAGGGATCTTTAACGACCACATGTGCATATTTTTTTTGCACTTTTGTACAGTTGCTCTCATCGCTGCTCAGTCCTTCATGCCTCCCATTTACAATTGAGCACAGTTGCACCTATTGACGCAGAGGATCCCTGCAGCTACCAACACCTCTGGACCAGGCAGTAGATCTAGGGTTTCCTCAGAACTCTGCGTCATCACTTGCAGATAAAGAATTGGCCACACACATCAGTCTTGCTGCAAACACTGGAAACAATACCAACTGGACATGAAAAACTTACATTGAACCTTACATTGAAATGTCATCCAATTTAATTGTGTTCATTTTGACAGGTTGGCTGCAAACTAAACAGCGTGACTGCAAAAACACTGAAATTCTGGGGAAAAAACACGGAGATTGTGCTTGAAATTGTACTTTCAGGTGGTAAATTACCCCTTTTGTATTGATAGATGTTTCCTCAGTTGTAAGGTTTCTCTGCAAAACTGCAAAGCAAAAAAATCATTGCAACGAATCATGTTAATAATTACTAGATGGTTACATAGTTTATTAAAAATGTTTCAGTGAGGGCTTATGCTTTTGATAGCAATGTTTGACACTTTTGTGATAGTGTATCTTTTAAATGGTTTTAAATTAACTATGCAATGTCACATTTTGTACTGCACATGACACTTTAGAGCTTAGTTGCACATTTGTATTACTAGGATCTACATTATTATACTAATTGTGCACCACTATATTTGAGGATGACGTGCTGCATTGGGAGGTTTTATGGGATATTTCTTCCATCGACAAAATATGGACAATTTTTATAATTGATGGAAATATGGACTCATTTCTGATTAAGGAATTGGATACATTGAATTTGCACAGTTTTTTGCATTACTGCCTTTTTAATTACAGTTTATTATATACCACTTAACCAGTGTTAATCTTAATTCTAACCAGATCAAATCCATTACATAGAAAAGTGATTTATTTCTGGTTTCATAAGTGTTCTTATCTAAAGAAAAAGATATTGTACTTGTGGCATAACCTATTGGCACTTCACTTCCACCAAACCATGGATCTTCCTTTTGCTGAGAGATCTGGGATTTAGTCACTATGTCTCCTATACTCTTCTATACCTATTCAGCGTCTCTGTTGTTACACTCTGATAACGTATTCTCAAACGATGTAATTGTTTTGGAATTCACAGGAACACATTAATGCAATCATATGTTTTTGAATAAATCAAAGGATAGTTGTATATAGAACTATGTATAATCTCAGGCTCCTTGCATTGTGTAAACTAAGAATCCAAGAGCAACAGGAGACAGAGCAAAATAATTCCAGTGTATGTTTTATGTAAAGCTTTTATACTTTGTTAACATCTAGCATCAGTCTGAATGTTCCATGAGTTTCAAAGGCCCTTTTTTGAAAACCTTGATGTCATGAAAAGCATAATTGGGAAAATGACTGCCATTTCAGACAATTACTGTGTCATTTTAAGACATTGTTTCTTTATACAGCTATACAAGCATTCAGTACTTAGCTATGCCGGGTTAAATAAACAAAATAAATGTTGACAAAAAAACGAGGTGTACTAAGACTTTTCATTGTGAAAGCTTATAATTTACGGTTAATGTTTTTGATTGCAGAAAACTTGAAAATAGACACAATTATAACTCTGTGACCGAAAATCAGGTCAGACTTTTTAACAAACATTAAAATGATTAATTTAGTAAGTGTGACAAACCCACTTTGACACTGCTGAATGAGCAGACAACTTTTTTTCAGTGAAATCATTTAAAAAGTGTATTTTGGTGTTCAGCTGAAAGCCAGGTTCAGATATATGTTATTTATGTTACAGAAATACAATGGGTGAGAAAAGAGCACAAATGGCAGCAAATTGGGCTAGTAGTGATTGCTCACAAAGTACTTGTAAGTGTCATGTTATAGCTGGAAATCAGTCACAATCAGCCATATTCTAGAACTGTTTGTACAAAAGCAAAGAAAGCTATAATTTTCTGCAGCAAAATAGAGTAGGAGTTTCTTTACTTGGTTTTTAGACTGGTTCTGGTTTTTTTTTTTAAGAATTACAACATGTGAAATACTGTGTTTTTGTTTATATTTTTGAAATCTATGGAGGAGAATTAGCTAAAATTATACACTTTTATTTACCCCCAAAAAGTTAATAGCTACATATTAAAATTGAATTCAGTCTCCAGTGCAGGTTATGTGCTTGCATAGGGAGTGGAAAACGAGCTCTATTGGTTTCTTTGTATGAAGTGTATCACAAACATTCTGATATAATTAATAAATGACCCACTGCATTGCTGACCTAGTGGATGTTCTTTGTGCAGTCCACTTCTCTTGATTCCCAAATGGAAATCAACAGGGGTAGGATGAGGTTAAAAAATACTCTCTGGATAACATGAGATGGGGCTACAGAGGTAACAACTAGCCACTAATGTATGTGCCTTCTTAGGTATCCTGGGGTATCTCATGGGGTTCCCATTAATAATTTCCTTTTTGCATTCTCCGTTTTTTTTTAGTTTTCTTGTATTGTTGTATATGTCTTGTACTGTTATTAAATTATGCTAGGTAGTCATCCAAGTGAAAGTTGAAATTAGTAAAGTAGTGGTAGTTAAAGCAGATGAATAGTAATGTATGACTAGGGTGAACCACTGTAACAAACCTAATGCTGGACTTTCATAGTTGTTGTTAAAGGAATTGTTCTGCAGAAAAATAAAAACTACTGAGTAAATAGATAGGTTCTGCAAAATAAACATCTCTAATATAGTTAGTAGCCAAAAATGTAATGTATAAAGTCTGTAGTAACTGGATGTCTAACATAATATTTAGAACAACTTCCTGCTTTGCAGCTCTCTCTCCTAGGGCCCAACGATCGGATCATAATGATTGGCAACAGGCGGTCGGATCCCGGGACTGCATCAATGAACAGATGCGGCCACAATCCGACGGGATTTTTTGTCCAACTTTCGGCCAGATATTGATCATGGAAGCCCATCGTAGGGCTCCATACATGGGCCAATAAGCTGCCGACTCTGTCGGCATCTTTTATCAGGCCGTGTATGGCCACCTTTAGAGAGTGACATCATTGTGCCAGGTTGTGGTGTGGTTGCCCCTGATGTCATTGCACAGCATTTTGCACAATTCAAAATAAAAGGACAAACATAGGTTCTATTCCTGTTCCTGGGTAGACTATAATTATATGTTGACTGTTTCCTGGATCCTGACCTTCCTGCTTTGATTCCTGACTACACTAATTACTGCCTGCCCTGATCTTTGTCTGGATACCACTACAAACGTTCTTTACCCGTCGGATAACACCGTTCAGAAAACGATTCATCCTTCGTCCCGACCCCAACCTTGCAAGATCCATTAAGCCCTGACAAATATATTGCTTATTCTAGTTCTTTTTAGGACAGATGTTTTTTGTATACAATTACAAACCCTTAACATAGCAAGAAAAATCTCATATCTAGCATGAAAGTATTTATATTAATCTCACTGATGCTGGCAAATCACTTGATATACAGTTATAACTCAATTTAGAGTTTTTTTTTTCATTTTTCAGTTTTTGATCTCTGCTACAAACTATACAGAGTCATTTATACATAGATTGTATATGTGCGATGTTCCACAACATGCCATTACCAGTAATGTGCACTGGCCTTTGCAACTTCACTCATATCTACTGCAAACTGAAAATGAGTGCTAAAATCACAGTTTCTTTTCACTAGCACTTGTTTTCAAATAGTCTACAGTCAACAATATAGTACAACATGGTTTTCATGGAAAAAAATCCTGATTCCAGCATACGGCATGCAGAATGCAGCTATTAGGGGGGGGCAGTGCGTTTATTCTATTTTGCTATGTATAGCCCCCATTACAATGTTACTCTCTTACACGCTTTGAGAGATTTGTTTTCAATTTAGAAAAAAACCTATTGTAGCAGTCGGTTTAAAATAATTTCCCGACCAGTATTTCTCATTCTTTATTACCATTATTAAAACAGCTGGCAGAGCCCCAGATGTCAATGGGAACGGGAATTCTGACAACTGAATGCTTATGTATATGCATCTCATCTGACTAAGTAAACTGCTAATTTCTTTAATTAGTCTGGACTACCAACTAAAGAATCTTGCACCTGTCCTGCTTGAATTCTTAAAGTACTTCTAATTTATTTTTTTCTCACATTCTTGCATTCTTCACTGTAGATTATTTTGGCTGCAGTAAATAGTGTATAATACTGAATAATACTGAATAAATGTACATTTTTTATGTGTCACAAGTTTTTGCCAGCACATTGTTTGCCTTTAAAAAGTAATTACAAAAAATGAAGTGTTAGTACGACACTTTGGCCAAAATATGTAAGCTCACGTGCCACATCAAGGCCTGTCATTGTACGTGAGTCCAATAAGGCCACAGCCTATGGCTGCCATTTAGCCTTTAAAACAGGGAATCACTTATAGATGTTTGTTAACTGGCTGAGGCTAAAAAGCTTCTAATTTTTCACTATAGCCCCTGAGTTAAGGGGAAGTGCACCAGGTCTTATTACTCAGTCACATGTTTACTGGGGGACTTGATTTCAAATGAACTGCAAAGTTAAAATGCTAATAGTGTAGGAAGGAAATTATTCACAGGTGTATGTTTGTTGGCTGGGCCTTAATAGCTCCCAGCTTTTTATCGTTTATGGTAGCTGGTCAACTCCAGAATGTGGGTTAGACGGAGTGCTGGGACAATGGTGTCTACGGCAGCTGGTTAATGCCAAAGCATGAGTTAGACCAATCGCTGACAATTTCTTTCTCTGTTTTACCTGTAAGAGTCTGCGGATACAGCGCAGGGCTATGGCTATTTTATATGTATTCCTTTAGTCATGGGGAAATAAATAACGAGCATGCTTCTTTTTTCGCAGTTTCACGGGCCATTAAATAATTTTTCAAACCAGTCTTTTCATCAGAACATGCTGGGGACTTTGATTAAATATTTCTCAGCCTGAAGGAAATCAAATGGGAAGCGGTAACTATTTTATATATTTATTTTTACAAGCCCTATACATGATTTACAAAGAAGCTGTTACTGCATGATACTGGCAATGGCAAAATGCTGATGTTGTTTGAAGAAATCTATTATATGTTATTATTTTTTGTAGGCGTCTCACAGCTTTGTTGGGCAGAATACAGATTCCCAGCTTTTCTTTGGACTTGCAATAGAATGAGGCGGTGCAATTGAATGGATCAATAATTTAACTGACTGGTCTCTGCTCAGAATAGAGAATTGTTGTATTTAATTATAAGCTAGAGATAAGAGTCTGAGCCAGCTACAGTAGCTACTTTGTACAATTGTCTAAACTGATGCATGTCCACGTGCCAATGATTTTAAGACTTGTCCTTATAGAGTGGCAATGGTGAAACTGTTAAGCTCTATAATGATTTTACTCTTTGTAACCACTGAGCTCTCAGGATGTGACAAATCAATCAATGATTTACCACGAAAACTATCATGCTGTATATTATCATCCATGACTGAAGTGATAATGGTCCTATGGTTGAGATCTTACTAGGGGGCAAATTCTCTAAAGCGTGAAGTGTCTAACGCTAGCGCTAATTCGCCAGCGTGACGTCAATTCGTAACTTCGCAAATTCACTAAGATGACGTTACTTCGCCAGGTCAGACCTGGTGAAGTTCAATACAATAGATAGGAGTTTGAAAAAAAAATGGAAATTTTTTCTAAGTCCAAAAAAAATGCTGGCGTGTTTTACCTTTTGTAGGGTGATAGTCTGAAAAAGAGTGACATTTTTTTGGGGGGTTACCCTCCTTCCCCCCTAGATTTCCTAACATATGGCAACACAACTATACAGTGGGCACATGTTTAGGGCAATAGGACAACTTTATTTTATTTATTAAAGGTTTCCTGGGCTTGTGTAGTGGAATGTAGTGGCTGTAACATATACGTCTATTATACTTGGAAATTCGCACCATATGCAAATTAGGCATCGGTTGCGTAAATGCACTTTGCCTGGTGAAGTAACACTAGCGCAACTACGCTACCATTCGCCGACCTGAGCGTAACTTCGGCGAACGTAGCGCTGGTGAAAATTCGCCTGGCAAAGTGAGGTGAATGTTAGCGAAGGCAACGCTAGCGCATTTTTGCTGCTTAGTGAATTTTCCCCTAGGTATGCAGAGAGTATTCCACCACTCTATATTTTTGCACTGATATGGGAGACAGTCTTTCTATAATTTGTAGATTTCTGGATAACAGGTTTTTGGATAATGGTTCCCCTACCTGTAATATGAATGAGGGAGCTATTCTCTTAAGAGAACCTGTTGTTGTCCATTGGTTCGAACCTGAGCACATAGGTGTTGACTTGGGAAAGCTGCAAGTGCAAAATACACAGTGGCCTGTTCCATCAAAAAATGAGTCATAAAGTATTTTGTTAGTCAGAAACCAAAAAGTTGGTTAGTGAGTCTCAGTAGCTGAATAGTAAGATGCACAACATTAAAATGCAAATGGTGCTAAGTGTTTGGGAAACACCACTGTCTTGGAGGGAAGTGCCCTGAAAAGAGTGCATAAGCTGCATGATATGGGTTGCAGAGGGATAACCTAGGAAGATAAAAGGGCTGTGTTCCCACAACTGTGTTTTCTGTTGCCTTTTGTTGGGAATGTCTTGTGCCTAATAAACCTGTGTTTTGTCCTGAAGCCTTGGTGTCCCTGTCTCTAAGTTCCAAATCCTTCACTTACCTGCCTACCAAATGCGAATAACCCCCAAAAAGTGCATATTTAAAATTCTGCCCACATCTAAGCACCAATTGTGACATGCCACTCAGCTGCACATGCACTTTTTTGGGGGTAATAAGCATTTCCAGCCTCTGTAACACACTTACTGCCAGTCATTCCCAGCAGCACCACACTTCCCTCCACTTTAGGAGGTGTCTGGAGAGCCTAAAAGTGTGGGAACACAGTACTTTTACATTCCTAGGTAGCTCCTCTCTCAGCTGCCATTTGATTACTTGGCTGAGATGGAATATAAACCTTACCTGTACTGGTTATCCCTCTGCAATCCATATCATGCAGTTTAAATGCACTATTTTCAGGGCACTTTCCTTCAAGACAGTGGTGTATCCCAAACACCCTGTCACACAATGTACAAAAATGCTCTTGGTATAGTTGCTATTAATGATCTAAGTGACTATTGATCAGATTACAGTGCCATTTCTTGTAAGTTTCTGGGAAGAAGCACCACGCTGTGCACATAAACCGACAACCCAATCTTTTCAGGCAACAAAGGACACAAAAGCAGCCATGATAAGTGACTCGCAGTCAGGAGTCTTGACAAATAAGTCCTTATCAGAGAGAGCATTGCTTGGCACAGTTTGTTCAGTTAATTTCTAGAGGAAGAACTAGCAATTACCAACAGTTTCAGAAGGAGGACCATTGGAAGATTTATTAGGTGGAATGAAATTATAGGAACATACAGTATGCTTTTGGGTAATGTAACAAAAAATGTTTAAACACTAGCTATAAATATGTATAAACTGCATAAATAAATAATGACCTGCCTTTATATTAATATGTGCATATGCTTGTGCATGCCTTTCTAATTCTCTAATGTTAAGCAATACAGAGTTCCCAGCTGCACTTTTAGTTTGTTAGGAAATTATAGCGGTGCTGTTACCTCCTCTGGATGAAATGCAAACATCATTATTAAGTTATCAGATATCTTAAACTAATAACTGCACATACAGTTATCTGCAAAATGAGAGCTTAAGCCTCCAGTATCTTCAGTGTTCTGGTGGGTACTCCTTTCTCGATGTGTAACACCGGAGTTTCACCTTAAATTGCAATACTATAACATATTCAGAATATAAGAATGTACCAAAAATGGGAGTATACAGTACAAGAAACATAATCAGAATGGTTCTTTTTCATTTTTACTAAAGATATTTTGTAAAGAGCCAGAGTGTTGTAATTAGGGCAGCTAAGGGAGATTGGTGAATAGGGTTTATAGGTTAGAACTGTCAATCAGGAAAGGAACATTATTTCGAAGATGTTGAAGAAGAAAGTTATGGCCAAGGTAACCCACAATGCATTTGGGAACAAGCAGATAGTATAAAATGTGTATTTAAACGTGGTAAAACTATCTCCAATGATGTTTCACCAAGCTTATACCATCCTAAAAACAAAAAAGAAGAGATGGATCAGAAGGGTTAGTAAGGAACGGTTGTTATAGGTGAGGAAAAAATTGCTGCAAAGTGTGTAAACACAAACTAGCACAAACTACTGTTAGAAGCAACATAACTAGTTACAATAATTGTGACTCTAGACTAGAGTGATTATATATCTGGCCACCTGCAGTTGTGGCAAACAATATGTTAGTAGGACATATAGATCACTTAAACAATGGGTTAGAGCAGGGGTCCCCAACCTTTTTTGCTTGTGAGCCACATTTAAATTAAAAAAAGAGTTGGAGAGCAACACTGTCAACACAAGCATGAAAAAGTCCATGTGGATGTCAAATAAGAGCTCTAATTGGCTTTTTGGTAACCCCTATATGGACTGGCAGCCTACAGGAGAGAATGTTTGGCAGGACATCTGTGTTTTATGCAACCAAAACTTGCATCTAAGCCAGTAATTCAAAAATAAGCACCTGCTTTGAGGCCACTGGGAGCAACATCCAAAGGGTTGGAGAGCAACATGTTGCTTGCGAGCTACTGGTTGGGGATCACTGGGTTAGAGAGCTGTATTTATTATAGCCTGAAATAAAGCTTTGAATTTTTTAAACTACTGCTGGTGGGATATCTTTGTTTTGTTGGAACAAGCGGACCACCCCACCTATCCAAGAAAAATTAGTGGAAGGGAGAATTTCAGTTTCACAAGAAGAGGGAGGTCATCAGTGGTGAAGAAGAACAGGTCAGTTGTGAATATACATCTTATTTGTCAATTAATGTATTCTGTTTAGTCCACTGCATCTTTAACACCAATACTGTAAAGTAGATAGTTTAGAGGTCAATATTAAAATAATTATTCAGCTTTGAGTTAACTTTTAGTATGATGTAAAGAGAGATATTCTGAGCCAATTTTATTTGTGTTTTTTTGAGTTAGCTTATTACTCATCAGCTTTGTAGTTTCAGCAAGTTGATCTAGTTGCTAGGATCAAAACTTCCCTAGCAACCATGCATTGACTGGAATATACTTAGGAAAGGAACTAAGTAGAACATAAACAGTAGCAATAATAATAATGTCAGTGAGCCCCATTTAAAGCTTGAAAGAGTCAGGAAAAAAAGGAAAAATAATTAAAAAACTGTAAATGAAAGAAAAATGAAGACCAATTGAAAACTGGCCATTCATTGTGGAGGTGCAAATTTTAGTTGGGGTGCCATGGAGTCACTTACTGTATGAGATTGGGCTTTTTATATAAAAGTGTAGAGATTTCCAGTGATTATGATGATGGCATTGGATAATTTTATAAGACCTGTGTTCTTTCTTTTTCTTCCGCATTACGACAGGTTTGAAGATAGTGTGTCAAGTTGCTGGACATAGATGGAATAAGAGTACTGTCCCTGAGGATGGGTAATGCCATCTACCAGATGACATGTAACAAATACATGATGCTTGATCTACCAGTTCTTTATCATATCATGTTATCTAGATAAAGAGATTCAAGAATCTCAGACGAACTTGCCTTTCGATGAATACACTGATGTAATATTTGTGTGAGCTTTCAACAAATTCATTAAGAAAATGCCTGTCTTACAGATTTATGTCACGGGGTGTAATTGCCTCATTTAATTGTGAATCTGGATTATTTTACTTGTCACTTGATACGATTCCCGTCTCAAGATCTCAGGCAGGTAATTATGATTTTGCATTTTAATATGCGCATGGGCTGCTGTGTCACTTGCTCTTCAATGGCAATATTAAACAGTTGACAGCAGTGCAGAAGTGATCCATCATTTCCTCACCAAATTATTTTTTTTAGGAAAGTCCTTCCCTATAGGAAGCCATATAATTACATGCAATGGTCTCCAGAGAACTTTGGGTTATTTTAACTAGACTGTATATTTCCATTTGCTTTTGTGATTCTGGTATCTGCAGGTAGTACCATTTCTTTGTTAACCTCATGTCATTCTCTGTTTGTATAGAAAAAAATGAGTTTCTTTAGAAGTCAGCATCAGTCGTTTCTATTCACGCAGTGGAGAAATTTGGGAAGAAAATAAGTGACACAGCATGTAATGGGGAAATGGATGCTGAGGAGCTTTATGCAAAGCAGTTTTGAAGGAGTCCTAGAATGAACTTTCTTGTAGAAAGAATAATTTACCCCTAACATTAATTATAGGAATCACAAATACAAATCCCTCCTGTGGCTAATTATTGATCATTTTGTACAAACCCTGTAATCAAGTATTATTAAAATACTAATAATGAATAAAAAAAATAGTTATGCTATATTTGATCTGGAAAACCATTATCCAGAAAGCTCTGAATTACGGGAAGGCCTTCTTCCATCTCCTCCATTTTGAACAAACACTTTTAAAGGAACAGTTCAGGGTAAAATTTAATACCTGACTAAATAGATAGGCTGCACAAAATAAAAAAATATTTCTAATATAGTTAGTTAGGCAAAAATGTAATGTATAAAGGCTGGAGTGACTGGATGTCTAACAACAGAACACTACTTCTTGCTTTTCAGTTCTCTAACTCTGAGTTAGTCAGCGACTTGAAGGGAGGCCACATGGGACATAACTGTTCAGTGAGTTTGCAATTTGACTGCATTCAGCTATGATTTAAAAGCAACAGTTATGACCCATCTGGCCCCCCTAAAGTCACTGATTGGTTACTGCCTGGTAACCAATCAGTGGAAACCAAGAGAGCTGAAAAGCAAGAAGTGGTTTCTGGCTATTATGTTAGACATACAGTCACTCCAGCCTTTACACAATACATTTTTGCCTAACTAACTAACTTACAAATATTTTTTATTTTGCATAGCCTATCTATTTACCCAATTTTTATTTTTATACTTAACAATTCCTTGAAAAGCTATTCCCTCTACCCTGTAATAATAAAACAGTATCTTATAATTGCTCCCAGGTAAGATATTATTAACCCTTACTGGAAGCAAAACAATCATATTGTGTTTAAATAAGGTGTAACTTTAATCTGGGCTATCCAGACCACAGATAGATAAAATGTCCAGCTATTGGTATGAGCATGGGTTACATTGGACTATCTCTTCAGGATCCTGGGCCTTCGCTATGGTGTAGTGCAACTACAACACCCAGACACTGTGAATGCAACTTACAAAAATGATGGGTGCCAGGAGGTTCTTGGTGCAAACTCAAACAAACTTTTATTATGTCAGAGACAAATAACTTCAGGCTTACTCATAAAGAAGTTGAGCATATAGCAGGAGCACAGATGTCACAGTTGCAGTTGCCAGAAGCCTTGATAGCCCTTCCTTTACTCCAGGAAGTCCCAGGACAGCAGTATCTACCCAGTCCCACCTCACTCAGGTCCCTGCACTCAGGTATTTCAAAACCTGCGAAAGAACTACTTCCTTCTATCAATCCTCGTTGGAGCTACAACTGCTCATGCTGCTACAACTTTTGTGTTCCTTGGGGTACTCTCAGAATAAACTTGAGCTTGGGTTCTTACACATACTGTAACATAGCAACATAATGCACATCATTTACAGAAATTCTTATACATCATACAATATAAAGCATATTGGGGAGCATTTAACGTTACATCCCTTTGCAGAATTTATATAATGCACAACTTCCAGCCAACTATCGGCTATGTATGTTTTTGCCATACTCAATTCATAGCTAACAACAAAAATGAGCAATTTTCTGTAACTATGGTAAGACTGGTCTACATTACAGGGCTTATTAATCAAAAGTTGAGTTGTGTTTTCTTGAAAAATTCAAGTTTTTCGAGGGTAGTTTCACAAAAAAAACTAAATTTTTTCGAGATATATTATGCCCCAATGCTGCTAAAAACCAGAATCCAAAAATGCTCAATCTAAAACCTGTTGAGGTCATGTAGAAGTCAGTGGCAGAGGTTCCTTTAACTGTTTGAAG
This sequence comes from Xenopus borealis, assembly GCA_024363595.1. NCBI lineage: Eukaryota > Metazoa > Chordata > Amphibia > Anura > Pipidae > Xenopus > Xenopus borealis. The sequence continues at coordinate 199,550,994 of CM044431.1, read as the reverse complement.
ATGTTTTTCACCTTCATGATTTTCAAGTTTATTAAATTGAAAACTCGATAAGTTTGAGTATTAGAGGTTTCTTTAGGTTTCTTTACCTATGTATAAATGCAATAAATTCGAATTGTGAGTTTATTCGAGGTAGAAGAAACCTCACAAACTCGACCTTAGATAAATGAACCCGATAATTTACAGTATTGTTTTTTCAGTGCAGTAACCATTTTGGTATTTCACTTTCTTTTTAGTGGAATTTTTCAAGCCTATATAGGGGCTAAAGTTGGCCATACACAGTAGATTTAAGCTGTCATTTTGGTCCCTTCAGAGTTGGCATCTGCCAATGTATGGGCCCACTGAAGCACCTGCCTGTCAATGAATCAACAGGTTTAAAAATCCTGTCGAGGAGCCCATTAGCACACTCATGTGGTTGCACAACAACTTGTTTAGTGTTAGTCCCTAAAAAAGATTATCATATACAGGTAGTGAATGAAAGGCAATTAAGTGAAGCTATAATGATGCACATAATCCCAGTTAAAGGAAAACTATGCCCCCTGAACAATGTAGGTCTATAAAAAGATATTGCATAAAACAACTCACATGTAAAACCCTGCTACATATAAATTCACCATTTTCATAATAATATACTTTTTTAGTAGCATGTGCCATTGGGTAATGATAAATAGAAAATAGCCATTTTAAAAGATAAGGACAGCCTCCTGGGATCCTAGGATTCAACTGTGCACACAAACATGCCAAACAAACTATAAAGTTAGGTCACATGAGCCAATTAACAGACAGAGTTGTGTCTTTTGCTTCCACATTTCTTCCTGTTACAGTTAGAGTTGAAATATTTCTGGTCAGGTGATCTCTGAGGCAGCACACAGACCATCACAAAATGGTGGTTCAAGGCAAGAGATGTAAAAGGGTAATATTTACTTAAATATGTATACCAGTTTGGTAAGATTCTTTAATATGTCACTTAAAGTGGACATATTCATATTCAAAATCATATTTTTTCACATTAGTCAAGCAAAATGAACATTAATTACACTATATAAATTATTTTAATCTTGTTTTCTTCAGTCTGGGAATTCATAATTATAACAAGCAGGCAGGAGCCATTTTGTGGACACTGTTATTAAGTCAAGCCTTGTATAATCTCAGAATCTTGTTTGTGCACCAGAATGGGGGACCCAATGTCTATCCCCATGTCCTGGCTACACAATTAAATGGTTAAGAGAACTGGGGGAATGTGTGGAGAGCAGTGACATCTAGGAAGTGCTGAATGGAAATGCTAGTCTGTATGTATGCTAGTTAACCATTTGAGTGCTGGTAGGAAGTGTGTGTTCGAATTAACCCCTTCACTACTAGAGTACCTGGTTTCTCTCAACACCAGTGTGAAGTTGAGAGTGGTGGCAGCAAGTTGTGTGTGTTTGTGGGTGTTGGTTGGTGTTTGGGGTGCTGTTCTGCTAGTCTAACCTGTGCGCAAGGTGGGTGAGAGACTGAGTGAGTGACCCCTGACAGCCACACCTGAAGTCACGTGCGGTTGGGAGTACCGTGTCCGTGACAAGCACCTTTGAAGGAGCCTTGAACATCTGCCATGGTTATTCTACTGAATCATCAGATAAAATTCTATTGTTTCTATCTGTATGTCCGATAATTCAGCTCTTAGAATTTTTAATAAAAATGAAGGACCATTGGTCACAGGAACGATCGTAATTGTTACGTGTCTGGCCCCCTTTAAGGTGGCCATAGACGCACAGATAATATCGTACGAAACGAATTTTCGTACAATATTCGGTGCGTGTATGATGGGAAATTACATCGTCAGAAGATTAAGATATCGGTCTGCTGGTTGATCGGGCTGGACGGAAAATTTTGATCGGATGCCTTTGAAAACACCCTGAACATCGCCCATTGTTAGTGCTGAATCGTCAGATACAAGTAGAATTCTATTGTTTCTACCTGTATATTTGATGATTCAGCTCTACACGTGTGTGTTGAAACGAAAGATCTTTTCCGAGAAAGATCGTAATTGTTACGTCTATGGCCAGCTTAACTCATGGATTCATAAAGATCTTATAGGATCTAGCCAGGTATGGCCACCTTAATGTTATCTGTTTGAGTACTTTAGATTACCTGGCTGGATGTTTCCAGGGAGCCTGGGTACAACAAGGCCCAGTAAAGCCTTTCTGCCCTAGAGGGACCTGAACTTCTAGAGATTAAAGTCGGGGAGCAGGGACCCTCTCACGAAAGAGTCCAGCTAGAGATAGGATACCTATCTGTTATAGTACTCTCGGAGAGTAGGAGAGGTATGTTAAGTAGACAAGTGGTAAGGGGTAGCCCTCCCCTCAGACAAGACTGGCCTGTAGTATAGGGACACAGCCTTATTTTAGGGTTAGTGAGTTCCCTGATCCAATGTGTGGGGATAAAGGTCAATGTGCTGAAATCCTGAGGGTGTATCTATCCAGGTGATACACTATTGCCTCAGGGAGTTCCATTGTGGTTTCTGAGGGACATATTGTAGTCATGTCATGATTATCTGCTGGGTTCTCTGTGGATTGTAAGTACAAAACCTGTGGATCATTGGCTCAGACAAATAAACTGTTCTATTGTTGTTTCAATAACCTCCTGGCACCCTTTTGTTTTTTATGCACAGTAGCATAAGGGAGTTTGCACTACACCATACCTTTCTTTTATCCCATTTAGTGAAGGCCCAGATTGTTGTAGATTCCAATGTAACACATGCACTCTGCCTATAGCTGGACATGAACCCTTTTGGTCTAAAATAGCCCAAACCCCTTTTACATATTCTTTAAAGTGGACCTGTCACCCAGACACAAAAATCTGTATAATAAAAGTCCTTTTCAAATCAAACATGAAATCCAATTTCAAATTTTAATTAAAGCATTCATAGCTGTTTTAAGCTCATTTAAAAATCTCAGCTGTCAATCAAATATTGTCTGACACTCCTCTATGCCTTAGGCATAGAGGCGTGGCAAACAATTGCATTCACTTTCCATTCAGCACTTCCTAGATGCCACTGCTCCCCACACATTCCCCCAGTTCTCTTAACCATTTAATTGTGTAGCCAGGACATGGGGATAGACATTGGGTCCCCCATTCTGGTGCACAAACAAGGTTCTGAGATGATACAAGGCTTGTCTTAATAACAGTGTCCACAAAATGACTCCTGCCTGCTTGCTATAATTATGAATTCCCAGACTGATGAAAAAAAGAATAAAATAATTTATATAGTGTAATTAATGTTCATTTTGCTTGACTAATGTGATAAAATAGTGATTTGGAATATTTTTTTTGGGTGACGGGTCCACTTTAAACAGGATGTTTATAATAACAGGAAGGAATTGCTTTTAAGCTCCATACTAGTAAGAGACAATGCTATTTGATCACTATGTATGATAAATACCATAGGTTAATAATAGAAGCAATTCCTATCTCAAAGCCTGTTCTGCGGACACACAATAAGCGATTTATCTTCAGTAATGATTCATTTGAGCAAGTGTTGCGAGAATGTAGAAGTCCCTGTGAAAGTATTCCATGTTTGTATTTTAATTATATAATTTATGTCCAAAAATGACTGAATATAAATAGCATTATGGAAATAAGCCTCTACACAGACAGGCTGCTGTTATTGATAGGGGAAATATGACTGCAATGTTCAGACTTGAAAAGGAATATCTAGTTGTGATGAAAATGAATATTATGTCCCTTGTTTGCCTTCCCTTGAATAAACCGTGAGGGACCTGGAAAATGAATTAGATGGAAATAAAATAACTTACAGACTAACCCATTATTTGTATAACAGGCACATCATATTAGCATCCTGCATAAAAAAAACATTCTGTACTTTGCACACAAGCAGCAATTTTTTCCTTATTACCCAGAAGTGTATTGCAAAGAAATGCCTCCTGTATTATTATAACCTGGATTTGGTGTTCATCTTCAATTCAAATTTTTGTCAAATCCATTGAAATACAGTAAATGGGTGTTTTTTTCACAACACTTTTTCTGCAAAAACCTTTTTGCAACTTCAGTGCAGGATACATTGGAGTCTACATCTTTGAGGTGACTTTTTCCAGAGTGATTTTTCTAGTCTGTTATTTTCATGGTGACTCTTTCTACTTGACATTTATATTCATGGGTTAATTTTAGCAGTTACTCTGATTCTTACCCCTTTTTTGGATTCAGCTTAAAGGAGAATTCAACCCCTACCTGTAGAAAAAAATCCTCCCCCCCTCCCCTGTGTAGCCAGCCCTCCCTCCCCCCGGCCTACCTGTGCAATAGCTACATATCAGCAAATGCCTCCACCTGCGTTTGCATCCAAAAGTCATAAACTTTCCGAAAAAAAGATCGGAAAGTTTGTGACTTTTGGGGTGCAACCGGCAAAAGTCATGAAGTTTCAGTAAAAAGAAATTGGAAACTTTGTGAAATTTGGTTGCAGTTGGAGGCATTTGCCAGTATAGAGTTACTGCGCATGTGCCCGAATTTCACAAAGTTTCTGATTTCTTTTTCTGGAAACTTTGTGAGTTACCCCACATGCACAGTAGATCCGCACCGGCAAATGCCTCCTACTACTGTGCAGAAGATGCAGATAACTCCAGGAAGAAGACTGCTCGGGAGAAGATGGCGCCTATCAACTCCGCTGGACAGGACCTGGAAAGAGGGGTAAGTTACAAGTTAGGAGCATTTGCCCGGGGGGAGGATGGAGGGCTGCTTACACAGGGGAGGGGGGGGAGGCTTTTTTTACAGGTAGGGGTTGAATTCTCCTTTAAGGGGGCCATACACTAAAGGATCCACTAGTTTGGTGTAGGGCAATATAACAATAACAGTAAATCTCATGTGCACCAATCCCTATTCTCTGGGCCCAATGCATATGAAGGGGGGAAGTGGAAGGGGGAAAGGAGGGCAACAAGTGGTCCTGGCCTAGGGGCTCCATATGTTTAAATTCGGCCCTGTTTACATCATAATAAGTGGCATATTAAATCATTTTACCCAACTGGAATATGTATTTAAGTAATATTGACCTTTTACATCTCTTACCTTGAACCACCATTTTGTGATTGTCTGTGTGCTGCCTATGAGATCACCTGACCAGAAATACTGCAGCTCTAACAGGAAGAAGTGTGGGAGTAAAAGACAGAGCATTGTCTGTTAATTGGCTCATGAGACTTAACATATGGTTTGTTTGTGAGCATTGCGAATCCTAGGATCCTAAGGGGTGGCCCTTATTTTTTTTAAATGTTTAAAGTGTTTATATTTATGAGTAGCTAATGATTAATTACTACTAAAAAAGTATATTATTATGAAAATAGTTTATTTACAAGAAGCAGGGGTTTACATAAGAGTTGTTTTATTCAATATATTTTTAAAGAGACCTACATCTGGGGTATAGTTTTCCTTTAATAGAACTAGGTAGTGATGGGTGAATAAACTTGACAGGCACAAATTCACAGCAAATTCCACATTTAGCCACCAGTTAATAAATAAACTGCAAAAATTTGCAGGCAAAATATCTGTAAAAATAAGTTTAAAAAATTGTTGCGTGTCCGAGTAGTCCCATGCATAACATTGTTGTGCATCATAATTACTCAGGCGTCCATTGACTAGAAATAGGTCAATATATGCTAAAGTTATCCTTCAGTAAGCAATAGTATGTTAAAAGATACTTGGCATGGCTGCTGTGTTCATATCTTTTTTGTATGTTCAGTGAATGAAAGGAAGTATAATAATGGGCAGTAAATGAAAAAACAGATTTGGCAAAGTCCCTAGCTGCAATGATTCCAGTTTACCTATTAAGCCAAGATTCATAGGCAGGATATCAGATATCACTTATTACTATAAGGCATATATTTACAATTACTTGAAATCATTCAGGCATAAGGAATATAAATCAAGGACTGTATCAAAATGATCCTGACTGAATATATCCCTTCTACCTGCAGCGAAAAATATGAGAGAACAAATGTGCACATCTTTATAATCACAATCCCATGCTGGCACAGAAAATCAAGCTTTTCAAAGAGTAATGGGGAAAAAAGACTTTTAAAAATAAATATCAGAGATTCTAAATGACATGCAATTATATGCATAGCAGTAACTACCAAATGTCAGGGAGAGATATCAGCAAACAGAGATAGAAAGAACATTTACTATATGAGAAAAGGCATGTTTTGAAAATGAAAAAATACAAATTAAAATAATATATTTGTCAACATAAGGAACAAAGCAGTATCAGCAGTATTTAGCCTTTTCTGTGCTGCCAATGTCTTTCAAGGTTCCTTATAACACCACAAAATCTCACAAAAAGAAAGCAGAAGGGGACATGGACAACCCAATAGAATGGGGTGGTTTTATCATTGTAAAAGGGTCATAAATGGTACTCTCTATTAAAATTATGAATTAAAAACATTTCATCAGATACACATTACTACTAAATATATGCCATCATAGGCATATCTTTGTTCTAATTCTTCAGAAAAATATGAGAGGATGAGTGGTCTTTTAGAAGGTAAACATATGTAACGCTTATCTGGGCTATCCAGACCACAAATAGTTAAAATGTCCAGCTATTGGTATGAGCATGGGCTACAGTGGACTCTCTCTGCAGGATCCCAGGCCTTCGATAAGTGGAAGCATTCCCTCTCTGGTGTAGTGTAACTACAACACCCAGACACTGTGCATGCAATTTACAAAAGTGATGGGCACCAGGAGGTTCTTGGTGCAAACTCAAACAAACTTTTACTATGTCAGAGACAAATATCCCAAGGTTTACTAATTAAGGAGTTGAGCATATAGCAGGAGCTCTATATGCTTCAGAGTAGTTGCACCCTCCCGAAGCCTTGACAGTCCTCCCTTTTCTCCAGGAAGCTCCAGGACAGCAGCTTCTACCCTCACAGTCCCTCTTCTCTGAGGTCCCTGCATTCAGGTATTTCAAAACCTGTGGGAAGCTACTTCCTTCTATCAATCCTCGGTGGAGCCACAACTGCTCATGCTGCTACAACTTTCTGTCTCACTCTTCCTAGAGAGTCTATCACCAAACTCCCCTAGGCTAGCTATACCTCATTCATGAAGTTGCCTGGTCCCTGACTTACCCACCAAAGGTGTCCAGTCCCATTGGGGTTACCTCAGAGCAAAGGCCTTTGTGTACCCAGGTCCCCCCTGGGCACACCCTGCTGGATCTCCACCTAGAGGCCAAAAAGGAAGATGCTCCACCCTTCCCAGCACTATACAGTGTAAGGCAGGATGTGGTCACAGCCCTACCTGGCCAATAACTGCAGGCATTAACACAGAATAGATACACAGGCTTCTGCCTAGTAACTAACAGGGTGGGGTTTTAAAGCTATAGGAATCTGTTATTCCTATAGATCCCTACACACATTTGGAAAATCACTGGAAATCATTTGACTCTGGGCAGCCATCATCTGACTCTGTGAATTCATGGTGAAAAACTAGGGGGTACATTTTGGAGATTACATTTTTTATTTCTGAAATTCAAGAAAATCCCAGTGAAAGAAATCACAAACATACTCAAATGTAAATTGTATTTTTTTCAGAATTAACATTTGGAAGCTAAAACCTGGCAAATGTTCAACATTCAAGCTATTTAAAGTTTGAGGGGTTTTTTTTTTGCTGATTTTGTAAAAATGAATGGAATAAGTTTAAATGATTTGAAATAAATGTTCCAGTTACAAAGAATTGAAAACAGTTATTTTATGCTCAAAAATAAAACAAAGACAGTGTATACCTGTTTCAATCAGGAGTTTATATGAACTCTGGTGGCCTTCATAAATGAAAATTTTAATTCTATACAAAGAGGCCCCAAATGAGCAGCACAAAACAATATTTAGCCAGTAAAACTAAAAATATTCTAATTGAAGTTAGAACAAATTCCAACAAACTTCCTTCCATATTCTACATTTATAAGGCCATTGACTAAAGTGAAATAAAATTAGTCCCCACAAAAAAATGTATAAAGAAGCAGTAGAATTCTCAATGAATCAGGTTAGTCAGTGTTGTAATGGCCAAATCTGGAATGAATGTAATGTATATATGGACAAACAATTCCTGTTTTGTCCTACATTCCTCATGGTTTGAAAGCAAGTAGGGTCTCAAACCAACACCCAACCTTATTGTAACTGCACATGCTTCTACATGCACACACATATTCCATAGTGCATAAACCTAGGCTAACTAGAACATAAAAACAAAAGCTAATGCCGTAAATGTCGTACTATTACGTTATATAGAAATATATTGCTTAGTTTAGAAAAACAATGCCCTTGTGTTTACAGCAAACTTGTAAAAAGCATTTTCTGTTTCTTTAACATAAACTGAAAAGCTTTAACTTTGACAAAATATATTTCCCTGACAGCTTGAAATGTGTTTGCTGTTTAGATGAAGCTCAGAGTAAACTTTATTGAAAAAGCTGAATCAAAATGCTGTGAACAACATTATATGGTCAATAAATATACTGGCTCTTGGGCTTTGTGGGTTATTTTGCATTGATGGTCCTGTGTATTATTTTAAGAATTCTCTGGAAATAAATATATTCATACTAGACCAAGGAAGTTTTGGCCGGCATGTTATCCGCTCTGTTAGGAGTTTCAAGCAAAGCTGGAATGGACATTTCCACCTGATAATGATCCAAGTCATCTTCCCAGTGTATTTAGAAACTGCCCAGTGAACACAAAATCAATGTTTTTGACCAGTTATCACAAACTCCAGATGTCAGCTGAATAGAATGCTTGCGGATTTAATGCAGGGAACTAAAGCAACAAAAAACAAGAATTCTAAAGCAGACAAAAATGTTGTCTTGGTACAACTGTTGCAGATAACTAAAGAAAAGTGAGAGCGGTTTATTACCTGCTACTGTGGTCAAAGCCATAATTACAAGAAACTTAAGTACAGGTATGGGGCCTGTTATTCAGAATGTTTGGAGTTTTCCAGATAATGTATCTTTATGTAATTTGGATCTTCATATGTTACATCTAGTAGAAAACCATGCATGAGAACGTTGAATAAACCCAATTGACTGGTCTTATAGCTATATCTTGTTTGGATCAAGGTACTGTTTTATCCCAGCCGGTACATTCATAATACCTCACAACTCCCTCCCTTTCCTGACCCTCTTCCTGCCCAATTATATATTATATGGAAAGGCCTGCATAGGATCTGCACTTTTATCCTGCCTACTCCACTCAAATTCCCACCCACTCCACCACTTTCCTCTCCTCCAAGTGACATAATCAATGGCCCCATACCAATAGGCTGGTATTGTTTCAGAAAAAAAAAGGCAACCCTTGTACTGGTATGGGATTCACTAACTGGAAACCTGTTATCCAAAAAGTTCAGAATTACAGAAAGGCTGTCTCCCATAGACTCCTTTATAATCAACATCTTTAAAAATGATTTCCTTTTTCTCTGTAGTAGCACACGTAGAATATACATTTCACAATATAAGTCTGATTAGTAACTAATATGGATAATTACTACATGGCAGCAGCACAGAAACCAGTGCAACTAGCATCAGAATTTAATAATCAACCCTGTAGCATCATCTTATATTACAGAACAACCTCATTTTCTGCTGGATAATTAGTGACGACCCCTAAGTGTGGTGTTTATACAAATGGCCTGCAGGTGGCACTGTGCATACATAGGACTTTCTGTACAACTTGAAAGTGAAAGTAAGTCTTAATGCTGTTATGTAAGGGCTGCATGACCTGCTAATAAAGCACTGTTATACTCTCCTTATATTCGGCTACCAAACACAACACTAAGCTTAGCTTCTCAACTGCTGCTCAGCGTCTACTGAGCATGTGAGTGTCACAGACACTTTCCAAGATGATGACCCCCTGTGACAAGTTTGAAATCCTGGATCATTGCTGCTATTGACAAGCTGAAACTTTAGGCTGGTGCAATTATTTCCGTGTATAAAATATGGCATTTTAGGAGTATTCATCATCCAGCATTGAAAAAGGACTTCATCGTACAAAATTAGAGGCTGGCGAATTTTTGCCAGGTGACATTTTTCTGGCATTTCACAAATATATTTGCCTGCGGCGAATTGTGGGAATTCACCCCAGGCGAATAAATTCACCCATCACTACTAAAATGTTCTGAAAGCTTGCTATGATTATATTAGCCAATAAAGGTATCACCTTTATACCACTGTGTTGCCCATGACATTTTTGCACATACTACCTGCTATCAAAATATAGAATCCTCCCATATAATTTGGTTTTCAGAAGAGTCAGGTTGCAAGTTAAACGTACTGGGACTCATTTATAAACAATTGGCAAATATGCACCTTGGCAGTACCAATGGCAGCCAATGAGATTTTGTTTTCATTGTTCTACATGATTGGCTGTTCTATTAATTAATTGTTCAACTGTACAGAACTGCACACAAGTAGCGCCATATAAATAAAAATAGACATACAGTACATAAGTAGGGTTCTAATATAGCAGCTTGTCTTCGGAAGTAAATTGAATTTTGTAGGTTGGATGCCATGTAGTAAGAGAGAAAACAAGAGCTCTGAATAAAAATTCATGGGGAAAAACACTGAATATTAAACTTTATTTCTGATGAATTTAATAAAAAAATATAGCTTCTCTTTAAGTTATAAAGTTTGACCTTGTGTACGTGCAGCTTATATTAAGAAATACTGGGAAAAGTACAGAATTTATCCTTCTGTAGCTGAGTGAATTTAGAGTGCGGGAAACTGATCAATGTTTCATGACTTTGTTGAGATATCTGTTCACTTACTGTATTTTCTGGATTCTGAGCAAACAACTGTATAGATCTCCTTGAGTAAATATCCAGCCAACTTGAAAAATCTTGCAAAGTCAATTCCGCAGGAACTATACATTGTATGAAACTAAACAAATAAATACAGTTTCAGCGTACAAAAGGCAAATTGTTATCTATTTTATTCTGAAATCTGTAAAATGTTTCAGTTTTGAGGTACCCCCGTAGTGATATGTAGGCCTGGCCAATACCCTCAGGACCCAAGAGTTGGGGCCAACCTTGTACTGCTCTTCGCAGGCCACCAGCTTCTGGCTCTTGCTCACCCCGGCCCTTTTGTGATGTCATCGGCGGGGTGGGTCGGTACGGGTCTATAAAAGTAACGTGGAAGTGTGAATGCGGGCGGGCGCAGGCTAAGAGTTAGGGTAAGGTGAGAGTCAAGAAAACCCTGACCCTCACATCACTATACCCCGGTTCTTATAGGCATGCTTTCAGCAGCGCCTGCTTTCTTACGGTCCCTCTAGATACAGGGGAGAAAGGGTAACTGTGCATGGTTAAAGGGGTGGTTCATAGTGATAGGTGAATCTGGGACATTTCACTTCGCCAAATTTTTCGCGAATTTGTCGGAAAATGGTGAAAAATTCGTGAAAATAGGGAAATCAGAAAGTTCACAAAAAATTTGAACGTTGTCACGAAAATTTCATGAAATTCAAACGTTTTCACAAACAACTATTTCCCGATAAATTCATGAATTTTGAACAATTTCACTATAAATTAGTCAATTTCGAACAATTTCAATATAAATTCGTCAATTTCGAACTCTTTTTCTTTGGATTCCTCTCAGCTTTCAAAAGGGGGTCACTGACCCCACTTGAAAACAAATGCTCTGTACAGCTATAAATGTATTGTTATTGCTACTTTTTATTACTCAACTTTCTATTCAGGTCCTCTCATTTATATTCCAGTCTCTTATACAAATCCGCACAACCCAATTGCTGAAATTGCAAACTGGAGAGCTGCTGAATAAAAAAAGCTAAATAACCACAAAAAAACGCAAAATTTTTTTTAAAACCAATTGCAAATTGTTTCAAAATATGACTCTCTACACCAGGGGTCCCCAACCTTTTTTACCCGTGTGCCACATTCAAATGTAAAAAGAGTTGGGGAGCAACACAAGCATGAAAAAGTCCTTTAGGGCAGTGATTTTCAACCTTGTGCCTCCAGCTGTTAAGAAACTACAAGTCCCACAATGCATTTGCCTGATTGTGGCTGTCAGACTCCTTCATTGCATTGTGGGACTTGTAGTTCCTTAACAGCTGGAGACACAAGGTTGAAAATCACTGCTTTAGGGTGCCAAATAGGGGCTATGATTGTCTATTTTGTAGCCCATGTGTGGACTAAATGAATTAGTTGCAATCTCCCCTGGTACTTCAATGCCCTAGAAGCCCATATAGAAGTAATTATACATCAAAATTTGCAAATGGAGGGGATTCAAAAACCCCAAAATGTGATATATGCTGCACTGCTCACTCTGTGGCACTATAAATTGTCAAAGTGTCTAAAAAAACAACTGAGAGTGACCCCTATCTTGGCTGCAAAGCTTGATATATGTAGGGTAAAGCACAAGGGAGTTATACTCAGGGACGAACTGGGAGGAAAAAGCAGTCCTGGCGAAAGAATCAAAGCAGCCCATGTAGTCACGTGCATGCAAAGCATGATATATGTTTCCAACCCCAAGGTTAACTAGAACTAGTCTTTACTAATAGATATTTTAAGAGTCCATTACCATATAATCCCCAGCAATATCATACACCCTATGTGATGGAACTGGTCCTTGCAACAAATATCTCACCCTAGTTTCTATCATAACTATTCTATAAAATGGATTAGTGGTCCTATACTTACAGTATATTCTAGATTTTCCTTTGTGTGCCCCCAGCTCGACCATGTACCCTGGCAGATAAGAGGACTTTAATTACCATGTGTATCACAGGGCCAAAGTGTGACTAGGCTGACTCATGGAATTAATGCTACATATCACAGTTTTCTATATACAGGCTGAAGTGATTATTATGAGCATGGATCCTTCTGTTGCCAACATACCTATCATAAGCATAAGGGATTGGGTATATAGCAACTCTAATATTACTAACTGAAGTTGGTCACAATTCCTGGTTCCTCCCATATGCCAGTACAGGTATGAGTACTAACAAATGCAGGCATTGGCTTAGCTGTGGCTGGCTATTATGGGCAGTTCATTTACATTTCTAAAGTGATTGGCTCATTTACATATTAAAGACAAACCTAATTAGCATTTTAGGTGAGCAGCTCATTTACATTTTAAAGCAAGCAGCCCATCTGGCATTTGCCCGAACCCACAGATTGCCAGTCCGGGTCTGGTTATACTACTTTGCCATTGGGTGTACACATATTAGAGTACTCATTGGGCTGTTATCAGTTTCTTCCATGGATTTCTTTTTTTTTTTTTTAATTCTTTATTTTTAATTTCCATGAAGAAGATGGATACAGAAGAAAAAAGGGAAAAAGAAAGAAAGGGGGTATGGAATAAGTATCAAATAAAAATCTCTAAACAAACCCAAACTTGGAGAGTTCATAAATCATTCCCAAAGTGATATCTTTATTATAAAGCTCCTGGTGCACTTGAGCATATACTAGGGGGAACAACTGGTCTTAATGTTTAGGTAAGGATTTCAAGTTAATTCTTTGCCGAAGTCAGCGTGCTTTTGCCACCTAAGTCTTAGATTGTAAACTCTGTGGCAGAGGAATGGCTGTGCTTGAATAGTCCCTGCTCACTGCTGCATAAAGTGAGTAGTTCTATATAATATGGGTTGTGGATTAAACTGAACTCTTGCAATAGTGTGGCCATGTTGCCATGCTGAGAGGGCAATTAGATGATCACTGCAGAGCAATTAGTGTGCATCGATGAACTGTATTAAGCAGAATCTGATCAATATCTTTAGTGCTTGACAAATGGCAACCAGCGCCAAAGTATTGCATCTATTAATCTTCTAACTGTTCCTGCAGGTTGTGTAGCCCTTATTTCAGTAGGAAGTATTACTAGCTGACATATGCATTATTAGTTCTTTAACGGTTTTATATCCTGCAGTGGGGCTGTGCGCATATTCTTTTTTCATTATAGAAAGAGTTAAAGATTTTTGGTATGGCAGAAAAAAAAACCATAGAAATGGCTCAGAAACAGAGACTATATTTTATGACTGCTGCAATTACTTACGCCCCTTAAATGCTTTTGGAACCCAACCACAAAAGTATGTGAGCTGGTGCTTTTTTCCATTTTTTTTTTTTCAAAAATAAGCAGCTTGGTTAAAGGTTGTGGAATCCGATAGCACAGGTCGCTTTGCAAAGAAGCTTTTCACACATATGAATAGCACACATAACATTTAAACAAAAGCCCAAGATAAAAAAACATACAGCATGAACATACTGCATTGATGCTCTCACCTCCTCCACGGCACCACCCTTGTACAGTATGACCTAAGCAAGCAACATTCACTTCTTTTTTGTACTTACATGAATCGAGTCTTTTAGGCAGCTGTAGAGAGACAGAATTCTAAATGCTTAGGCTTTTCACTTTGTTTCTGATTAGAGCGCTGGCCAGGAAAAGTAAAAAGAAAGTGAAAAAAAGCATTCATCCACAGTATCTACACATACTGCATTTGGTCTGTACAAACAAACAGGTTCTTTGTAATCATCGAGCAACTCAGAACTGCTAAAGAAGGAGGATTTATTTTAACTGGTCAAAATGCAGCATTTTAACCTGCTAAAAGAATAAAGAAAATAAGACGGAGATCCTTTAAAATAAGATGGCGAGGATTACATTTTATTTTTAAAAATGTATTTGTATACTAGAAAGCTCACATATTATTAGATTACAATCATACAGTGCTTAAGTGCTTGATTAAAGTTGCTCTTTAGAATGGGGGCTCATTAACAAATACTGGGCATATTTCCAATAATTCAGCAAGCTGCAGTTCAGTCTATAAATATTTGGACCAAGACGACTTTTTTCTAATTTTGGTTATGTACATTTCTACAATGAATTTTAAATGAACCAATTAAGATGCAGTTGAATTGAAGACTTTCAGGTTTAATTCAGTGAGTTGAACAAAAAGATTGAATACAAATGTGAGGAACTAAAGCCTTTTCAAAACAATCACTTCATGTCAGGGGCTGAAAAGTAATTGGACAAAATAAAATGTTCATTTCTAATACTTGGTTGAATACATTTGCTGGCAATGACATGGATAAACACTAGTGTCTCAGTGCCACTGGCAGCCATGCATACCCAAGCCACCACACTGCCTCCCAAATCTTTTATACATGACGTGGTATGCTTTGGATCATGAGCTGTTCCATCCCTTCTCCGTACTTTTTTGTTGCCATCATTCTGGTAGAGGTTGATCTTGGTTTCATCTGTCTAAAGAATGTTTTTCCAGAACTGTGCTGGCTTTTTTAGATGGTTTTTAGCAAAGTCCAATCTTGCCTTTCTATTCTTGAGGCTTATGAGTGGCTTGCACCTTGCAGTGAACCCTATGTATTTACTTTCATGCAGTCTTCTCTTAATGGTAGTCCTTCCACATGCTCTCTTCAGGGTGTGGAAGCAAAGGGTTCCATGTTAGGGCTCTGAAGAGCAAAGTGTGCTCTTCTCAGGGCATGGAAAACTAACTGCCACATAAGCGGGGATTCCTCTCAGCAGTTCAGAGATCATTCTGGTAGGAGAGTTTAATACAGACAACAGAAGGTTACAATAATCAAGTCAGGGTAGGATGAGAGCATGCATGAGTGTCTTGGCTGTAGCAGGTGAAAGGAAGCGATGCATTTTGGCAATATTACATAAGAAAAAGTGACAGGTTTTGACAGTAGCGTTAATATGACCAGAGAGAGGAGTCAAAGATTACCCCCAGACAGTATGCAGAGTTGACCAGGTTAATGATCATGCCATCAATAGAGATTGTGAAAAGGGGAGTAGGACCAGGCTTAGGTGGAAAGATAATTAGATCAGTTTTTGTTTGGTTGAGCTTGAGGTGGCGCTGGTTCATCCAGATTGCTAGGAGTCAGTTAGAGGGTTGAGCCTCTGTTTCAGCTGTTAATGAAGGGATTGAACCTCTATTCGTTCATTCGACGAACGAATACAAATTTATTCGAACAGTCAAATAATTTATTCGATCAGTCGAATAAATCATTCGATCATTCAAATGATTTGTACAATTCGAACGATCGAAGACTTCGATCGTACAAATCCTATTCGATCAGGACTTAGCCTTAGAAGCCTATGGGAGTGCTCCCATAGGCTTTTATTGCAATTTGATTGCAATTTGGTAGGTCCAATCTGCCGAAGTAGGCAATCAAATAAACTTAAAAAATTAAATCCTTTGCTGATCGAATGATCGTATGATCAAATATTCGTTCCTTCGACTCTATTCGAATGTATTTGATCGTTCGACCATTCGCTATTTGATGATCGAATATGCCAAAATTTGCATATTAGACCAAACGAATAAATCCTATGTTCGAAATTCAATCCAATTCGATCGAACTTCGATCTATTCACTTGAATTTAGTACATCGGCCCCACAGAGTGAGAGATGAAAATTTTAATCAAATGATGGTCGGAAAGGGGGAAGGGTACACTGTTAAAACCAGATCATGATCTTTGTTATTTGAGTGCAGTTGCTTCTGGCTGTCAGGCTGCATGTGTCTTTGTAATTTAAGGTATAGTGTCCTGCCAAATAAATACATCATACGTATTCACATAGTTCAGCCTGTCCTGACCCTGGGTGGAGGCATACCCTTATAAAGCGGAGGCACAGGACTCCTGTAGTGCCACACGCAACTAAATGAGTGCCAGATCTCATTCAGTAGCAGAAGAGGAATATATATATTTAAGCACTTTCTGGATAATGGGTTTAAAAGACCCAGTAGGCAACACGGTCAGTTCAGGGCCACCGTCAGATAGGGAACAAATGGGAATTCTTTAGGTTCCATGTGTCAGAAAGGGACCCAGACAGATGTGACAGTTAAGTTAATGGACCAGAAAATATCTAGGGCTCGTGGAATAATGGAAAGGGTTTGAGGAAACTGTAGGTGTGTTTGGGTGTAACAGGGTCTGGCTTCAATAACTTACGGTTGTCCATGGAGTTTTATTTTATAAAAAAAAGTCCTTGTTCTACTTGGTAGGCAGGGCCCACTTGCACAGAGAACATGACGAGCAGTAGGATAATCAGGCCCACAAAGCAAAGCTTGTTGATTAAATGTTTGATAAATGCTCTTACATTGTGGTAAATTGCTGATGTTGTGATGAATTTAGTTTTTTGAATAAAAATAAGTGAAATGTGTTATTTCACTTTTTAGTACATTTGCACATTTAGTAGATGTGTGAATAGCAAGAAATTTCTGTGTGAGTTTAATATTATTAAAGAAAAGTTTTTTAAGCTTTTAGTAGAAAGATCCGATTATTCCTTTCTTAAGCACATATTGGAATTCTTTCATTACCTGATTTTACTGAAACTACTAAACAATCTGCTCAAATTGTTCTCTGTAGATTGTGAGGAGAGCTGATTGCCATAATCACCAACTAATTACACTTAAAGAACATATTTTTCTGGAAATATTTTTATAGCCTGATTGAGGCAGCCAATCCAACCAGAGGAGGAACATGAGCTAGTAACTACTATTATCCATATCCTGTGCATGCTGTGCAATTATATTAAAATGCTGATGTTAAGTGACTGTTTAGTCACAGGAAATGCATCCTTGTTGGTAACTCTTCTGATAATGAATGCATATGGTTGGTCACTGACTTGTAGGGACAGGACCTTTTTCTAGCTCTATATGGAGATAAACTGGTAAAAATAGTCCTGGATAGAGTGTCCCATATCACATTGATAGGGGATAATACCCTAGAAACTCCAGAAAGGAGGGAGACGACTAGTAGTGGTTCAGTGATTTACAATTTGAAATGTCATTGCATTCGTTTAATGCTTTTTTTATACAAATATCCATGATCAGGACCGAAACAGGCAGTGGTGTAATGTTTGTTCCCAGAACCCCACTCCCTTGGTTTAAATCAGGGGTCCCCAACCTTTTTTGGTTCAGGGACCAGTGTCTAGGCAAATAATTGGGGGCTCCGGGTGGTCGAGGGGGTTCGGCGGGGGTCAGGAGGGGGGTCATGTCTAATTAGGTTCCATTGCCCACTCCAGGACTGCCGGAGGCCCACTTCTGGGCCACAGCCCGGTGGTTGGGGACCCCTGGTTTAAATCAGATCTATATAATATGCATTTAGGTCCAGTTCCACCCTAGGAAATAGACCTTACAGTGCCCCCAATGTAACACAGTGATGTCACTCGCACATGTCAAGTGACATGTCCACCCTATGTCACTTCCACCCTGCCATACTTTGAGGCCTGCACCTCTTACCACCATTTTTTTTTTTTTTTTAACAAATGGAGTTATTTAGGCACCAGACGGCCTCCCTCCCAAAAGCTCTAATTACAGGCTCAGAGTGCTCAAAATAGCAGGTCACCTGAGGCGTACAAAAATCATGATTTCATGCATGCCTTGGGTCCCCAGGGTCCTCTTACAAAGGAAGCAAACCTAGCCCTCCCTGCTTTTATTTTAGTTACACCACTGGAAACAGAATTCGTCTGAATAATTTTTCTCCTTTCTAAATATTGAATCTCAAATGGAGCCATTTATGACTACAAGTTCAGTCCAGTTTTGGGCACAAGACACATGATGGGGCAGATTTACTAAATTCACATGAGGAATTTGAAGTTCGATCTAATTTTCAAAAAGATTTGAATTCTCGAATGTTTTTGAAGACCACTTTGACCAGTGAATTTTGAATGATTCAAATGAGTCAAATGATTGGAATAAAATTTCATTCGAATATTCGACTATTTGACTGTCGAAATGCTTCCCCTTGCATAAACTGCATTCGAGATATGACACAGCACTGCTACTAAGCTTTTTATTTTTATTTTATTTATTTAGTTTGATAAAGGGCCAAGATTAGGCCAGAAACGTTGCATGTTTTGGATCAGAAGCCTAATGTTACAATAAAGGCTTTTTAATTGAAACTTTTCTAGTAGCAGTGCTGTGTCATATCTCGAATGCAGTTTATGGAAGTGAAGAGTAGACCACGAGACACATGCACTAGCGACCATTTGAAAGCATTAATGGGTGCTGACTGAACTAAAACTTGAAATGCTTCCCCTTTATTCGACTGCCTAGTTCGCCAGATCAAAGCTACCGAATTGGGTTTAGTTATTTTTAATCGAATAGGAAATATTCAATCGATCGATAAAATCATTCAAATCGATCAAATTAAATGATTTATTGATCGATTGAATATTTCCCATTCGATCGTTCGACCAATCAAATTGCGGTAAAATCCTTCGATATTCAAAGGATTTTACGTCCCTGCCTATTCACATGGTCGAAGAGGGTTTTTTAGCCCTCGACCCTTAGTAAATCTGCGCCATGATGTTGTATATAAACATAGCAGAGCACATTTATTTATTTGGATATGGTTGCTTTCCAAACTTCAAAATTCTTGAAAGTACTTTTGCTTTGCCTGTCTTTCATTTTTTTTTCAAGTCACAGTGAGATGTGCAATGTGCACAAATATTCACTAATAGCTTGCAAATGAGATGGGTGTTTGTGTGAGCCTACCCACTGAGTGTGGTCATTGTGCGTGAATATAGTGTTGACTGTCTGTTTTGTGAATATAAAAGTGCAGTTTGCAGAAGCGGTTTAGAACGTATTTTTCTCCAACATCAAAGTTGCGGTATAAATCTGAGTCTCAGAGAAATGCCTGTGTGCTCATTAATATTCACAATTTGCTATTATGCCATATTTAAATAGTTCAAAATAACAGTGCTACATGAATTTGACTTGCACATACTGTACAATGTATATGAGAATAATTTAGTGATGCGCTAAATTTATAAATGACCCCCACTATTTTTTTACCCACAACGCAGAATTTTTCCCACTATAATTGTGGCTGTGTGGTGGCAGATGCATTAAAACATGTGCATTTCAAGACAAACTGAATGCATTTTCTGTTGAAAATCTGCGTTTTGATGTTGTCATTTCTGACATGACATCTGAGCCTGATTCTTTGTATGCAAGTTTGCTGCTCAAATTATTGCTGGTCTATGTGGAAACTCTTGAGCTACTGCCACCTTCAAGGATAGCCACATGGTTTGACTCCATGAATAGACTCACTGCATGCAATGGAAGAAGCAGTTTTAGAAGCAAGTATAATATGAAGCATATAACAATATGAAAAGCATACTGTATAATCACACTGCCGCACATTTTGTGCAATCATGCAGAGTGTTGCAAATAAGCCTCACCTTTTTCTTTAACTGGACTAAATAGATTATATTTATCATTTATAGCCGTGCTGTCCAACTGGCTGCCCATGACCCTCTGTGTGTGGCCCTCCATTAATGTCTGGCTGCTCTGACTGCTTACCATTGTGTTAGGCCTTGCATTGTTCACACCAGTAAGACCCTGTATTGCTCACACCGGGGGATCATCCACATTGTTCATCTGTTCACTCGTCATATAGACTGTAGGAGCAGCAATGTGTGGTGGTCATTGCATGATCTTAACAGGTTTCCCTGTCTTCTGGCCTGCTCTGTCTGTGCCTGGCATACTGTGTCTTTCCTGCTTTCCCATACCCGCGTGTGTCATAAACTGCCTGTTCTACTCTGTGTGTCCCATACTCTGCCTGCCCTGCTCTACCCAACCTGGGTGTGCCATACATTGCCTGTCCTTCTCTGCCTGTGTATGCCATACTCTGCCTGCCCTGCTCTACCCAACCTGTGTGGGTCATACACTGCCTGTTTGTGCCATACTCTGCCTGCCCTGCTCTACCCAACCTGTGTGGGTCATACACTGCCTGTTTGTGCCATACTCTGCCTGCCCTGCTCTACCCTACCTGTGTGCCACACTCTGCCTGCCCTATACTGCCTGAATATGACATACTCTGCCTGCCCTATTCTCCCTCTGTGCCATACTCTGCCTGCCCTATACTGCCTGTATGTGCCATACTCTGTCTGCCCTATACTGCCTTCACGTGCCATACTCTGCCTTCCCTATGCTCCCTGTGTGCCATATACTGCCTGCCCTTCTAGACCCTACATGTGTGTGTGCCATACTCTAACTGCACTACACTGCCTGTCTGTGCCATACTCTACCAGTCCTGCTCTACACTACCTGTGTGTGCCATATTCTGCCTGCCCTTCTCGACCCTACATGTGTGTGTCATACTCTGCGTGCCCTACTCTGCCAGTGGGAAGTGAACCTGGCATGGAAGTTTTTTAGCATTTGGAAATACTTGTTAGGGGGACCCTAAAGTATTTACATTGTGTGCTGGGGTTGCTGTACTATGCACATATGAGTGTAGTATTTTTAGTGATTTATAACAGTGTTAATTAACTTAAGAAACACATTTTGGTGAGAATGATTTGTTAATGAATTGTAGGTTTCCAAGTGAATCTGGATTATAATAATAATAATAATAATAGTATGGTGTTGCTATCAGCAAGCTAAACTGTCTTGGATTGCTAAAATATTCAGCAGTGTACTCCATGCTTTATTGTCATTATTATTATTATTATTATTGTTATTATTAATAACATCTATTTCTATAGCACCAACTTATTTCGTAGCGCTGTAAAGTGAATGTGATTATACAACTAAATCACATGAATTACATACATAGAACATAAGGAGTTACATACATCATAATAAACATGGAGTTACATGCATCACAATAAATGCCGGTACAGAAGGTGCTTTGTACATGTTTGGACTCCATCCTTCTTGTCCCAGTTTTTTCAAGTTTTGATCTAATGCAAGGTGCACCTGTTCTACCGCAAGGAAGCTAAACTATGCTAATATTCTGTGTACCTAGAAGCTGTTTATGAAATTTGAAGGAGGTTAGGCATCATTAATGGTCCTTCCACAGAACCTTCACCTTAAGACAGTGCTTGAGGTTGCTGCACATTTGAAATTATACTAAGTACTTTGTATCACCAAGAGGCCCCTTTTAGACAGGAGGCCTGAGGCTTATCTCCTGCCATGAAACATGGCCAGACCTTGTTAACAAAAATCACAATTTTTTCATGCTGGATTCCATTCATTCAGTATTGTGACTATTTCAATCCATAGCTGTTACATTTAAATACAAGCATTTAATACAATTGTTGGTTTTTCTGTAATGTGTTTCTGCATTTAAAAGCTACAACCTTACATTTATTCTCATTAACCTGCAAGCTAGAGAGACCTTTTTGGTAACATACACTGTCTGCATAACATCTTGCTTCTCTAAAGCTGACAATATTTCTTTTTAAATTACATTGTTTTTCTAAGTATCTGCTGAGGACCCTGTGAGCAAGGGGGCAACTCTACTGCAAATTAAAACAAGGTAGGAATCATTTAAACAGAGTTCTGAAGACAAATGATAGACTATATGCATTGTGTTCCTTACCAGATTATAACAAAATGATGAATGTCACACCCAGCAATCTATGGTGTCCACTGGTAACTTGGAACCCATATCAGGCCCTGCTATTAACTATGAGGATATGAACAATACATTCATTGTAAACATATTCCTATGCATGGAAGCTGCAATACTAACATTCACTGGTAGATTTATTAGATTCGATGGTAAATTATAATTCAAATTTTCCAATTTTTTTGTGTCAAAACTCACAAATTCATATTTTAAGGCACCAATTTGAATGTAAATTAAAATGTGAGATTTATCCCACCTCGACCATGAAAACACTTCTGATTTCTATATTCGCCACTTAAAACCTGCCAAATTCATTTACAAGTCAATGGCCTGTTGACCAATTTAAAGATGACATCAAGCTTCCTGACATTCAAGCTCTTTTCTTGGAGGAAAACTTGATTCAAATTTGATTTTAATTTGATTCAAATTTTTGGATTAGGACTATTCTTTCGAATATAAGACATCTTAAATTTTTTTCCTAAAGAACCCCCCATTCAAGTTGTGAGTGCATTTGTATTTAGTGGAGAAAAAAAACATGAATTCATAAATACCCTCCATATAGTGGTCATAAATACACTGGACTGGAACTAGGGGTAAGCAGCTGCCTAGGGTGCAATGTTAGGGGGCACTGGGCAGCTACCTCTAATATTGTCTTCTGCCCACCCATAGTCCATAACCCTCAGTTTTACTCCCCTTCCTTCCCTCTGTCACCCACCCCTCTGTCACTTTACCCTCCCTCCTGTCACCCTCCATCTCTGTGCCCTCCCTCCTCTCCGTCACTTACCCCTCCCTCCTATCCGTTACTCACCCCTACCTCCCCTCTATCGCTTTCCCACCCCTCTATCACTCTCCTCTCCCTCCTGTAACTCTCTGTCGATGTCCCTACCTCCTCTCCATCGCTCACCCCTACCTCCCCTTCGTACATGTCCCCTCCCGCCTCCCTCTCCATTGTAGTCCCCTCCCGCTTCTCCATCGCTGGGTTGCATAGGGAGCCCGGCCGACCCTGGCATGGCCCTAGATGCATCTGTCCATAAAAAGGCTTGTAGCTGCACAGTGAATTATTGTATGCAACTGTTCTAATGAATGGACTAATGAAAAGAAGTAAAAAATCTTCCTAACTATAGTATATACTTCTCTTTAAATAACCACCATATGCAGAGCATTTTCCACACACAGAGGCAAAGGCTGTTCTAAAATGGTCAGTGAATGTATTTTCACACAGTTGTCTGTGAAATAGTCTTACTTCCCAATAATTAAATGAAGGGAGAAAGGATTCAAACAATTAATTTCCAGCATGAAAATAAAACAGTTCAATCTGAAAGGATCAGTAACGGTTTATCAAGCGGAAATATGTATCTTCTTTTCATAATCAGCCCTGTAATTTGTCATTCTAATTAGTACAATTTTTTTTTTATTGCTGCTGGTCCTTTAAGTCTATAAATACATGAGCAGAAAGTTGTTTTATCTGTGCGTTTTGATGAATTACATGCCTGGCTCTTCTGTTCTTGTCTACCAGTTATAAATAAGTTCTCAACTAAAACATCTACCTGTAAAAGTGACAGAATAATTAGGTCACAGGTTAGCAAGTGCCAGCAATTTCTATGTGCTAACTGGTGCTTATACAAACCTCTCTGACAGGACAGTCTTTTGAAATATGTTAAGGGAATATAAGTAAAGACTTGTCTCCTGGGGAAAGTTATTTTTTGTTTTTTTTTTATCATTTTCTTGGGTTCCGTGTTTTTTTTTTCGGGCCAGAGTCAAAGGGAAAATATACTACCCTATTAAACATTAGCTCATCCAGTTGGGCATATATAGGATATCTGAACATCTGTAAATAAATGTGTTTTTTTTTACATAGATAATCCTTAAAATGTCAACAGATGCAAAGAAACTATTGTACCAAACAAACATTTATATGATTTTCAGACCGTGTGTGGATTGTCCCATCATTTTTTGTGCCATGAAAAAAAAAGTCATTCAGTTAATCAGACAGGTTAAAAGATCTATATTGGCTACTGATAATGTCTCTGCATGTATTGCAGTTGACATCAATGGGTGACTGTCACTACTATTTGTCAGACATAATTATCATATGATTGCTGTCTGTCAATTTATGGCCCAAGCATTAGGTGATTTGTTCTCTGTACTACTTTATTTTAATCTGAATGGTTCGTTGCAGGTCGGAAGATTGAAAGGGACAATTGTTCGTAGCCTAATAATCTGCACGTGTATGGCCATCTTTAGTCTACAGTTTGAAAGGAAACCATGATAATCTATCTCTAATCTTACTAACCCCACCCCCTTAGGATCACAGTTCCATGCCACCCCTCCTTTGTTCCATTGAGAAGTAATGGATTCTGGGACTTGGAAGTTCCTCTGCTTTGAATGGTGGGTGATGCACAGATGCTCTGGAAAGTAAAGGGGCTTCAAGTCCGAAAAGCTATCACTTCACAGTGGAATAGGGCAAAGGAAAGGTTGCATGAAGCTAAGTTTAAGGAGGGCTGGAAAATACTTCATACAAGCACCATGGTTTCCTTTCAACATAAACAACACACTATAGGGAATGGCATTGCTCTTGCTCTTTCCAAATAACAGGCTCATTGATACTCCCATATGTGTAGTTCAGCCCAGTTATAAAATAAATTCAGAGACATTTCAATGCAGGTGTTCCTAGAGATGCTATCTACAGATAGAGTCACTTGGATTTGTAAGTTAAATGCGTCGTGACTCAGCATTAATTGAAGAAACTGTGTTATCTAAAGTTATCTTAACTCATTTAATGCATTTAACCTTTTCATTAGCATACCAAAGCACCATTGTTTTCAATGGTGAACTCTTTAATTGGATGGGATGCTGTGACACAATATTCTGTGCTAAGTGGGATAAATGAGATAAATGAGTTAAGTCGCGACGCATTAAACTCACCATCCAAAGTGACTGCATCTGTAGTTCATGTAAGCTTTAATTCACAATACAACATTCTTGCCCAATCCCAGCACATGCAGTGCAGCTGCTCCACCAACATTAGAACCAGCTTGATATTGTTATTAAGAATTTCAGATTTAACTGTTAGGTTTTGCAGGAAAAAAAAAGTCTGAATTTGTAATCTCTGTTTGAAGTTTGGTGTGTCAATTAATGATTTGTGATCATTCAGCTGTGATGCTGAACTCTGATATCCCATACAACAGAATGCCATTCAACTACTCAAAGCAGTTGAACATATGGGCACCTGTTAAAATTCAGGTTTTTCTTTATTAATGATATTTTTTTCTCTATATTTGTTCATATTTATTTCTCTAAAACTCAAAAAATCTGAAACTACAAAAAACTGTAATACAAAACTTCTCCAAGTGAAAGGTATCATAGAGGTCAATAAGAGCTATTCTGATGTTGGAAATTTTGTGAGACATTCCGACTTTTAGAGGTATTGAGATTTATTTTCACTTGTAAATCAGAGGTTTTAGGGATATTCATATTTTTTTGGATTGTTCAGCAATTCTGTCCTGTGTACTTTTTATATTCAGACCTTTTAATAGCTTTCATGGCATTTGTGATTTTATAGACAATAGAGTTTAATGGTAGTTTCAAAGAGCTCTAATGCCACTAAAACTTGACCTTTAATAAATGGACCTGTGTGCTCGTACAGATATGGGACCTATTATCCAGAATGCTCAAGATAAGCATTTTTCTGTTTAAGGGTTTTTCCGTAAATTGGATCTCCATATCAAGTCTACTAAAAATGAAACCCAATAGGATTGTTCTGTTCAATTTCTCTGTCCAATGAGGATTGATTATATCAGAAGGTGAAAAAAGAAATTTGTTTTAAACATGTGAATTATTTGATTAAAATTGAGTCCATGGGAGAAGGACTTCCCATAATTCTGAGCTTTCTGGATAATGGGTTTCCATATAATGTTTTTTTATATATATATATATATATATATATTGCATTCTCAAAAGGAATCTTTTATGTAAACTGAGCTACACAGAAAATAGCACTTTTTGCAATGTATATTACTGGGGGTATAGTGTCATATCAGCATTGGGGTGGTCAGCATTTTCATTTCAGATTTAGAAAAGCATATTTTGCCCTTTAAAAAAGGTTGCAAGAAGAAATGTCCAATTTATTAGGGTGTATAGTTATATAGTTAAAAATTAGCTCTTAAATAATTCTAGCAGGCAAATAAAGACAGGCCAGCGAGATGAGAGCCCGCATGTCCTTTTGCCGTTTCACTTCAGCTAATTTTAACTATGACTTCACATTGGAAGAGGTTATATTTAGATATGGTACACTTAGCCATGCAAACTCCTGCTGCTCAGCTCTCAAAGAGCTGCAAATTACAGGAGCTAATTAACATGTTATGGGCATCTCTGCAGCTCATGGACTGGGATAAACTTTTCTCAAGAACAAACAGGAGAATTAATGGGAATCTTAAAAATGTTAATCAAATACACTTGTCAGTATATACACTTGGGAGTCAAGAATAATAAAAAAAAAGCAAAAAATATTCAAGCATGACAGAAATAAAATTCAATCTGTGTATGTAGATGTGCCTAGCTTAAAATATATTACTTAAAAAAATAAACATATTGCTATTACTAAACACAGATATGGATATTATTTTATGGAAGGTAAATATATACAGTATTTTGAAGCATCTGGCACACTTAGCTGCAACCTTGAACAAAAACAACTCTTCCCGAATGGAGCTTACCAAGTAATTACCTAATCGACAATGTTTTTTTTATCAGGGGCCAATTAACTTGCCTTTATATTTTGGAATGGTACATTAAGGAAACTATAAAGGCATGGGGAGAACATACATACTTCTTTAAGATAGCATTCTGGCTTGCACTGCAAAGCAGCAGAGATAACAATTACATTACTGTGTTACTCTTGGGCACTCAAAGCTTGTTGGCAGTCCATTGATGATGTGAAGGACCATTTAATAAAAGTCAAATTTTAGTGGTATTAGAGCCACGATTAAACTAATTTTCTCTAAAATCATGAATGCCATGAAAATTATTAAATATCTGAATCATAAAAAAGCACAAACAAAATTATTAATTGAGCCATCCCCCCAAAAATCTGAAAACCTCTTTTGAAAGTATGTACAGTACTACAATGAACAAACTGAGAGATCTTCAGCTTCCACTGACTTCTACAGGACCTCAACGGCATTTATTTACTGTGCATTTGTATTTGTGGATTTTATGGCCTGGCCACTTGAAGAAAAAGACAGGTTAAGGTACTGTGAGAAAAATATGATCTTAAAAAGCCAGAATCTGAGAAGCAGACGTTCTCCGAACGAGAAATTAAACTGCTGTTCTGCTTTCATGTCAGCAGCCCTATGGCACTGCATATACACTACACTGGCAGTTTACAGACGGAACGACATAAGTAAATGAAAGGTAGACATTGTATGAGATATATACAGTAAAAGTATGTAATTTTTTAAGTGCCATAATTGTTTTGCCTATGAAAAGCAACACAGACACACATTTTTAGAGCTTTTAAAAAATGAGAAAATCATGTGCTTTTGTTTCCCTTTAATCTTTCTACACTGAATATAAAAATAAGCCTTTTGGATTCCATTCCCCGTCTTCTTTGACCAACATTAGGATACAAAGGTATCTAGTCTTTTCCCGACCTGACTTTTTTGTGTTATTTTATTGATATATAAGATAAAATAGTGGATGGGAGTTTGGTTGAGCTTTGTTTAATAAAAAGATTACATAAATTTGAGTTTTAGTAAATAACCCCCTTAAAGTTCCCTTCTCTATATATGACAAACCCTGACCTCCCCTGTAAAAATAAATTTCAGCATTTGGCAGAATCTTTCTCTGCTTGAAAATGTGCCTCATATGAGAACGTGTAGCTAGGTATAACTAGAAAATGTAATTAAATTAATTAAAGAAAGAATATCACAGTCCATGTATATATTATAGTATCAGCAAACAAAAAAAGAGAAGTAGCTTTAGAAATATAACGAGAATTTGGAATTATGAAATACTGGGACCATACACAGGCTGTGATTAGAATTTGTTTCTAAATATCCATGGTCCAATCTTGGGTTGAGCAGATTCTTGTTGTTATATTCACATCAATGCAAGGTAATCCACCAGAAAACTCTATTTAATATTTAGAAAAAATACATGACATCTTCTTTCAATGCATGTTGTGTCTGAATCATGGGAGAAACACATCAATCAATATCCATGGAAAATGTTGTGTAATATCTGTGTAATACCTGTCCTCGCATTCAGTGAATACCAAACAATTCACTGCCAAGCTCTTTTGTACTCAGTGTAAACCCAATTCTCATGCTCATCACATCAGCTTTGATCTTTAAAATTGCCAGGCGTTCCAATGTTAAATTACCAGGGAATGGTGAGACAGAACAATCTCATTCTCCTTTCTCCAAATTGAAGGGTTTGGGGTTTTTAAACAGCAGTTAAACCCTTGTATATTAGATTCTGTTAAATGAATATAAAAAATATTGTATATAATTTTGACGGCTTGCGAGAATTAAGTTTTGTCAAGGTCACACCTGGGAAGTCAATGTCACAAATAAAAGGTGAGTACTTTATACGCTGTAGCTGACTTTAACACAGTATAGCTGTAAAAGCTAAGACATTCAATATAGCTGTCACTCAGTTTTTTATTAGCCTAAATTAAAAAAAAGGAATAATCGCATAGAGGCTCTGTGGAGTGATGTCTAAAATGAATCCAATGTTAAATGTTCAAAATATTAACTTTACAGTGTTCTCTACGTGCTCACAAAGTAACTAGAAAATATATTGATTTTACTAAAAATATAGAAAGTTTTCACAATAATCTTAAATCTTTACTAAACCTCAATTTTTTCTGGTTGAGGTTTTTTTGGGCATAAACTCGAATTTTTAGAGTAGCAAAACCTTACATTTTTAGAAATGTATTATACTCCAAATCCACCATCTGAAACCTGCTGAGGTCATGTAGAAGTTAATAGCAGATGTCCCTTCAAAAATTTGAAGATAGCTTGAAACCCTGGGTTTCATCCTATAGTCCCAAAAATATGGGGGTTTGGGGTGATAACCCCAAAAAATAGTGTGATTCAGGCATCAAATCAGAAAAATGTGTACAATTGGAGCTTTCACTTGATTGTATTGAGCTTTCTATCAAAATGACTTTTTTGTTATTTTCTTGATAAATACAATTCTTGGATGGGAGTTTGGTCGAGCTTGGTATATTTAAAAGATGGGATAAAAAGTTGAGATACATTTGAGATTTAGTAAATAACCCCCTTAGTGTGGCTACATTTCCTTTGGGGGAAAATCACCATAGTGTAGACTGGGCCCACTATTGAATCACTGATATTTGTACAAAAATTAACCTGGGGTATAGGCAGGCATGTGTGTTCCCTTATGTACTACCCAGAAGTTTATCCTCCAACAAATACCTTCCACACAGGCTTTTTCTAGCTGACAATATTTTAAATTTGAATGAATCTCTCAGATACATAAAACCTCTTAAAGGAAAACTTTACCCCCAAAATGAGTTTATATCATATTAAGGGCATATGAAAGAATCTTACCAAAATGGAATATATATACAGTATATAAGTAAATATTTGTCAGGAGTGCTGAGGGTGCTCCAGTTTCCGTCTGTGCTACTTCCAAGATGGAGGCAACAAGGTAGAGAAGATCCTGGACTCAAGAATCTCCAGAGTCCCTTTAGTTCTTGATCCAGTGGAAAAGTTTTGGTTCCAAAGAATGTTCCTGGGTTAAACAATCTGACATCCATGCTCCCAGTTTGGTGTAGGCATTCTACATGCAGTTTCCGAAGAAAGCTCAATGTGGTGGTCTAGTGGCCCCCCGGGCGGCGCTGGTATACCCACCGGGCACAAAGATTTGAAATAAAAAAAGATGTCAAGGTCATGGGTACAACGCCCGATAATAGAATTTGTTTGGTGCATTCCTGGGTGCTTGATAATTCATCTGATATTTATTCCTGGATTCCTGACCCTACCTGAACCTTGACTTCGCTACTATCTGCATGCCTATTGAACTCCTGCCTGGATATTGACTTTGATTTATCCAGATCCCTAACTGTACCACAAACTTGGACTTTGACCCTTAGCTTCCTCCTTGGTCCAGGCTTCTCCTACTGGGAGCCGATAGGCCCCCTAAAAATTTTGCCCAATATTACTGTTACATCTCTTACCTCAAAACCACCATTTTGTGATAGTCTGTGTGCTTTCTCATAGATCATCTGACCAGAAATACAGCAGCTGTTTGTGTGCACTGTTAATAGTTCTGGCCCAACCCGTTTCAGCATCCAACAATTCATTCATGCGCTGAAAAGACGCCAGCAAGCATGAGTCAAAAAGACGTGCGTGCAAAACGAATATGCAGTACAGACCGCAAATGCCGGTCAGCTCGGCGAGCGGGGACTGGATTAAGGGGTAGGAGAGGCACGTGCCTATTCTGCCTCCCCCTAGTTCCCGCTCTGACTGTGAATAGTATGATCACAGGGGGCAAATCTTAAAATGTATATTTTTTATTTTGGATTACCCAGTGGCACAGACTACTAAAATGTTTTATGCAATATATTTTAAACAGACCTACATTATTATACATTATTTTAGCTGTCCTTTAACTGAGTCAGTTACAATACCCCTAACAGTGAAGGGCAGGTGTGACCAGGATGTCGATTGTGGTCTGCCAGTATATCTATATATATGTGACGGGAGAACACAGAGGGAAAGGACATGGGAGGGAGAGCACAGAGGGGAAGGACACGGATGGGAAAGCACAAAGGGGATGGACATGGACGGGAGAGCACAGAGGGGAAGGACACAGGAGGGAGAGCACAGAGGGAAAGGACATGGAAGAGAGAGCATGGGAAGGAGGGAGAGTTGGCTGCACAGAGGGGAAGGACATGTGAGGGAGAGTAGGCTGAGAGCAGGGAGAGCTGAGAGCACAATGGGGAAGGACACGGGAGGGATAACACAGAGGAAAAGGATATGGGAGGGAGAGCACAGAGGGGAAGGACACGGGAGGGAGAGAACAGAGGGAAAGAATACAGGAGGGAGAGCACAGAGGGGAAGAACACATGATGGAGAGCACAGAGGGGAAGCACATGGGAAGGAGGGAGAGCTGGCTGCACAGAGGGAAGGACACGTGAGGGAGAGTGGGCTGAGAGCAGAAAGAGCTGAGAGGAGCAAGCACGGAGGGGGAGGGAGTGTGTTCAAACTTTCATAACCTGCCAAATCTTGTAAAATGAACATGGTAATCAGGGGGTGTGGCCACAAAATTGGGCATGGTAAAAAAATTCGGCTGCGCATGAATATGAGCTTGTAGTGTTTTTTTTTTTTATAAAGCAGTGTTTCGCTTCTACGTTAAATATCAGCTTCTTCACAACTAATGCAATTAGAACCAATTAATTACCTTGTATATAAGAGACATGAGAAGCCAAATGATAGAAGAATAACATTTTCCAAACACTCACCTCAGAGGACAAGAACAATATACTCTTTGTTCATTTATCCCTTGGGGGTAATTACTGTAGCATAAGCAGACCACAGAGAAACTTAAATAAATAAATAATCTGTAAAGTGGTGATGCATTCCTATAACCTAAGTGAGATAATCATCCATCCAGCCATAACTAAGGGGATACCTTGAACATGAAGAGGCCTTTATTAAACAGTAATACATTTACAAGTATACACTATAGAAAACACAAAGCTACAATACATTAAGAAGAGATGAACCAGAGACCCCATCCTTAAGAGCTAAACAGTAATATTTGCATGTAGGGAACTACAAGCCAAATCCATTGCTATGCGTTGAAAGGGGGGGGGGGGGATCTGAAGTCTTTTGACAGAACTGAAACCGAGGTCAGAAATTAACTTCATGAAGATGTGCTCAGATGAAAATCAGCAATCAAATACCTGCACATTATAATACAGTGAGGCTACTGCTGTTGGTTCAACATTTTCAATGATTTGCAGAACACAAAGTACAAGTTGTATGAAATGGTATAATCATTGTGATCTTCACAATCAGAATGCATCCTACATACAAATAAGTCCTTGAGGCAACCATTATATTTCAAGAGTCGTTCATAAAAACAAAAGCTATTTTAGTCTTTACTAATAATTGGTTGCAAGAGCACTAATGGAGCCAGATTTCAATATGATCATCAAAATAATTCTCCACTGAAGTGGCAGGCTGTCAGGCATTTATGTACTAACACAGAGTTTGAAGATGGATTAACACTGGAAAGTTTTATACATGGAGACAGATTTATTCCGGGAATATAATTGGCTTAAGTCATCCACTGAGTCTATAATTAGAGATTTGTTTACAATAATTTTCAAAATAAAATATCTTGCCCAGTCTAAGACACCCATTACTACCAGCAGCTGTTCATCTACCATCCTCTCCACTGTACACTGGCCTCTTTTTCATATTCATGATAGCGTTCAGGTTTTGTTCCCTCCAAATCCAAAATCCAAAATATAAATCCAAATATAAAAACCTCAACTGAATACAAGTGTGAAAATAACTGGAATACTTAAAAATTGTGAGTTTACAAGCTCAAAAAACTTGAATTTGTGAGATTACAAGCTCAACAAACTCAAATTTGTGCATTTACTAGCGCAAAATGTTTTTTTTAAGTGCCTTGAATTTTGCCTAAGACAAATCCCATTGACTTGTACATGAACTCCCAAACTTTCAGATGCCAATTTTTTTGTGCTTAATACCAAACAATACCATATTTTTGAAAATATTATATGAATTTGTGAGTTTTTGTGCAAAGAAATTCAAATCATGGAAACATTTTTTTATTTGTGTGATTAAATCTGAGAATAATGGGATTCACTTTTGTTCAATTTTGTTTCCTGTAAATA
This sequence comes from Xenopus borealis, assembly GCA_024363595.1. NCBI lineage: Eukaryota > Metazoa > Chordata > Amphibia > Anura > Pipidae > Xenopus > Xenopus borealis. The sequence goes on along the minus strand of CM044431.1, from coordinate 199,517,764 downwards.
AAAAGCTATTTTTCTTTTCGTAAGTTTCAGAACAGATTAATTTCCTGGTGGTCTTGTGGCTAAAAGTCATGTGACCAATTTCTCTTTCACTTCTGGCAAATAACAGAAGCTCTCTGCCTTGCTTTATGGTAGGGATTCTAGATACTGTATGCGTTCACAGTACCTTTACCAGATCCTATAAGACAAAGCAACATTCTTATTTTATCTGAAAGGGTTATTAGTATTTAATTCAGTGTTGAGTGTTAAGGGATGCCTGTGGTTGATTTAACAAAAATAGTGGGATATAAATAGACTACAATAGACTATTGTTGTTACTTTTATGGATAATGTGAACACACAGACACATGATACAAATTGTAGCGATAGTTAGGGGAAGATTTAATATTGGTTGAATTTAAAAAAATTTGATCGAATTCGAATAGTACAAATCATTTGATCGCATGGTTCGAATCGAACGATTTACAGAAAAAAAACTTGATTTTCCAGGAAAGCTTCCAGGAGGTCCCCCATAGGCTACAATGGCAATTCAGAAGCCATTCAAACTTTACAAACAGTACTTCAAAAATTCGAATTTTCTCAATTTGAATTTTCTCAATTTGAATTTTCTAAATTTGCATTTCGATAGTTGAAGTAGCCCAAAATTACTTCGAAATTCTAAATTTTTAAAATTAGAATTTAATTCGAAAATTCACTTTGACCCTTAGTAAATGTGCCCCATAATGCGCCTAAATTTCTAAAGTAGATGAAAATCAGTGTAAATCAGTATCAGCACATATTCATCAGGAAGGTAAATGTTTCTGAAAAATATGTTAATTGAGGAAAATCTAGTTATTGCTATTTCTTAATAATCCAAGCATTTGTGCTTATTCAGAATACAGACACTAAGCTTGCATATAATTTGTGATAAAAAAACGGATATTACACTTGTAGTTCTAAGGTATATGGATACGAGTATATAATAATATTTTTTTAGCAGTGGTTCAGTTAACAGAGGAGCTGAAGAGATTAAGAAATGATGTAACTTCTGAGAGAGCTGAAAAGCCACTATCCAGGGACTTGCATGTTTTTAATGTAACCTGATAGAAGGGAGAAGAGAGGCACATTGCTGGAAAGTAGAGCACTGATACCATTACAGTGTAACTCCCTTTCTCAGCTGGGCCCTCAAAAAGGAGTTGGAGTTAGGTTTTAGGTAGCTGAACTCAAACACTCACATTTGTGTCTTCATAGAAGTAAATTTAGGCGCCAGTGACAGTTAACCATAGATGTATTTTGTTTCTAAAAATAATAAATAATGTGAGGTTCTGGGCCAATAATGAGGCTTAAGTGGTTTGCAAAGAATAAGGTTTCACATACATTTGCACACCCACATTAGATATGAAGGAATAGTTTTACCATTAAAGAGATAACGCTGTTAAATAGCCCCTACCAGTGGAATGAAAGATAACTTGGTGTCTCTTCCTAAACTGCATATAAAAATCTATTAGGCTATGGCAATGGTGCATACACACTTCTGTTTGGTCTTCTCTTCCAGAAATAACCAAAATGGCAAAACGTTTCACTGCTTTCCACCCCTATGTGCTAAGCAGCGTCTCAAGATCCAAAGAAATAACTAATGAAATTGTATAATAGGAGTTATTTTGAGACAGTGCTTCATATTAATATAGATATCTACATGATTTTCCATTAGCTGGTATGGGGATTAAAAGTCTATGGCAGAGCCTTAAGATATACTGCTCTTAGAACACACTGGGCATTATTTAATAAAAGCCAGCTATTTAACATATCATAGTGAATTAAGCATACCTGTAATGGTAGGAAATTCAGTATACTTAGATATCATTATGTGTGCAGTTCTGTTTGTCTGTGTGTCCCTAATTTGCACCACTAAACATAATTTTTCTTACTCCATAGCTGGCCCAGTTGGATGGCTGACACCTTAATCAGATCGAAGATTAAAGCATGGTTTTTCTCTGATGCTAAAGCTGAATGGGGTTGTAAGTAGACTCAGACTAATGGAACTGTATCTGACCCAGCTAGAATGGTGCCACTTAGTTGTGCAGGGTGGTTAGCCAGGTTCTACGCAGCCATTCCTTCTAGCCCTGTAAGTGACTGGCTCTGTTCAAGTGTATTTAATATAGTTTTATGAGCTGCAGTCTATATCTGAGATACTTAAGCTTTCGCATCAGGTACAGAAATAAAGCAAAGCTTAATTTATTCCTGCAGGGCTTAATTGCGCGAGTAACGTCGCATCAGGAACGACTGGAAGCAAATAATTTCCATGTAATGATTGCTTGGGGGTACCAAAAACATGGAATGTCTCGTCAATAATCATCGGTACTACTCATCTGTATTAAAGGGCTACTAACATTAATCTAAACAATATATTAATTAATAAAAACACCAAACAATTAGGCTTTATTTAAAAATATAGTAACGTACAATTCTCCGATGGTAAAGCTGAAAGGGATTGTAAGTAGACTCAGACTGATAGGGGTAGATTCATCAAAGAGTGAAGTTCCGCCACTAGAGGGAAATTCCACAGCTCTCAATTCATTTCTATGGGATTTTGCAAGGCGTATTCATCATTGGATGAAGTGAACGTTCACCCTTTGATGAATACGCCTTTAAAAATCCCATAGAAATGAATTGAGAGCTGTGGAATTTCCCTCTAGTGGCGGAACTTCACTCTTAACTTCACTCTTTGATGAATCTACCCCATAGAACTGTATTTGACCCAGCTAGAATGGTACCACTTAGTTGTGCAAGGTGGTTAGCCAGATTCTACACAGCCATCACTTCTAGCCCCGTAAGTGACTGGCTCTGTTCAAGTGCATTTCGTACAGGTTTATGAGCTGCAGTCTACAGATGCAGCCACTTGGATTTGTGTGTTAAACTCGTCGTGACAGAGTTAATTGAAGAAACTGTGTTATCTAAAGTTATCTTAACTCATTTAATGCATTTAACCTTTTCATTAGCATACAAAAGCCCCATTGTTTTCAATGGTGAACTCTTTAATTGGATGGGATGCTGTGACACAATATTCTGTGTTAAAGGGGTGGTTCACCTTCAAGTTAACTTTTAGTATATTGTTGAAGGGACAATTCTAAGAAACATTTCAATTGGTCTTCATTATTTATTTTTCATAGTTTTTAAATGATTTGCAATCTTCTTCTGTTTCTTTGCAGCTTGCAAATGGGGGTCACTGACACCATCTAAAAACAAATGCTCTGTAAGGCTACAAATGTATTGTTATTGCCACTTATTATTACTTATCATTCTATTCAGTCCCTCTCCTATTCATATTCCAGTCTCTTATTCAAATCAATGCAGGGTTGCTAGGGTCATTTGTACCTTAGAAACCAAATTGCCGACACTGCAAACTAGAGAGCTGCTGAATAAAAAGCTAAATAACTATAAAACCACAAACAATAAAAAATGAAAACCAATTGCAAATTGTCTCAGAATATCACTCTCTACATTATACTAAAAGTCAACTCAAAGGTTAACAACCCCTTTAAGTGGGAAAATGGGATGTCTGAGTTAAGTTATTCTGTGTCAAACACACAATCCAAAGTGGCTTCATCTGTATATCTGAGTTATTTAAGCTTTCGCATCAGGGACAGAGACACAAAACAAAGCTTAATTTATTCCTGCAGGGCTTAATTGTGCAAGTAACGTGGCATCAGGAAGGACTGGAAGCAAAGAATTTCCATGTAATGATTGCTTGGGGGTACCAAAAACATTGAATGCCTTGACACTATTCATCGGTACTACTCATCTGTATTAAAGGGCTAAATAATACATTAAAGGACCAGTAACATCAAAAAATTTAATTGTTTTAAAGAAATAAAAATAAAATGCAGTGTTGCCCTACACTGGTAAAACTGCAGTGTTTTCTTCAGAAACTCTATTATTGTTTATATTAATAAGCTGTTGAGTAGCCATGGGGCAACTAGTGAAAGGAAAAAAGGCACAAGTTACACAGCAGATAGCAGATAAGCTCTTTAGAACATAATGTTATCTGTTATCCATTACTTATGCTGTGCCATATTGCAATTTTTCAATTTCCGCCATTGCTACTTAGCAGCTTGTTTATATGAACTATAGTAGTGTTTCTGAAGCAAACAGATCAGTTTTTACAGTGCAGGGCAACACTACATGATATTTTCATTACTTTACAACACTTCCATTTTTTGGTGTTACTGTTCCTTTAAAGAATTAAACACAAAACAATTAGACTTTATTTAAAAATAGAATAATGCCCTGTGTATTAAGCAGTATTCAGCAAACATGCACATAATTAACTGATTTTTTAATGAGGAGTTGTAATGAGAAGGTTTGTATAGTAACACTTTATACAGGATGTAAGCACTGGGTATTCCTGTGTGCCTCGAGTTTTGTTTGTTTTTATTTTCAGGTGACACCAATGACTGTGTCGGTGAAGTGCAAGTTTGGAGTGGCAGAAGAATGGGGTCTTGCAGAAGGCAAAATCAAAAAGCTTTTAAAGAATAGAGAAAACTACTGTATGCAGCAGAACATTTGAATTCACTACTCACTATAACCTTTTGACAAAACATTTAGCATATTATCACTAACATTAGAGATCATTTGTTGCATTTGTTTCAGAAATGACAAAATAAACATTAATATTATGATTTGATATGTCCATAAAAGAACCAATGTTTTCAACCAGTTCATTAATTTCCTTTGGAGCAGTGTAATCATCAGCTTGCGTGTTAAGCCACTTCATAGTTTGTTTGCACTACTCAACTTGTTTTCCCAGCAAAAAAAAACAGGACTCTACTACTGTTGAGAGTAAGGGGTTAACTCACAAGTTGAAATTGTAGAGATACAGTATGTACAGTACATGGTAATCTGCATATTAGGTGTGAACTGCTCAGAAGACCCCTAGCATCTGTATTTACGGGAATTTATCTTGTACCTCAGGACAAGTAGGAGATAAGCTGTCAAAATTGTTAATTGCAAACATTGAGCCAATACCAATTTTGATCCACCTCAGCTACGATGTTGCTGAAGTAATAGTGGTTGTCAGCCACTTTGTCTATAATGGGGAGTGTGATAAATGGGTATACGAGGTATCTGAGTGATGTCACGCTCAGGCGCCATATTTAGTAATTTTCAATTGGCTCATCTTGCACAGAGATGACAGAGCAGTTGCTAACCACTTTCATTTTAGCAGCTTCAGATATGGGTTGGCCAGGGGAATATCGCTTGATCTGTAAAAGAATATATATATATATATATATATATATATATATATATATATATATATATACAATAATAGAAGGACCCACACTCCATACTTCAAGTGAATAAAAGTGTTTTTTTTATTCTTCAATGCATTGCCAATGTTTCGGCCACATTAGGGCCTTTATTAAGGATAAACACCTTCATTGTTCATACCCCTAAAGCCCTGTACTGTTCATGCCTGAGACCCAGACTGAAACTACCCACATTGTTCATAGGGTTGCCACCTGGCTGGTATTTTACCGGCCTGGACGGTATTTTTGATGGTTGATCCCAATGTTATTAATAGGAAAAAAGCCAAATATATAGGAAGGCCGGTATTTTTTTCAAGAAAAGGTGGCAACCCTAATTGTTCAGCTGTTCACACTTTATACCAAATGCTAATGGAGCACCAGCACTGTGTCACTGTATGTAGTACTGATAAGTTTTGCTGTCTCCTGCTCTGTTCTGCCTTCCCTATGCTCCCTGAGTGTCCCCTGCTCTGCCTGTGTGTCCCCTACTCTGCCTGTGTGCCCTATTATGCCTATGTGTGCCCTGCTCTGCCTGTGTGCCCTATTATGCCTATGTGTGCCCTGCTCTGCCTGTGTGCCCTATTATGCCTATGTGTGCCCTGCTCTGCCTGTGGAACACAAGTCTGGTCTGTTTGGACAGCAAAGAGTTATACATTCCTGTGCAATTCTCATATTTTTAACTTACCCATATTAGCATACCCTAAATTTGTATTTAGAAATAATTTGCCTTGATAGCTACGATTTACCTTTGTAAAGTGGAACCATAAAATGCATTACTAGGAGCCAGTGACTACGGAGTTGTTCTATTTGCATTTGTATCAGCAATAAACACAGGTATTGAAATGATGTCAGCTCCTCACCGGAGCCGATGTTTGTTCATAACATGCTCAAATAAAATTGCTTTGAAAAATGCCTTCAGATATTTCCCTGTGTGCTTCCACTATATTCTCCAGAACAAAAAACAATACTACTGAAGAAAGAAGCTTTATGATTAAAGCGTCCTGATTACCACACCAGTTACAGATAATCCAGCCTTTGTAGTGTGCTATCAATATATATATACATATTCCACCCACCCAAAAATGTTGTCATATTATTTGTATTGCATGTGTCCTATCTCTATTATCAGAATCTCAGAGATAACAGCTCTCCAGCTCCAGTATTTTCCCATCAGAAAGTAGCGGTTTAAGCAATGACACCATTTATAGCCATTTATCATGAAAAATGTCTTGACATTTGCTTTTTAATCTGTCCTTTTCCTTCTTAGTCCTTCATAGGTTAATGTTAGAACAAGTGTTATTGCCACCAGTGAAAATACCACCTGATGAAACCCCAGGAGTAGTGATGGCGAATTTGCGGTGAATTCCCGCGATTCGCAAAAAAACAAAAAACGAGTCGTGCGTCAAAAATGACGCAACATGCGTCGAAAACAACGCGACGTGTCAAAAAATGTGCCGCGACTCGTTTCGCAAATTTTTCACCAATTTGCGAATTTTGCTGG
>CM044431.1:199478663-199503016 GCA_024363595.1 Xenopus borealis | reverse complement strand
AGTGAAAGGGCAAGGGAAGAAGCCATAAGGGCCATGGTACTTATGGGTCCCTACAATAGCTATTGTGTTCCTGGGTCTCTTAGCCTTGCCTACTTCTATTGATATTCCTGATATTGATCCTGTGCCTGTTTCTGACCTTGTAACCTTGCTGCCTGCCTATTTGAACCTCTGCCTGGACCTGACTTCGCTATTGGATTTCCCCTGAACTGTACTTCGCCTGAACTCGCTGGAAAGGACTTCCTCCTTGATCCTGACTTCACCCCCCCTTGTGGGTGCCGGAGGCCCCCGCTGACATATTCACACAACATGTTTTGGGCTCTGGGCCCTTTATCACTTTATAAACATGTTGTGAAACATGTCTGTTTGTGGCTTTCTCTCAGTAAACCCAATGCTTGATGAAAAATACAGGATTGATTTTTTGAATAGAATAATATCATGGCAATGGTTTTCCCATATTTCAGGGTTATTTGGATCAAGTGTTTTTTTTTTTTTAAATGGATCAGATACCTGTAATTTATCTGCGAGTGGCAGCTCTTGTTGTTCAAGGGAGCCTCAGTGTTAGACTGGGCCAGAAGGACACCAGTAAAAAACCTGGTGGGTGCCAGCCCTCTTGGGCTCCTACCATGTCAGGCCTGCTTCCTGCTGAAACTGCTGTCACAGGGGGAAGTTACCCCAGTCTGACACTGGGGAGCCCTGTATTGTATTGCCTTGAGTAGGATTCCCTTTACATGTTATGTCAAAAGGCATTCCAAATTTAATTGTATGCAAAAGCCATTAATGACATCAAACAATCTGACATGCCTACAGAAACACACCTACTGCCATATCGTACAATATTTGCACTCATAGAGGTATGGAATCAATTATCCAGAAACCTGTTATCCAGAAAGCTCCTAAAGTAAGGCCATCTCCCATAGACCCTATTTTAAGCAAACAATTCTAGTTTTTAGAATAAAAAAATCTTTTTCTCTGTTATAATAAGAAAGTACATTGGACTTGATGGTAACTGAGCAGCATGGCTCCATATTGGTGGCAAGTCACTTGTATTGGGTTTATTTCATGTTTAAATTATTTTAGTAGACTTAAGGTCTGATGATCTAAATTATGAAGAGATCCCTAATGTAGAAAATTCCAGCTCCCAGTCATTCTGATTATAACATCCCATTCCTGTATTACTCCTAAGTAGTGATGGGCGAAACGGGCGCGTTTCGCTTCGCCGAAAAATTCTCGAATTTCCAGAGAAATTCGCGAATTTTTCGCCAATTCGCGAAACGAGTCGCGCGTCGCGTCATTTTCGGCACGCGGCGCGTCGTTTTTGCACGGCGAATTTTTTTAACGAATTTTTTTGCCAGTTTCGCAAATTTATTCGCCAGCGGCGAATCGCGGGAATTCGACGCGAATTCGCCCCTGGCGAATAAATTCGCCCATCATTACTCCTAAGCCTATCACATATGCGATCACATTCAAGGCATTTGATGGATCAGGCCAGTATAAATGAAGTCACGGTCAGTTGGATCACTACATGGGAGTAGTGACTGACGTTTCAGCCTCCTCCAAGGCTTTTCTCACTTTGCAAAAAAAGCCTTGGAGGAGGCTAAAACGTCAGTCATTACTTGCAATTAAAATTTTTTATTTTTCTATAAGACCTGAGAGTGCGGACCTTTTTGCTGATCTATATATATATATATATATATATATATATATATATATAGATATATACATAACATCTATATTGTGCAGGCAGCTGAAGTTGGTAGCAGAGCCAGGGCAAAACAGAAGAATGCTAATGGAAAGCCCTCCGGCCTCATCTGCCCACCCCAGCTCCCACTCTGCAAATCTTTATTTGTTTTTAATGAAGAGAATACAAAATATACACTAGGAGCTAGCTATACCAGCAGTTATATAGTTCAGATAATATAGCCATAATTTGCACAGATTGAATTTGTTATGTGCAACACCCATAAATAATATGTTATACCAGATATACTACACGTTTTGTTCTCAAGCCATACTACACCTCCTGTAACTGCAGGCCATACTAGATCCCTTGTGATTTCAGGTGCAAACAGTGGTTTTGCAAAGCCACATGATAGATTTTGCTATCCAAACTTAGCGTTCTTGTAATCTGTTCTCAGAAGCTTAGAAGTATTTTCGGAATGTGACCAAGGCACATGGAACTGAAACGCTATTTAGCAGAGGAGAATGTCTCCTTAGTGTTGCGAATGCAGTACGAAAGAGAAACAAACACGAGATGTAAGAGTTGATTGCATAGAGGTTTCCTTTAATTTCAAACGTATAAATAATAGATGGTAAAACACCAAACCTACATACCATTTTGCTTGTTTAGACAGAAAATATTTTTTCAGTCACATAACCAACTATTTTATCACAGATCTAATTGTCAGAGTCAGAAGATTTTCTTCAGGATAAAAAAGGGAAAAAAATGCAATTTCAAGAGAAGCGCTGAGAGTACTTATGTGCACTCACAGATATATAACTACCAGATGATTCATTGCAGACTTCAGAAGCCTCATCACCAAAATCACAATAACATCAACAGACTGCATTATTAAGGGGACGCTGTTTTTATTTTAACTACAGGCAATATAACTTTCTGTGCAATATGTGCAACCTGTGGAAAAAGAATTCTCTGCTCAGATATTGAAAAGTCACTTTTTATGCTTTTGTATAACATTGAGGCAATCATCAACACCCTTCTAGGCCAGCCTCAAAGGAGAACTAAATCCCAACTAGTAGCAGCTAGAAATGCTGTACTGTACAAGTGGGTCCCTAAGCTCAGTAAGTGACAGCAGCACAGAGCATGTGAATCAGTGAATCAGCAGAAAAGAAGATGGGGAGCTACTGGGGCATCTACTGGCGAGATACAGATCTTTACTGCTAAAGGGCTGTGGTTGCCTTGGGCTGGAAGAGAAGCCCCAAACACACATTTGTTTTGGGCTTCTCTACCAGCCCAAGGCAACCACAGCCCTTTAGCAGCTGTTGAGAAGCTAAGCTTAGGGGTTGTCACTAATTATCCAGCAGAAAATGATTAGTAAATTTCTATTCTATGTGTAGTGTATATTGTGAGTGGGTCCCTAAGCTCAGTAAGTGACAGCAGCACAGAGCATGTGGATCAGTGAATCAGCAGAAAAGATGGGGGGATACTGGGGCATGAGGCCCACTGACACCTTGGCCCACCATGAGTTTTCCTGATATTCCGGTGGGCCAGTCCGACACTGAATTCACTCCATGCAGATTTTGGTTTGGTTTTAATTTTAGCTAATTAAAATCTGTTATCTGGAAACCCATTATCCAGAAATCTCCAAATTACGGGAAGGCAGTCTCCCATAGACTCCATTTAAATCAAGTAATTAAAATTTTAAACAAATATTTTAATAACAAAACAGTACCTTCTACTTGTTCCCAACTAAGATCCAATTAACCCTTATTGGAAGCAATCCAATCTATTGGATTTATTTTATATTTAAATGATATAGCATAGAGATCCAACTTACTGAAAGACTCCTTATTCTGCAAACCCCAGGCCTTGAGCTTTCTGGATAAAAGGTCCCATAACTGTATAGGGAAATCAAAATTTGAGTGGATTTTCTCATCAAACTTAATCCTGTCCAATGTGGATGAAACTATAATTACGGAGCACATTTGCTGTCTTTTTTCTAACCATTTCTTTGTCTACTCATTAAAAAACTTTTCTGAAGTGTAATGGCAGAAAGACAAGATAAAGGTCAAGCTAAGATGTTGTTTTTAACCAACCCAAAACTGTTTGGTTAAAATTTATTTTATATTTCAATGAGTAGCACAAGAGTTATTCTCTAATTTTCAAATTACAGATTTGAATAAATACTTTTCATGAGAAATTAAATGAGTTTTTTTTGTATTTTTTGGTTTTTAGCCAACCCAAAACTGTTTGCATACTGGCAAGCTAAAAATGTATTTTATAATTCAATAAAGTACATCATCAATGTAAGTAGCACCAGATTTTCCTGAAAATAAACAGATTTGAATAAATACCTTTCATGTGAAATTAAATGAGAAAATAAATAATCTCAGTGCAGTAAGGTCATGTATTCTTACATTTCATATATGTGTATGAGGATACAATAAACACATTATTTGCAAAATCACCCTCAGGTTTTTCCATAGGTTTCCTCCTTAAGGAATAACTAAAGTGCCTTTAAGAGGGAAACAGCATTCTGACAATAAGGGGCAAATTTACAAAATTAGTGTGAAGAGATCGAAGTTCGATCGAATTCGATTGAATACCGATCGTACGATTTTTTTCGGATATTCGAATATGCAAATTTGCCCACTTCGATCATCGAATACCGAATATTCGAATCATCTAATAGATCGAATGATCGGATATTCGATCATTCGACCATTCGATGATCGAAGGATTTTAAATTAAAAATTTCTTCGAATGCCTACTTCGCCAGATTGAACCTACCGTATACCAAGAGAAGCCTAAGGGAACCCCCCCCCCCCAAAGGCTTGTTTTGGAAAGAACTGCTCGAATACCATTTTTCGGAGGCTCGAAGGCAAAAGTACGATTTTTTTGTGAAATCGAATGATCGGTATCGAGAAATTGAATATCGAGGAAATTAAGGCCTGAAATTATTCGATAAGCATTCGATAGTCGAATGCTTATCGAATTTCGAGGGGATTCGAGGGATTTTAGGTGAAAAATAGTAAATTTGCCCCTTAATGTTGTGGCTTGCTGCAATGTAGATCTGTCTAAGGTTAGAGCCAGATTATTTACAAAGACGCGAAGAGCCATTTGAAAACCAACATTGTTAAATTGAATTAGTCAGCTTCTGCCATATAAGCCTCACTCACAATGAATGCTGGATTTGTGTTTATGCCGTTACAGAGCTTGGCAGTCTGTGCAAGTTGACATATATATATATATATAACTATTACTGTACATAAGGATGGAGTTTACAGAGCGTGTCTACATGGAATTTCACTTGGTTTCAGCCTATGTGTTGAATATTGGATTATTTGCTGTACTTTTCCAAGTGTAGCATATGCAAGATCGACTTATTGTGCAGCACTTTACTAAGATTATAAATCATTCCCATCAGTATCTGCCCCAGTGGAGCTCCCAATCTAAGAACTCTATCTCATTCACACACACTGTGGTAAGTATTATCAGTAGTTTAAAATATATGGCTGTATGTATTATTGTAAATGTTAAAATACACATTGTATACATGCATTTTAGCTTTTTAGTCAGCAGCTTTCCAGTTTTCCATTTCAGCATTCTCTTATTCAAATCAGTGCATGCTTGCTAGGATAATTTGAACCCCAGAAATTAAGCATTGGTTTGGAATACGAATAGGAGAGGGCCTGAATAAAATAATGAGTAATAAAATGTAGCAATAACAATACATTTATAGTATCATAGAGCATGTGTTTTTTAGATGTGGTTAGTGGTCCCATTTGAAAAATGGAGTCAGAAGAAAATAATTACACAAACAAATAGACAATTTTAAGATGAGAAATGGTAGAGAATGATGTATGTATTTATTCTATATTTACAACCACATAGGAGTGTTGCACAACTGACAGTTGCATTAATATTAAGGGGCAGATTTACTAAAAGTCAAATTTCAAAGTAAAAAAACTTTGAAATTTGACCATCTAATTATTTGGGGGGTCATTTTTGATTGAGTATGGCCATTTTTGATCTAAAACATTCAATTAATAAAACATTTTCAATTGAACTGAACGATTCGAATTCCTAGGCTAAAATGGCAAGTCAGCACTTTAAGGTGGACAAATAGTCAAATTAGAAGGATTTTTTAAAAGGCCAGTACTTCGAAATTTGGAAATTTAAATCAAATTTTGGGCTATTTGATAGTTGAAGTAGCCCAAAATTACTTTGAAATTCAAACTTTTAAATTCAAATTTTATTTGAATATTCACTTAGTAAATGTGCCGCTTATTGGACAGTAACAAAAAAACACATAGGAGGGTTGCACAACTGCCAGTTGCATTAACATTAAAGGAACAGTAACATAAAAGTGAAAGTGTTTTAAAATAATACAAATATAATGCAGTGTTGCCCTGCACTGGTAAAACTGCAGTGTTTGCTTCAGGAGCACTACTATTGTTTATAGATATAAGCTGTTGTGTAGCCATGGGGGCAGCCATTCAAAGGAGAAAAGGCTCAGGTTATACAGCAGATAGCAGATGAGTTCTGTAGAATATAATGGTGTTATCTATAATCCATTATTTAATCTGTGCCATATAGACCTTTTTTTCAATTTCAATCATTGCTACACAGCAGCTTTTTTATATGAACAACAGTAGCATTTCTGAAGCAAACAGAATTTTACCAGTGAAGGGCAACATTTTCATTACTTTAAAACACTTGTTACTGTTCCTTTAAATAAATGTTATCATCATCATCATGCTAGCTTCATGATCCTTAGACTGCTTTACATGCAGGCAACGGATTTCCTATGTGGGTTGGGCCTGGAAGTCAACAGTAGCACCTATAATACCCTTCATTTAAAGTCGTCTTCCCCACTAAACTGATGACACAAGCATGTTTATTCAAAGGGTCAACATGAAATGATATTGTTAATTCAAACAAACACTGCTTATAAAATGTTCATTGCATCTTCAGCCATTGTGCAACTCAGATCACCTCAATCCATTATACAGTAAAAGTTGAGCTTTAAATTAGCTTTTATCTGTAATTGTGAAAATGAAATTTAAAACCTGTGGAATTTTTCTCCCAAGACCATATTGTACTCTTAACCTTGTTACAAATAATAATTGCAGATTTGGATTTTCTATGAATAACTCTCAGTATAGATAAATCATAAGTACCAGTCCCATCTGGAAGCCTTAACCTTGTTACAACTGGTTACTGAGCGTGAGGCTTTGCAAAGTGTAACTTTCAGTAAAGATGATTTATTTGTAAACAATTATGGAATAAATAATCAGAAATATCTTCAAGACGTGACTACTGAAACTTCCAGCTCATACAGACAGCTTTAAAAATAAACTTATGCCAGCATTTGGTAAAATGATAAAGGCTAAGGAAACAGATAGGGGAATATTGACTAAAGTGTGAATTATTTCCTTGTTTAAATTTCTCTTGGAGAATATTAATTCAAGAAGTTACACCTGGAGAAGAGATGTGAACTTACACCAAGGCTTTTAGTAAATTGGCAAATTTGTGGTGAATTTTCATTTTTCAATCAAAATTCTCACTGTCACTCTTTAGTAAATATGTCTGAAAGATTTGCATTGTTAGTTCTCTTCAAGGGAACAGAAAATGAAAGGACTGGCCAACCCTTAATTATGCCACTGAGGAGATGGAATGACAAGATGGTATAAAAAATAATACATATACAGTCAAGGCCGCCATTAGAAATCACAGGGCCCTGTACAACAACATTTTTGGGGCCCCCTGGGCTCTGCCCACCCCGTCCCCAAGCCCCCCCCTGATCCTGCCCACTCCACACCACAGTTAATATACCAAACAGACATCAGCCAGAAAAACAAGTTGCGCTTCGTTTGTGACGCGATGCGCCGAAAACGACGCAACGCGCGCCGAAAATGACGCTACGCACGGCGAAAGGTTGGCAAAGTCAGAGTGTTAGGCTTAAGAACTTCAACTAACAATTATATACAAAAACAAACCTCTTAGCAAAAAATTATCAACATGACCTATAGGTAACATTTAATGTACATTCATATGTTAAAATAAATTTTTTAGTGTCAGTATCACTTTAAGGGCTCGTCGTTGACAGATTGGCTATTCAAAACCGTAACAAAGTGAGGAGAATGACCTAAATACTTTAATTAGGGTGATGGTGAGTTATTCTTGCATGTGATATTCTTGTGATTGTGTGTGGGTGTTGGTTGTGGCTAATGCTAGAGAGAAAGCAGCTAGTCTCTTGTAATATGTAATGCATATAGAATTAAGATAAGGGGACATCAGTCCCTGGAATTTCCATTGTTATGACCAGATTTAAAGATTGAAATCCATTATGAATTGAATCTTATTTCAATCAGGTATGTTGAAAATGACACATTCTGATAGTTGCATTTCTAAATTATATGCAATCATTTGCTGATGTGGCTGGCCATAGACCTCTAATGACCTCTTAGTAGCTGTAACTCAGTACATTCACCATTGATTGTGCACTACTGTTTCGAGAAAACAGGGGGTTGATGTTTACATCTCCTATTTTAAGCAAATAATTAACATTTTTCAAAAACATATTTCCCTTTTCTCTGTAATAATAAAACAGTACCTTGTACTTTTTCCCCAACTAAGATATAACTAATCCTTATTGGAGGCAACCCCAGCCTATTGGGTTTAATTAATGTTACAGTTGTTTTTTAGTAGACTATGGAGATCCAAATTATCTAACAACCCCTTAATTTGAAAAACCCCAGGTGCAGAGCATTCTGGATAATAGGTTTCATACCTGTATTCACAAACCAGATGTAAGCTATGGTTTAGCGCCACAATTTCACTATAATTGTGCCATATTTTTCAACTTTGCATGTTCTCCATGACCTCTCTGACTTACACGTTTAAAGTCTGTATATAATATCTTTATCTGTGTGTGCCAACGACGCTAGGAACCACTGTGCTCTCCCATTATTTATATAAGAGAAGAACTCTATAAGAACAGGCCCTACAATTTTAAATGAGCTGGCAAATGAAATGCATAAGCTATTTCTCACTGCAAAGTGAACAGAGGTTCAGAATAAGCTCGACTTTCATCTCAGTGAAGTTAGAGGAAATTATTCCCGGCAGAAAACTTCTATTTCAGCATTCTAATGTTCAAATCTACCTGTGTTTTGAGATACTCTATGCTATATTTCACTTCACAGGAATAAATAATCATTTGCTACTTGACCCCGAGAATGTAGATGTAACCTGTTGAAAAAAAAATGCAATATGTTTCCATTGCCTGGCATAATCCATTTGCTTTGTAACATCTCGGCACACGCTTATGTTCCCAAAGACTTTCACCCACACAAAGAGCACAAAGTGGCAGAATATGGAAATCTTTTCTGTGCGCCTTACAGCCAAAGCAGCACCTGCTCTTTTGACATGCATTAAATTTGATTCAACGATTGAGCTGTTATAAAAAAAAAAAGAAAAAAAAAAGAAAATAAAATCTGTCAAGCTCAATTTTCTATTTGGATTGCACTGGAAAGAGTTCAGACATGTCAATTACAGGACTTTATTAGGGTGAATCAGCTTGTTAGAAAGAAGGAAGGCAATTTGCATAATTTCACCAGAAAGACCTTTATGCCGTGTGAAGGAGGCTCCGAAGTCATGTGGGTTTGCAAGCCGTCATTTTGTGTGACATGAAGCCATGCCGTCAGTGGTTAGTGGAAATAATATAGACGCATATTGAAAAAACATATTTACACCTTGCTTAATCTAATATTCATGATACACTGAAAAATATACACATCTGCTAGGCATCCTTAATGCTTGTGAAGAGCTCAGGTATTGCTCTAATAAGAAGAAGATGTAAGAAGCACTTCATTTTCCCTGCCTACAAAGCTGCAAGTGGCGGTCATACCTGGTGCCACAATGTGATCTGCTGCCTCTGGGAAACTGATTCAAACTGATGCAGCAGGGACATTATTAAGAAAGCGAAGCGATTTTATTATGCCGTTATCTTTAATGAAATACCGAGATTGCAGTCCCAATAAAAAGGCATGTACAATGCTGCATCTCCAGCAGTGTGGCAGAATATGCTTCAAATATAAATGCTAAAGCAGGTTATCAGCATATAAATATAAAAGGAAATCATCAGATTGAATGAAAGTTATGTGTATGATTGAATAGGCAGCAACAGCATTGGTTCCTCCAGCCCCTGCCCTGACAGTTCTGCCTTAGCTTCTGCATGATCCAGTTGTTGCCTTTTCTCCATTTATAAGGTTACCTTAAAGGAACAGTTCAGGGTAAAAATAAAAACTGGGTAAATAGATAGGCTGTGCAAAATAAAAAAATGTTTCTAATATAGTTAGTTAGCCAAAAATGTAATGTATAAAAGCTGGAGTGAGTGGATGTCTCACATAACAGAATACAACACAACATCCTGCTTTTCAGCTCTGTAAATCTGAGTAAGTCAGAGACTTGAGGAGGGGCCACATGGGACATACAGTAACTGTTCAGTGAGTTTGCAATTGAGCCTCAGCATTCAGCTCAGATTTAAAAGCAACAGTTATGACCCATGTGGCCCTCCCTCAAGTCATTGATTGGTTACTGCCTGGTAACCAGGGTAACCAGTCAGTGTAAACAAAAGAGAGCTGAAAAGCAAGTAGTAGTGTTCTGTTCTGTTAGGTTAGACTTGTAGTCACTCCAGCCTTTACATATTACATTTTAGCCTAACTATATTGAAAACATGTTTGATTTTGCACAGCCTATCTATTTACACAGTTTTTACTTTTATACTGAACAATTCCTTTAAAGGTGAAAAAAGACAAAGGTCTGCCTGGTAGTGATGGGCGAATTTATTCGCCAGGGGCGAATTCGCGGCGAATTCCCGCGATTCGCCGCTGGCGAATAAATTCGCGAAACGGCCAAAAAAATTCGCCAACAAAAATTCGCCGCGTCAAAAACGAGTCGCGCGTCGTTTTCGACGCGACGCGACGTAAACGACGCGACGCGTCGGAAATGACGCGGCGCGTCGGAATCGACGCGACGCGTGTCAAAAACGACGCGACGCGCGTCAAAAACGACGCGCGACTCGTTTCGTGAATCGGCTAAAAATTCACGAATTTTTCTGGAAATTCGCGAATTTTTCGGCGAAGCGAAACGCGCCCGTTTCGCCCATCACTACTGCCTGGTTTAACTTTTTTTCCTAACTTCCATCTGCAGTTTTCCCCAAAAGGATATAATATGGCTTCTGAGGAAGTAATCCACAGCCACAAAATGTGAGGACCTGTCACCTTGAGACATGAGTAAAATATTTCTTTTCCCTCCTTAGTTAAACCCTTTAGTCAGCTGTTTTTGTCTATATCTGAAACGGATTAGAAAATATCCTACATGTAAAAAGGGCTTCATAGGTGCTGCCATGTTTAAACACCCCTTTGTTTTCAGTGTGTGGGCTGTGCCAAACTGCCAAATCTCATTCATGCTTAGTCAGAGTTTACTCTGTGATAGACAGGCTCTGTATAACTCATGTCACACCAGGACTTGATATTCTATGGGAATTATCTGAAACACCTTCTATTGTTCTATTCAGATTGTGTGGGCTACTCCAGCCACTAACAACTGCACAAACTGGTGATATTGTGAGAGGAGTCTGCAGGACTGATTCTACCCATGATGCTTTGCTCTCCTGACTTTCTGGAAAGTCAGGGCTTCAGTTAGTGTCTCATGGACATTTTGAAAAGTAGTTATAGATTGAGATTTAGTGAGAGTTTTATTTCCTTACTAGTGTTAACTCAATCATGACAGGTTCCCTTTAAGCCTGAGTTTCTCTCTGCCCATTTAAACTTTTAAAATATATGCAATCCGGGTCAGACTGGGGGGCCCAGGGCCCACCAGAGCTGTTGCCTCTGGCCCCCCTCGAGCCCTGACTCTGCTGCAGCTGCAGCCACCTTCGGCATCACCTCCCCCACACGCATGTGTGCGCATGTTCAAACCTTTTTTGACTAGACCAGGCTCCAGAGTGAGAGATCAGGGCAACAAGGGCAGGGAGTGGGTCTGGGCTGGTGGAGCCCACTAGAGCCAGGGCCCAATGTTTTTTTCCAGTGCCCAGCCGGCCCAGTCCAACCCTGTATGCAATAAAGACAGCGATTTTAAGATTGATCTATGATGATCCACTGGAGCTGATTTGGATCCGCATTTGCCATTGTATCTGCTGACTCTATTGTTCTTAAGGTGACAGAACTGTTTCAGCAGACCCTTCAATGCAACACATGACTGGATGGGTGTTTCCCCATTCCTTTCAAGAATGATGCACTGGACTTGGCAAATCCATAATGGAAAAGGACCTTGGAGTCCTTGTAGATAATAAACTTGGCTGTAGCAAGCAATGCCAGTTAGCAGCTTCAAAGGCAAACAATGTCTTGAGTTGTTTTAAAAGGAGCATTCATGGGAGGAGGGGGTCATTCTTCCACTTTATGGAGCACTGGTAAGGCCCAATCTAGAATATGCCGTACAGTTTTGGTCTCCCTCAATCAAACAGGACATTGAATTAGAGAAGGTCCAGAGAAGGGCAACTAAACTGGTAAAAGGTATCTCAGCTATGTGGAAAGACTGACAAAGTTGGGGATGTTCACGCTAGAGAATATATAATTTATATAAATAAATATATAAAGGGATCCTACAATAATCTGTTTTATTTACCAGTAGGTCCTTCCAGCAAGAGGTCACCCATTCCAATTAGAATAAAAGAGGTTCCGTCTAAATATTCAGAGAGGGGTTTGTACAGTGAGAGCTATGAAGATGTGGAATTCTCTCCCTGAGTCAGTTGTACAGGCTGATACATTAGATAGTTTTAAGAAGGAATTGGATGGCTTTTTAGCAAGTGAGGGAATACAGGGTTATGGAAGATAGCTCATAGTACAAGTTGAAACAGGCACTCGTTTGATTTGTCATCCTGGAGTCTGGAAGGATTTTTTTCTGAAGAGTAACTGGAGGATTTCTTAGATCATATTTCTCCTAGAAGAGCTAATATCAGTAACCATATCTTATCTTATTTTACTAAAGAGGAATCCAACCCTTCCTTGAAACTACAGTATCTACTCTATCTCAATGTACAGCCACTTCCTCCTTTCAGCTATTAATGCATCACCACCACTTTTCCAGGATAATGAACATCCCCAGCATATTACACTTTCCCCCAGCAGCTATCAGTGCATTTGTTCCATAGTACAAAGTAGTGTATCCTTGCTTCTTGCTAACAATACAGGCAATTTATTGGCAAATGTCCCTGCATGTTTCCCTCTCTTAACAGGGAATCTGCTTACCCTACCTTATTGTCTTCCCTTTCCTGTAGTCTTTGCATTTTGAACTTAGATTTGACATTCATATGGATTTCCTATTTATTTGAAATCTATGTGATTTATGAATAATCATTGCCCCAGATTTCCTGAATTATTTGTCCTGTTATACAGACTAAAGCTGGCCATAGACGCATCCATCTCCCGACCTGCCACTAACCTTCAGATCAAATAAAGTAGTAAAAAGCACAGACAGCCGACGTCCTGCCCCTGACAGGGATCATACAAAAATTGTACGATTAAAAACCTAGTGACGGTCTCGCACTGAAAATCGTACGATCTGAAATAGACGCAAAGATATGATCGCCAGCCGACAGAAATTTTCTAACCTGGCCGATCGACCGATCGACATGGCACGACTAATGTCGGAACACTCCACACACGATCCGAAAATCGTACGAATCGAGGATTCATACGATCGGATCATTGCGTCTATGACCAGCTTAATTCCACTCATATACTGTAGATCTTTTGTTTGGAGATGAAGATTTGATCTACACTTGTTCAGTTGTTTAAAATACTTTAAATGAGTTGTCGCTACACCTACTTAAATCCCTATGTGGCCAACATAAGCCTCACATATGTAGAAAGATCAAACCTTATGACCAGTGGCTTAACTAGACACTTAGGGGCCCCGGTGCTGAAGTTTTCAACTGGGCCATTCCTGTTTAACAGTGGCATAACTACTGGGGTGCAGAGGGTGAAACTGCAAGGGTGCAGGTCAATGGCTGAGCACTAACAATTGGCAACAGCAGTGTAAGTACTGTGGGAGAAGGTTGTGCAGCTGCATTAGGGCCTGCATCTGGAAAGTCTGTGAGGCTCCAGCACTGCAGGGTCTTGCAGCTTTTGAAACAGGGGGCTCTGATGAATGCCTTTAGTTAACCCATTGTTTCTCATTTGCATAGGACATATTTTCTGCTTACATTACATAGCGTACTTACTAGTAATCGTGTGACTTCCCTCCTGTCCAATAAATGGCAGCAGTACAGTCATTTTTGATACAAAAGCTTTAGACATTTATAAAATACAAAACAGCATTAAATAAAATAAAAATGAGATACTAAGGATGTACTGAATCCATCACACTGGATTCAGCAGGATACTAAATCCTCCACAAAGCAGCTTGATGCTGAACCCGACGATGCATGCAAACTTCAGGACAATGTTTTAAAAATTGCATACATGTTGCATATAAAAATGTTCTCATTCACCTGCCCAGAAATGAGAGTGAAAAGGTTTTGAGGGTTCAATTTGGTGCACCTAGAAAATGGCCAAAGCCCACTGCATGGCATCTACAGATATACTAATGCAAGAACAGATTTGATTGGATGAGAACCATGGCAGGAAATTCACCAAGCGCCGAAAATTCGCTAGCATTGCCTTTGCTAATGTTCGCCACACTTCGCCAGGCAAATTTTCGCCAGCACTATGCAAATTCACTAAGATGCAAATTTGCACTCACGGCGGTGAATGTTAGCGAAGTAGCGCTACCATTAGTTCACCAGGCAAATCGCATTTATGCTAGCGATGCCTACTTTGCATATTGCGCGAACTTAAGAGTATAATAGAAGTATATGTTACAGCCACTACATTCCACTACACAAGCCCAGGAAACCTTTAATAAATTAAATAAAGTTGTTCTATTGCCCTAAACATGTGCCCCCTGTATAGTTGAGTTGCCATATGTTAGGAGAGGGTAACCCCCCAAAAACAAATTAAATCTTTTTCATTCTAGAATGGTAAAACATGCCAGCGGGGACATAGAAAAAATTTCCAATTTCTAGTTGACTGGTTCAAAAACTAAACTGCTTCCTTTACTTCATCTACAAATTCTTCATAGTAAAATATTTCAGAATGTGAATCCTTTTCTTATTTGTACTGATTATATTAGTATTTATTATATTTAGTGATGGGCGAATCTATCCCGTTTCGCCTTGGCGAAAAATTCACAAATTTCCAGTGAAATTCGTGAAAAATTTGCGAAATGAGTAGCGTTACATTTTTGACGTGCATCGCATTGCGTCATTTTCGGCGCACGAGACGCTAGAGAATTTTTTGCAGGCGAATTTTCGCTTGCGTTTTCGCGAATCGCGGGAGTTCACCGCAAATTCGCGCCTGACGAATAAATTCGCCCATCACTAATTATATACCTCTCTTATCTAATTTAAGCTCACGTACTGGGTCTGGTTTGCGTGCCCCTCTTCTGCCTCGGGAAAGTACACAGACCTAAATGATAACCCAGGCATACACATTCTGCTCTATTTAGGGAGGACAGAGCCTGTTCCTATCCATGGGAAGTTACAGGACTTTCCAAAAGCTTGTGGTGGGACAGAAATATGTCTGGACATGGTCAGGGAAGTATTTCAGCAGATAATTTTGGGAAGAGTGCACCTGCATGAAATTTATGGAGGGGCACAGCAATACACTCAAGCCTGGAAGGTCTGTGGGATCATATATTAGCTAGGCACTGGGTCTAAGGGAGGATTTCATGGCATGACCCCCAAAATTGTTACAGAATCTTATTTTCATTCCTTGCTCCTGTCAGCTGCATTCTTTCCTCTGCCTTGTATCTGTGTGCTGAGCATGCTTTGCGCAGAAGGGGGGGGGGGGCGGAGGGGATTGGGACACAGGCAGGAGCCAGAAGTGGTGATGACAAAAAAACTCCTTCGGCACAAAGTACTTCAATGTACAAACTGGCCAATTGGGGGGCACTTCAGGTTTTACAGCAAATTGAAAGTGCTAGGCTCCCTAATTGGTCAATATGCACACTGAAGTTATGAATTATTAGGACCTGCATAGGCTGCCATGCAAATAGCCTGACAATTCTGGGGATTCATTTGGGAGCTGTATTTTCCAGGTGGGGCCCCACCAGGGGTGCAGGGACTGAGGACCCTGGTACAGTTGCACCCTTTGCACCCCCAGGTGTTACGCCACTGCTTATGACTGATCACTGTAGACCTTCCATTAGTTACAGTTGTAAGGGATAGTCAGCTGAATGCTTTCTGCATCATCCGGTGGGTTCATTTACATATGGGTGTGAGACATAAATGTTATAAAAACCATTGCTTTCTTCATTACCAACATAATTTGATACATTTTTAAACATTTTCTTGTCTTCTTGTATTGTTTCACTCTAGCATACACAGAGGCCTACCTGCTAGCAACCAGGAAAAACTAGGAACCCTATGTGGTATTGTTGGGAAATACTGATAAACTTGGCATTTCACTGCATTGAGTCTCCATCTAATGAGATCAAATGGATAGGACTTGGGATTACCATTAGGAAATAAAATATGATACAATGGTAAAAAAATTATATAAGAAAGAGGAAAATGTACATTTTCACCTAAAGTGGCCACTAAGTTAATAAAAGTCATGGTGGGAGCTCTGTAGATGTTTCAGGATTGTCACTGAGTTAGCACACAGCATGTACAGGGTAGGGAACCTACCTGATGGCACAGCACAGGACTGAAGATGCTGTTTATCTGCCCCTGCAAGAGATGTCCCATTGTGCATTAGTAGTATTATTATTATGACATTTGACAAAATATTAACATATTCTGCACAATTGTGCAAAAAGACGGTGTGTATGCACCAAATATATAGATTATTTCACTACCAGACCAAATTACACTAAAGCCCCAGAACAAGCCTCCAGCACCCTTGATTGTCTCCTGCACCACCCAAAGCCACACCACGCAAAGTTACTGACTGCTCAGCTAACCCAGGGCTTTCTTAAATGGTTCTGTAGTTCTGGGTGTGCCCCAGCATTGGGTCCTATGCATGTGTCTCATGTCACAAACAGCACCCAATACCAGAACAGTTGCTAAGCACCCTGGTCTCAGCTCGGCTTCACCAGTTAAGTGACCGCCTTTGGCCTCGGGAGGAGCCCTCAGCTTACTTAGATGCCACCTGGACTTATCGAGAGGTGCAAAGCTAAGAGTTCTGGCTAGCACAGGGGCACAATTGTCTCACCAAGGATACCGGATAGAAGAATACCACCGAAGTGGAACAGGTGGGCCGGACAAGCACAAGTGGAGTGGAGTAGAATAGTCAGACAGGCCAGGATCAGGATTAGAGAGCGTAGAATAGTCAGTGGACAGGCAAAGGTCAGGATGGAGAATATCAGAGTAAACAGACAGGCCAAGGTCAGGATTGGAAAATAACCGAGTAGTCAGGCAAGGCAAGGGTCAGGCAGGAAATAGCATAGAAAGGACACCCAGGAACTTCTAGATAGAACGGGGACTGGTCTGTAGACTAAGTTCCCTATAAATACATTCGAAATTCACTCCATTGCGCATGATGTCATCACCCCGGCGCGCATGCCATAGGGAGACCGGCGCTGGAAAGAGGAAGATGCACGTGGTGAGCGACCCCACCAGAGGCATGGCGGGCACTCCCGCGTGCTCGGGAAACGTCCACTAGACCACCAGGGTGAATGTGAGTCCTTACATCTCATCTGTCTACCCCTAGTTCTGGTTCTGGACTACATACCATCAGCGAGCAATCCAGGGGTAAATAAGGCCCTGCTCACTAGGGCTTCTATCTAAATGCATCCTACATAATATGCAGTGCAGCTGAGCAGACACAGGGTATAGCTGGAAAAACAAATAAACTGCAAAATAACTATATTGAAGCCCCATAAAGAATAGACCCCAACATCAATACTAATTGTGTGTTCACTTCACAAATAAGTAGGATATTAAACACACTATTATATGTGTCGGATATGTTATTGTGTTACCTTGTATAGCTCCTTGGTTGCTTACAAATAATATCAACAAACAAATGAATTTAAATATACTTCTCTTTTCTTTATCCTCAATAAATCTTCAGACTCCGACTGTGACAAGAAGCACTTATCATTTCTCCTGTATTGAAAGCATTTGTAAGTTTTGGCATAAATGGCTTGAGCAGTAGCAATTTTCTTAATGTACAGTTTCATTTCCAGCACAATCCATACAATAAACCCTGACACTATCTAAATGCTTATATTCTAATCGTTGTGCTTTATGGTGTAATTAAAATTGGATTTTCCTTAACTTTCTGCAAAGGCATCATCCACTGACAATGGGACTTTACAGTCTTATTTATTAGCATTCACAATTCTCGTGATAAGTTCTGATTATTCCTGACTTGCACATTAAAGTTGAAATGTTTTGTTGTGTCAAAGCAGAAAGCAAAGCTGTTGCTCATTTTCTGCACAGATAATTTCTATGAACGTTTACTGCAGAATTTGAATTAGCGTGCATGCAAATTAAAATGCAGAATTAAACCGTGTAGTCCTATGCATGTAAAGGTGCAATAACCTGAATTGACCTGCCCGTGTTCCGATACTATATAGTCAGATAGTCAGGCCAAGGTGGTCAAATAAAGGGCAGCCGCTTGGAAGTTTTAAAAAGCAATCAAGTTGCAGGTAAATCTTAGCCCCTGTGTAAAATGTGTAATGACACAGTGGAATTCTTAATATCAAATGAAAGTGAGTGTAGGCCTGGCCATACCAGGCATGACTTTGATGTAGTTGGCCAGCTTAATTATAATGCACTATATGGACAAACAATCCCTGTTTAGTTTAAAGAGGAGAGTATTTTTAGTAGCTTAAGGCACAAAATGTTTCAATGTCCTTAAAAGTATTGTTCACCTTAAAACTAACTTTTAGTATGAAATAGAGAGTGATTTGCAATTGGTTTTAATTTTTTTTTTATTATCTGTGGTTTTTAAGTTATTTAGCTTTTTATTCTGCAGCTCTTCAAGTTGAAATTTCAGCAACATGGCTGGTAGGGTCTAAATTACTCTAGCAACCGTGCATTGGTTTGAATAAAAGACTGGAATATGCAGAAGAGAGGCCTAAATAGGACGTTGAGCAATAAAAAGTAACAATAACAATAAATGTGTAGTCTTACACATCATCTGTTTTAGATGTGATCAGTAGTGATGGGCGAATTCCCGCAAACGAATAAATTCGCAAAACGTCAACGAAAATTCGCCTGGCGAAAATTTGCTGGCGTAAAAAAACGGGATGCACGTAAAAAAAAAACGCGACGCATGCAGAAAATTACGCGACGCGCGTCGTAAACGAGACGCAATTCATTTCGTGAATTTTTCGGCGAAGCGGGATAGATTCATAGAAACAATGAAAAATAGATAGAGAAGACCAACTGAAAAATTTCTTTACGCTAACTAAGTTAACGTAAAGGTGAACCACCCCTTTAAAATATTGATAAAATGTTGAGTGCAGAGGCTCTCTTGTATTTGTATTTGTCTGTTTGAATTGTGTGGTCACAACCTCCCCTTTTTTGCTATAGACTCATACTATAGTGGTAATTTACTTAAAGGAAAACTATACCCCCAAAATGAATACTTGAGCAACAGGTAGTTTATATCATATTAAATGGCATATTAAAGAATCTTACCAAACTGGAATATATTTTTAAGTAAATATTGCCCTTTTACGTCTCTTGCCTTGAACATAGATCACCTGACCAGAAATATTTCAACTCTAACTGTAACAGGAAGAAGTGTGAAAGCAAAAGACACAACTCTGTCTGTTAATTGGTTCATGTGACTTAACTTTATAGTTTGTTTGGTATGTTTGTGTGCACCGTTGAATCATACGATCCCAGGAGGCTGTCCTTATTTTTTTAAATGGCAATTTTCTATTTATGATTACCCAATGGCACATGCTACTTAAGTGTATTATTATGAAAATGATTTATTTACATGAAGCAGGGTTTTACATATGAGTTGTTTTATGCAATATCTTTTTATAGAGACACTGTTCAGAGGATATAGTTTTCCTTTAACCTGCCGAATTTATAGATCGAATTTTTCTTAAAGGGCCAGTACTTCGAAATAGAATTTCTAATTTGAATCAAATTTTGGGCTATTCAATAGTCGGATAAGCCCAAAATTTTATTAAATTTTTTTAAATTCGAATTTGATTCAAATTTTCACTTCGAATCAATTCAAACATTAGTAAATATGCCCGTTACTGTACCTCCAAATGAAAACGCAGCATCCATACACACACCGCTCTATACTTTCCCTTAAATTATATCTGCCCATATCTATACTTAACTATAGAGTTTAGTATCACAATAGCCTTTGATATAATGTCTGTCCAAGAAGTCATCCAAGCCCCTCTTAAAAGCATTTACATAACCAGCCATCACAACCTCACCCGGCAGTGCATTCCACAACCTCACTGTCCTCACTGTGAAGAACCACCTACGCTGCTTCAAATGAAAGTCCTTTTCTTCTAGTCTGAAGGGGTGGTCTCTGGTGCGGTGATCCTCTTTATGGTGTGGCAAGCTTGCAGCTTGAACTCATAACTTTGGGGGAAAATTAGCAAATGGTAGGGCAGGCAGCATAGGAAAAGGAGCATAAAGACAGGGACACACAGGCTCTTCAAAGAAACATTGGTTTATTTTCCCAGTAAGTCATTCACAAACAGAGGTGACTATTTCAGAATTTATAAAACAAACCACTGGGTGCTACCTTCACTTTGAAGTGTTCCCTCACTATACTGGCCCCCTCGTGGACTACCAGTCAAAATACAGGTTGGGGTCACCCCTGTACTCACAGTTTTTGAGGGAATTTCTCAGCCTCCTGGCTTTTCCTCAATGTCCCACACAGACAACAAAATCTGGCTCTCACTCACAGCCACGAGCTCCCTCTGCTTCTTGCAGTAGCAGGCGGCACCCCCAGCTACTCTGGGAGTTCCTAACACAGCCAGGTCTCCTAACTGCTGTGCCCTGCTCAGAGACACACTCTCCCATTCCAATTAAGTTTAAATAGCCTTTCCTGTGGAAGGTGAGCTCCAATCTCCAGACTGGCTCTGTTGAATGGAGTACCTGGCTACTAATCTTAAACATAGAATCTGTTCTCTGTTTAAAGACAACTCCCTTCCTGGAGTCTATCTTAGCACATGGGGAGAAAGTAAAGTCTAGAGTGACCTTTTTCCCCCTTTTCCTAGTCAAATCTACCACAATGGGTAAAAAAGTCCCCTGATATTTGTCTATAATGTCCTCTAATTTACGTGTAAAGTGTAATCATGTCCCCTTGCAATTGCCTTGCTTGAATTCGAGTTCATGGGAGTTTTAAATAATTCCCACAAACTCGAAATTCGACCCTTGATAAATCTATCCCTAAGTCCCTGGAGACGTTATTCTGTTACTTTATCCACAGCAAACCAAATTGCAAAACTGCAACTCCTGCTCTGAGCCATGAAGCTATGGACAAGAACTGTAAATGTAATCATCTTTATTTCTTTCAAAATTTCAAGCGGATTCTGGCCTAAAGGAAAGACTTTTTCTCGTTATCTTAATTTTCCACTTTCTTGTTAATGTGGCTGGTAACTACATTAAACTGTCTGAAAACAACAACAACAAAATACGATTAAAACTCACAGTGGCCTCTCTACAAATATAAAAAATAATTGCTCTCGTTATCTTTCTTTCCAATAGCGGCAACCATGTAGTAGCTTCTGTAGGTAGACTATAGTTCATTTATATGGATCTATTTTTAATGACTTCTTTCTAATATTAGCAGTGCCAATCCACTTTTACCCTTGCTTCTAGAAAAATGATAGTAATTTCTGTACAGATGAAGAGGTAATTCAGTCTGGGACCAACTTTGTGGTCCCTTTGATGTTGTCCCCATACAATTGTTTTAATAAGTGGGGCATCTTGAGAGCTCACTGCACTTTTTTATTGATATCACTAATCTAGAAGACAACAGCAAAATTGAATTTAGTTGATAGACTCACAACAGAATATAAATAGCAAGGAGACACACATACAGTATATGGGTTAGTAGTTCAACACCAAGAAAAAAAGGTTATTGCATAATCTAAAGGTCTTTTCTCCTTACTCAAGCACAATACTGATGGGTCAAAATAGCTTCCACACTTGAATTTTATAGATCACGTTCAGTTCCTTTGGAAAAGCAGATACCTTCTAATTTGTCTTGCCACCCACCACAAAGATTTTCACGTACAGTTGCACAGAGATGAGCAGAGAGTTCTACTACTTGGCTTGTTATGAGGTCAAAGCAAGGGAAATAGTTTAGTGTGTAAAGTTATTAGAAGTATTGCATTCTCTTGCCAGGTATTTCACTTATGAAAGTGAACAGTATTTAACTGGTGCTTATTTTTTTTTTTTTATATTGAAAGACACAACTATTTATTGTGTTGTGCAATGCAAAAGATACTGTTCACAGATTTAAGCAGAACATCTTTATTATGTGGCTAATCTAAATGAACAGAATTTGAAAAGTGGGCAGAGAAGGTGAATAAGTATGAGTTCAAAGAATTTTATAGAAGGCTATGTAGTTAAGGCAGGACAGGTAAACAGATAAGTGCCTATGTTGCAGTGTGTAGAAACACACCTACAGTCATTTATGCAGTCTTGCTTATAGAAAAAATCATAATGCATAAAATTGTTATGATAAGTTCTGATCTCACCCTTCACTTTCTAGTCTTTCTATCTTTCTTCTCTCAAAATGTTCCTCCCCATAGTTAGTGTAAAATTACATACAATAGGTAGTACTGTATGTGCTAGATCTTTAATGGTTTATAACAATGTGCAGTTTGGCTTGGGAATGATTTGCTGAGATTTAGATTATTGCCCTCTGAAGGATGTTCATGATCTCATTCTCCAGATGTATCTTCTTTACACAACCGAATTCATTCACACTTGGAAACAAAGATAAACAGAAATGCTGTTTGTCAAATGATCATCCTAAATGTAACAATGAACTGAAATCACAAGTAATAAAGAAAAGGCACTGGAAACATATGAAAAATTATCCTCGTTTTTCAAAAGTTTATTGTAAGCATAAAGACTCGACAAGGTCATACTGACTTTACATCAACCTACATGAGTTTGATATTTACAAAACATTTCAATAGTATACTGCTTGAAAGATTTCAAAGGTCACTGTGTATTATTTCCATGTTGATGTGTCTTAAACCTATAATTTGCCTTATATTTAGCATGTTCAATTATCTTCAAAGCTCAAGTAGTCATATCGAAAGAGAAAGTCAACATAAAACTAGAAACAGTTTCTGTGACAAGCCCTTATTAGATTTATGCAGACAGTTCCTCAAGGATTCCCAGGTATTCAAGATCTCCCTAGATGAGCAGATGAAGAAGCCATCGTGACTAGTCTACATCTTCTCATTTGAGGATATACTGAGACTGGGAGTTATAAACAACTGCTATAGTGAGTGGTAAACCCTTGGTAGGGGGGTCAAAGACAAAAATAATAGATAAATAAATAATAACAGGGTGGCATATTTTAGGTGCATAAATGATATCACTGATTTATGAAAATATCCCCATACCCACTAAATATGAAACACAAAAAAATCTAAAATTTAATAATTAATCTGACAACCAAATGATGGATGTAGAAAAAAAATCATCCTTAAAGGCAGGGCTTAACATTTGTTAATATTCTTCTTTATGGTTATAAGACTCCTTTTGGTGGACATAGTTCTAGAACATGCAGTTTCTAGAGCTGTGTTTCATTAATGGAAAGATCTGGAGGCCATGTGATGATGAGATTGTATGTTATTCTTATTGGCAGAATGGGAAAAAATCTATTTTAGATGGCCTTTGAAAGAAATCACACAAAATATCCAGTATTATACAATATGTTATTAAGATATTACATTTGTACATGGGTTTGTAGGATGAATGTTCTATGTAACACCAAGGTGTACCTTAAAGGACCTGGTTTTCTTATTAAAACATCTAATCATTTATCTTGATTATATAAAGTACAAAAATAATTGGCTGTCAGTAAAAGAGAAACTTTAAACCTGGACATTTAGGAATACACTAACTTTTTTTAATTTGTAAATATTTGCAATCTTGATCTTAAAACATCAATACAAAGAAATGAATCCCTACAGATGCACTGATTGAACACATTCCCCTTCTAAATGAAATAAAGCAGAGAAAACTGTAAAATGCATAGTACATTATACATAAAACGGCAAAATATTAGTTATTTAAGTTCAAAACAGCGCATACATATAGCCTGTGCAAAATAATACAACAATAACATTAACAAGCAACCTCTGCTGCTAAAGCTGTTAATGTGTTACAACGCCCAGTGTCCCCAACAGTTGAGGTGGAACTGAGAGTTGAAATACAGGAGGCTGATTATTTCTTAACTGAAACATTGCAAACCAATATTTACTTAAAGTGCACATTTGGGGTGGTTTCGGCTTTACATAAAGTGATAGAAATAGTGTTTGCCATTTCATTGTCACTATGTTTGACTTTCTCTTTAATATTGTTCACCAAGGTTGAATGCAA
>CM044431.1:199416213-199476261 GCA_024363595.1 Xenopus borealis | reverse complement strand
ATATCTTGCATAGATTGGTGGATCCATTACATTCTTTCTGTGAGTGTCATTGTCAAAATTACCTTGAAAAACCTAAAAACAAACAAAAAGTCAATGTATTTTAGATTTAGAACTGACTTTAATATGTTGGAGAGGCAAATAAGGACAGTTTATTAGTATATTGTAACCAAAGTTGTACACCAAAAAAATCAGACTCACCATTCATCCCTAGTGAATATTTGAGAAACCCAAACTGTCAGCTAAAAATGTTTAGTTAAATATTTACCAAAATTAGGCTTGTATATCTGTTTTTTAAAGAATTTTTAAAGCTCAGGAAAATAGAACAAAATATGGAATATTCACAAACATTTTCCCATTATGTCTCCATCTCCAGAAGAATGGTTATTCTAAGTGTGTCATACAGTATGGGGCAAATTTACAAAAATTCCCCAAAAATCCTATGAATCTATTCGAAATTCGATAAGCATTCGACTTTGCTCGATATTCGATTTCTTGATGAATTCATGCGATCGGATACCGATCTTTCGATTTCACGAAAAAATGTAACTTTTTCCTTCAAGCATTCGAAAAATTTGTACGATTCAAATGATCGAAGCGTTTGATCGTACGAATGATATTCAAGCAGGACTTAGCAAAAGAAGCCTTTGGGGGGGTTCCCATAGGCTTCTATTGGTATTCGGTAGGTTCAATCTGGCAAAGTAGGCATTCGAAGGGTTTTAAAATTTGAATTCCTTCGATCATCGAATGATCGAATATCCGATCATTCAATCTATTTGATAATTCGGTACTCGATGTTCGAAGAGGCCAAATTTTGCATATTCGAATATACGAAAAAATCGTACAATCTGAATTTGTCCCTATGTATCATGCCGTCTTTTCCATAATGGGAATCAACTACAAAACATTCCAGATTAATTTTTTAATTATTTTTTCCCGATTGCTAGTAGATTTACAAAATATATCATCATAACCCAGAATCATAAACTACTTCATGATATTAATTCTGTGAAAGCTCAAAAGTTTTTCGTTTGATTTTTTTTGCAATTTTCTTCAGTTGATAATTTGATGGGAAATCAAAATAAAGAAATTCAAGATTGTATTTTTTGGATTAACTAATTTTTTATAATTTCAGATTTTATTAAATCTGTATTAATAAAAAACATGTTTTATTAAATAAGTGCCATAATATCATTGCTGCTTTTCTGGGTAAAAGGTCACAAAGCCATTGACAGTTATAGAGCTCAAGAAAAAAAATATTTAGATTAGCTATACCATTCTCTATAGGGATCTTTCTGTAATTTGGATTTCAGATGTTATTATTACAGAGAAAATAAATTGTTATAAAAAATTGAATTATTTACTTATAATGGAGCCTATGGGAGATGGACTTCCTCTAATTCAGAGCCCTATGGCTAATACATTTCTTGGTAAGGTATGAGACACCAACTTTATGGGGGTTGTTTATCAAAATATTATTTTTTCTGATTATTTAAGTTAAAAAATTCTGACCAAACTAGAATCCACGATTTTACCTTAATCATTAATAAAGACTCACAGTTTTATTAGATTTTATTTCGGGCTTCTTCCAGAAAAGTCAGAATTTTTCTGATTTATGCCTGAAATCCCCAAACAGTTAAATTTTCAGGCTAAATTTAGTGCAGACCACCAAAAGTTCAGAATAGAAGATGGACCTCTCCCAATGATTTATACACAACCTCGGCTGGTCTACGATGGCGGATTTTCAGATTCTAACTTTTTGCAGCCTCTGGGTATAATAAATCTCAAAACATTTGAGGGTTTTTTGCCATTGATATCTTTATTTATATTTATATATCAGTTAACAAGAATGCTTTTCCAGTCACCACTTTGAAACCAAAAAAATCTTTATTGGTTACTTGATCTGGATCAGCTTATGAAGTATAGCACCTGCCTAAAATCAAGCTCTTCTTATTTATCACAAGAGCTACCTGAAATAAAAATGCTTATTTATAACTAAGAAAATATCAATGTGTAATCAAACAAAGTCCTTTGGCTTGTTGTTATTTATAGAAAGCTAACATGCTAGCCTTCTTTCTTAAGGAAGATGCAAAGTTTGGATTTCTACACTGGTCTTACATAAAGCCGATTGAGTGTAGCTGGTAGTACATTTTAATGGTTCAATATAATATTGGTTTATAGATCCTGTATAGAGCTTTTGAAATCTCCATTTTTATCTCCATTTATAGAAGGATCCAATGAGTGTTGTGTTCCCTCAATAAATAAAAAATATACTTTGCCATTAAAATGCATCAGTAACAGTCTAAGGATAAGAATTAATGCTACCTGAAGATAAAAATAAAAGTCTGAACTGTAAAACTCAACAAACAGAAGAGTCTATAAGAATGCTTGAATTAAAAGAGGAAACAGCATTATGGAAAATGAATAATATAAATAAAACAAAGAGTATTTCTGGACTAAATGAACATGTCATTAGGCAATCAATTGAATAAATATTTATATACGTAAAGGATCTTTTAACCAGAATCTGTTGGACTTTTCTGGATAAAGGATCTTTCCTAATTTGGATCACCATACCAATCTGCCAAAAGTAATTTAAACATTAAATTATTAACTTTATTATTAACATGTATTTCTATAGCGCCAACATATTTCTTAGCATTATAAATTAACAGAGGGCTACTAGTAATCAATCGCAGCCCTTATTTATCACACCAGGAATATTTTTCATGCTTATGTTGCTCCCAAACTTTACAACTGAATGGGGCTCACATGTAAAAAAAAAGTTTGGGAACCCCTGCCCTAACCTAAGCAGTTAAGTTACAAGGGACCTGAAATAGTGTTACCATTGTGTGACACGTGGCAGGGCTGGGATTCTCACTTAAAAGGATATTTTTACCACCTTTGTGCATGAAAGACAAAATATAGTGAGCAAAATATAACAATGATGTATGATGCTTCCCCCTCCTTATGTCTTAGCATAGTGCTCCAAATCACTAAAGGACAGAATTATTAGCTGCCAAGTCTCATGTCCATGTGCTACTAGTGATGGGCGAATCTATCCCGTTTCGATTCAACGAAAATTAAAAAAATTTGCGGCACGTTATTTGAAGTGCGTTGTGTGTTTTTGATGTGTCGCGTCGTTTTTTGACTCGCGTCGCGTCATTTTTGGGGCGCAACTCGTTTTTTTTTCACGCCAGCTAATTTTCGGCTCGCAAATTTTCGCTGGCGTTTCGTAAATTTACTTCCCGCCGGCGAATCGCGTGAATTTCGCAGCAAATTTGCGCCTGCCGAATAAATTCGCCCATCACTATGTGCTACCAGAAAAAGAATCCCATACCTGCATAATCCCTCTATGCATCTTCTTTTCACAAAGGTGAGTACTGTTTCTATGTTTAGTATATTCTGTTTTGCAAGTCACAACACTTCAGGCACTGGATGTACTAGATATTTTTCTTACCACCCTTAAACAATTCCCTATGTGTTCTGTTTGTTAGATTTTTTTTAAAAAAATAGGTCCACTCTGTCCATCTGTCTCTAAACAAATGTGCACTAAATTTCCATTTTTAACATAGTTTTTCTGTTCAGAATAATGTATTGAGCATTTATAGTGCTGGCTTTCAACAGAAAACCATTGGACACTGCTATTTTAAGCAGTAAGTCATGATCAGCCTCTAATAGAAAGGCATTGGTAGGGACACATAAATCAAGAAATGTGGGTTTTACCCTGTGGCATTAAGGAAAGTTGGACACCTTCATCCAACTAGGGGCCTGTCATATTTCTTTTAATATATATATATAATATATATATTATCAGCTAATCAAATATAATAATCATATAAGATCAAAAAATATCTACAGGGCCCACAGACCAGATGCAGTATAAATATCTGCCCCCAAGGCATGCACCATGAAACCTTAGGAACAGGCAACAGACAATAGTAATCACTGGGCCCCCTTTCTTCTCTTAATCAGCCTTTTGAGGAAATAATGAAATCAATATCTATTAAATGAAAAGAGACAGCAGCCCTGGATTCAGTTGTATTAACCAGAATTCAAAAATGCATATTTTTACTTAATGCTAAATGCTGTTTAATTCATTACATTCCCATAACTCTATAACACACTTTCTGGCTACCTATAAATCTGCTTAGGAAATGAATAGTAAGAAACCTTTTTTTTGTGATTCATTTTATTAACTGTAAATAGAAATATAAACTGTAGAATCTACAGTGCTGACACAGAAGAGTCAATGCGATCAGTTCTATATTTCAATAACACACAGGTAATTTACATTGCTGCAGTTTTCTCAGGGACAATCATTATGATTAAATGTCCTGCAGGTACCACAGCCCTTTAGCAGTAAAGATCTGTGTCTCCCCAGTAGATGCCCCAGTAGCTCCCCATCTTCTTTTCTGATTCTGATTCACTGATTTACATGCTCTGTGCTGCTGTCACTTACTGAGCTTAGGGACCCACTCACAATATACACTACATTAAGGGACAGATTTACTAAGGGTCGAATTGTCGAGGGTTTTTAGCCCTCGAATTCGACTGGCGAATATTTGGCGAATAAATATTTGCCAAAATCTAATAAAATATTCACCAGTTTTGAGCGCATTTTCAACTATTCGCAGAATCATGCGATTCTACGAAAAGTTGCAGAAAAAAATGCTCGAATATTCGCTAAAATCGTACGAATCAAACATTCGAAGCGTACGATTGAAATTCGGCAAAAGACTATGGGGGCTTGCCATAGGCTTCTATTGCAATTTAGTTGGTTCAATCTGGTGAAGTAGGCAGTCGAATAAAAATTTAAAGGGCAAGTTCTTCACCTGGCGAATAGTCGAGCATGCGAATATATATTTATTCGATCTATCCGATCTATTTAATGCACCCGAATATTCTATATTCGATGGTCGAAAATACTTAATTTGCATATTCGAATAGTCGCACAAATTTAGTAAATCTGCCCCATAGTGTAACAGAAATATAGTCACAATATAAGGCTGATTAGTAATTAATACAGATAATTATTACATGACAGCACATAAACCAGTGCAACTAGCATCAGAATTCAATAATCAGCCCTGTAGCTTATATTACAGACCAACCTCATTTTCTGCTACATAATTAGTGACGACCCCTAAGCTTAGCTTCTCAACAGCTGCTCAGAGCCCACTGGTCATAGGAGTGTCAGACACTTTCCAAGATGGTGACCCCCTATGACAAGTTTGAAGTCCTGGATCATTGCTGCTATTAAGAAGCTGACACTTTAGGCTGGAGCAATAAATTCAGTATATAAAACATGGCATTTTTAGCCACATTCATTGATAGGGTTTAGTTCTCCTTTAAAGGAGAACAAAATATACTAAGGCAGTTTACTGCCAATAGATTAGCCACAACAGTGCTTTTCCATACCTGAGTAAACCGCTGTAGACACTATTTAGGTTTGTGTAGGATAGCAGCTGCCATATTAGCTTGCTGTGACATCACTTCCTGTCTGACTCACTCCCTGCTTGCTCATAGCTCTGAGGGAGGTTGCAGCTCTGTATGAGATTGCCATGCACATATCTGTTGCAACCCTGCATAAGAATGCCATCCACATAATAGCTGCAGTCCTGTCTGAGGCTTCCATATACATAATAGTTGCAATCCTAGTATGAGACTGTCATTCACATAATAGTTGCATCCCTGTATGATTCTGCTATTCACATAATAGTTGCAGTTCTGTATGAGACTGCCACTCACATAACAGTTACATCCCTGTATGAGACTGCCATACACATAATAGTTGCAGCCATATCCTTGATCCTATCCATCTGAAATAAATGCTAAGCATAAAAATCTGTTTGCTGTGCAGGGCAATGCAGGCGCCAGGCAAATAAATGCATAGGGATGAATATCCTCTTGAATAAAAGAGAAAATCCACAATTCTATAAAGCAAACGCACTAAAGTTGAAATATGCCCAGCAGTAAACATTTGTTGTATATCTTCAAGGCTGGCACCCGTGACTGTAGCTAGCAGCTGGCTTCAACATATTGATAAGGATGGAAAGCTAATATTTCTCAGAGGATGTATAATTCTATTTCTTCAGACCATATGGTAAGTGAACATACACTAGCACATGCCATCAATCCATCTAAGTGACAGTTATGAATAACCATGCTACACGTTTAAGGGCTAATCCTGTAAGATATTACATTGAGGCAGTTAGTTGGGTTTCCCTGAGAAAGATCAGTAAATGTGGTCGATGCTAACGTAATCACAAGTTGTTTTTCTCACTGATACGTTTGTTCCTGTAAGGTGAAATCAGAAGGGTCCCATTTTGCAAAACCATTCCCTGTGCTATTTTGTCTGTTTCTCTGTATCGGGAACAGTTTGCTGCAGAAGAACATCTGGCTCCTGCTAAATCTGCTTATTTGAAAAGAATATCTCAAGGCAATCAATGGCCTGTTTCAAAAACAGAGGTTATTTTTGTAGCAAAGTGACGGTTCCCCAAAAGAATGCACTTGCCACTGCTAAAAGGTAAACAAGTTCTAGCTGTTTGATTTCTGCTATTCTGTAGCAATGTTCAGATACTGTAGCTTGTTTTGCAAACCTGAGTTGCTTAGTCATAGGCCAAAATTCATTGCTCCGCTAGGATAACCATTAACTTAGTTAGTATATCACTCCTCCAGTCCAATGCTTCCTGTCCACCCCACACTGGGTAGTTTCAAGTGGGTAGTTTCTAGCTTGAGCAAATAGCTCAGTCCTGGTGATGGAGCAATATAGACTACTTTCATCAATAACCATTACATTAAAGGATTTAGGTTCAATAACAAAAACCTGGAGCATATTAAAGGGATCCTGTCATGGGAATTTTTTTTTTTTTTCAAAATGCATCAGTTAATAGTGCTGTTCCAGAAGAATTCTGCATTGAAACCCATTTCTGAAAAGAGCAAACAGATTTTTTTATATCTCATTTTGAAATCTGACATGCGGCAAGACATTGTCAATTTCCCAGCTTCCCCAAGTCATGTGACTTGTGCTCTGATAAACTTCAATCACTCTTTACTGCTGTACTGCAAGTTGGAGTGATATCACCCCCTCCCTTTCCGACCACCCAGCAGCCTAACAACAGAAAAATAGAAAGGTAACCAGATACCAGCTCCCTAACACAAAATAACAGCTACCTGGTAGATCTAAGAACAGCACTCAATAGTAAAAACCCATGTCCCACTGCGTAGTATTCAGTTACATTGAGAAGGAAAAACAACAGCCTGCCAGAAAGCAGTTCCCTCCTAAAGCGCTGGCACAAGTCACATGACCGGGGCAGCTGGGAAATTGACAAAATGGCTAGTCCCATGTCAGGTTTCAAAACTGAATATAAAAAATTTATGGAGTTACGACCATTCGCCAGAGTGAAAAGTTGCCTGGTGATAACGTGCAGACGCTAGTGAATGTCCTCTACGCATGTTAGTGATTTGATGATGTTGCTGTGGATGGCAATGCTGGCAAATTGTCGCTAGCATTAGCCACTTCGCCCTTTAGTGAATCTGCCCCATAGACTACAATGTATTAAGAAATAAAGTTTGTGGGGTTTGAAAAATGTTGCATATTGACTTCAATGAGTTTTGGTGAATTTTCCCCATTTTACAAATTTCTGGCAAAGTAAAACTGGACAGATTCATCCATAACTACTTATTAACTATAACGCTACCTGGGGGGTCATTTATAAAGTTCATGCAGGGCAGGTCTCGTTTTGGACGCATGAGCCAGCAAAACTAATGCCGGTGTCCATTTTTTCTTTACGCCGGCGACTTTTGGCCAGGTGAATTTTCGTGGGCGTTTTATTTGCGTTTCATTTGCCCATCACTATATTTTAACTAACTTGGAAACTATATTTTTATCTCTAAATATGTCAATTACTATACATATTACACACAATATACAAAATATTACACAGAAATACGTTGTAAGAAATAACTCATGAGCAATGCGGTAAATTCATCTACTTATTGTTTCTATCCATCACAAGCAGAACAAGTGGCATATTTAAAATTGCCATAACCCTTGCCTACAATAATATTTCCTTATACGTGTGGTTACAAAGTATTTCCTTTATGATGTAAAACTGCAGTTTGTGTGGTTTCTCTTCTTGCTCAGACATGAATATGTCATTGTGCTTGAGGTACCACACAGTTATACACATTTATCCACAGTGCTTTATGGAGGCTTTTTTTTTTTTTTTAATTCAAAATTTAAATGAATCATAACATTTTGTTCCAGCTTTGAGTCATCTTACAGGAGAACTAAAGTTTGACAAAGAAGTAAGTATACTAGAAAGGGGGCAGTTTAAAAATATTCTGGGTAGATGTGCAAAAGGGCACCCATTGGTGTTGATGGCAGATGGGGGAGCAGGGCCACCATCACAAATCATAGGGGCCCCACACAACAACATTTTCTGGGCCCCCCTTGCCAGGCCTCCCCTAACCATGCCCCTCCCCCTAACCACACCCCACCCACCACAAAAGGGTCAGTGAATTGCAGAGGGGCCTGGCCACCAGGGGGTTTTTTTGTGACCCCTGGCCACCATTGTAGCTCTGTGGCATCCCCCTGAATGGGTCAGCGGCCTGCATGGGGGTTCAGGGGCCTGCAGGGAGAGGCACACAATGCTGTTTAGAGGGATGCCAAAGAGCTACATTGGTGGTCATAAAAAAAACACTGGTGGCCAGGCCGTTGACACCAATGAAAATTCTATTCACTGGGTCCCGACAAATCAGTTAAGTGTGATGCAGATGAAAATCCTGTGGGCCCAGGAGGACTGTCCCCCCCCTGTGACCCCCTGATAGTGGCCCTGTAGGGGAGCCTCATGAGGATACTTCAGCAACTGCGGAAGCCAAAGCTTCTCGTATGTTTTCTCACCAGAAATTTACTTTATTGCTGGTGAGAAAGAATTTGGAGAACAGATTTAATGGTGGCCGACAAATCTCTCTGTCTGCCCTTAGGGGCATATCTTATGCTGTGTAAAATGAAATTCTCTGGAAAAAAAGGTGTAAAAAGCTATGTAAAATAAATAGCAAATTTATCAAGGTGTGTGTAAATTTATGCCATTATTTTACAGCGGTTCTGGTGGAAGCCACGATAAGAAAAAAACGTGTAAAAATGTTATGCTGTTTTTACACGGTAAAATCAGGCGCTGTTGTGGGGTGTATTATCCACCTGTTTTTAACACAGAATAATAAATATGTCCCTTAGAGAGAACTAATTCTTCTGCACCTTGTGGCAGATAAAAAATCTGGCAATGGACACAAGCCACATACTCTGGACTGCTATAAGACGTTTTATTGTTAGCCCAGCTCCTTCATGATTAACTTTTTCTTTTAAAGGGGTACACACTTCATCATGTGTTCACCTACACATGTTTCGCATTCTGGTACCAAGGAATTTGCAGCACTCCCAATAGTAGTATAAAACCGCCTTTATTTTCGAATTTGGCACAGCAACGTTTCAGACCTTACTGGTCCTTTTCAAGCTGACAAGACTGCTCTAAGAAGTCTAAGGGGCAGATTTATCAAGGGTCGAAGTGTAAATTCAATTTAAAAAAATTTAAATATCAAGCTATTTTTGTTTACTTTCGACTAGGGAATAGTTAAAATTTGATTCAAATTTGCAAAAACATAAACAATTTGAATTTCAAAAATTATCATGGACTGTCTCTTTAAATATTTCACCATCTAAAAGCTGCAGAATTGTTGTGTTAGCCTATGGGGGAGCTCCTACAACCTATTTGGAGTCAATTGGTGAGCTTGGTTAAAATATTTTTGGGAAAACTTTGAATCGAATTTGATCGAATGCATTATTATTTCGATTTGTACAATTTCAGTTAGATCGAAAATGGGCTTATTCGATCGAAAAGATGATTAATTTCGGTTGGTCTTTTAGAAATCGAATTTCAACGTTTTTCAAATTCGACCCTTGAATAAATTTGCCCCTAAGTTATGGCACCTACTCACTAAAGTATATTCCTGTAAACCCATTATCCAGAAAATTCAGAATTATGGGAAGCCCATCTCTTGTAGACTCCATTATAATTAAATATTTCACTTTTTTTAAAAACAAATATCGTGTTTCTCTGTAATAACAAAACAGTAGCTTGTACTTCATCCCAACTAGATATAATTAAATACAAGAGGTCCTCTGCACTCAACCCATTATCAATATATTTAAGACATTGAGACATTCTGTGCATACAGCTACTAAATATACCTTACCCTTTAAACAAAACAGGGATTGTTTGTCCATACTGTATATTGCAATATATAGTAATGGTCGAATTTATTCGCCTGGGGCGAATTCGTAACAAATTCCCATGATTCGCCGCAGGCAATTAAATTCACGAAACGACAGAAAAATTTCACCTGGCGAAAAATTCCTTTTTTCGTGTCCAAAACATGAGGCATCGGCATTTCGTGAATTTTGTCGAAGTGAAACGCCCCAGATTCGCCCATAACTAGCAATATATTTTAGCTGACAAACTACATCAAAGTCATCCCATATCTGGCCAGTCCTACTCTCAATTTTCATCTGATTCATTAAGAATTCTATTGCTTCATTATACATTTTACAAAAGGACTAAGTTTTACCTGCAACTTACTTGCTGTTTTCAAAGGTTTAGTGGCCTTAAGGTGTGGTGATCCAAATGACAGGTACAGGACCTGTTATCCAGAATGCTTTGAACCTGGGGCATTCTGGATAACAGGACCTGTACCTGTATAGAAATAAATCTAAAATAAGTCACACTTATTATAAGGGCTCTTACACACGAGTGTACACCTGCGCTCCCCTGCGTTCTGTTTTGCTGCGTTCAGCCGCAGGGGAGGGCAGGTATAGACGCACTCAATACTTTTCAATGGGGTTGTACTTACACAAGTGCATGTAGGCGTCAAAGCAGGTTTAGACAAACATGCTGCATTTTTCCTGCGCTTGTGTGAGTACAACCCCATTGAAAAGTATTGAGTGCGTCTATACCTGCGCTCCCCTGCGGCTGAACATATACATAGTAATTAATTTAAAATCCAATTACACTGCAGCTCAAAAGCCCATGCATCATAATATAATTATCAGTCCTGTAGCATCAGCTTGTATGACATCTCTGCTTTAGTATTTCCAAGCAACATATAAAACACTGTATTATGGAAATGAAGAAACATCACTGTAAAGTTGAGTTTGTACCAGGCATCCTTACCTTGTCTTTCCTTTGTTTTCCATCCTGATACACAGCCCAGTGTTCTCCATTGTTACTATAAGCAATTTTATAGGAACCCACAAACTGCACATGGCCAAAATCTTTAGCTCCTTGTGTAATTATTCCCGTCACTTTTGTAGGACGAAGAAGATCCACCTATAAGTAGATTGCATATGTTTAAATACAAGCAAAATACAAAATAGTAATATGAACTGTCAATGTGTGTCAATATAGCAGATCAAAACTTTTATATATTAATTCAAATTCTGCAACTAACAATTTTACATTTTATATATTTAATGCGGTGGGTCACCTTTAAAGGGGTT
This sequence comes from Xenopus borealis, assembly GCA_024363595.1. Classification (NCBI taxonomy): domain Eukaryota; kingdom Metazoa; phylum Chordata; class Amphibia; order Anura; family Pipidae; genus Xenopus; species Xenopus borealis. The sequence continues at coordinate 199,464,707 of CM044431.1, read as the reverse complement.
GTTCACCTTCCAAACAGTTTTTTCTGTTCAGTGGTTTTCAGATTGTTCTCCATAAATAAAGACTTTTTTCAATTACTTTCCATTATTTATTTTTTACAGTTTTTCCAAAATCTAAGTGTAAAGTTGAATGTTGGTGTCTCTGGTGTTGAATGTTGAATGTTGGAGTCTGGCAGCTCAGTGATTCAGGTGCAGACTCTAAACTGATACAATTTTGCAACATTTAATTGATACACATCTCTTGCGTATTAGCAACTATTGTATCAATTCTAACAGCTGCCTGTAATGAAACCCAGAGATTCTGCTCAGCAGGGACAAAGATAAGAAATGTATGCATTAAATGCATCAGTTTAGAACAGTTGGGGGGGGGGGGGGGGGGGGGGGGGGGGGGGGGGGGGGGGTCAGCGACCCCCCCTCCCAGAGCTGCTTTAGAAGGTGAAAAATTACATTTTACACTTCAATATTAGGAAAACGGTTACAAATAGAAAATAGACAGTAATTGGAAAAAGTTGGTGATCTATCTGAAAACAACTAGTTGTTTGAAGGTGGACAACCTCTTTAAATGAACTTTTAGTATGTTATAGAATGGCCAATTTTAAGCACATTTTAGATTAGTCTATATTATTTCTTTTTCAGTTTTTTTTTTATAATTTGCCTTCATCTTCTAACTCTCTACAGTTTCCAGATAGGGGTCACTGACTCCATCTAATTACTCATGCTCTGTTAGACTACAAATGTATTGCTAGTGCTACTTTTTAATACTTATTCTTCTATTCAGGCCTATTTGTATTCCAGTTTCTTATTCCATTTAATGCATAGTTGCTAGGGTAATTTGAACTCTAGCAACCAGACTGCTGAAATTGCAAACTGGGGAGCTGCTAAATCAAAAGCTAAATGACTTAAAAACCATAATTAGTAAAAACTGATTAAAAACTGATTATCGCAGAATAGCATTCTCTACATCATACAGATTTATCAATGATCGTATTGAAATTTCGAATTTTGAGTTTATTTTAATGTAATTTGACTGGGCAATAGTCCAAATTCGATTCAATTAAAAAAAAAATTTAATTTATCATGTACTGTCCCTTTAAGGATTCAAATTCGACTATTCACTATCTAAAACCTGCCAAATTGGTATTTTAGCCAATGGGTGACCTCCTACAATTTGGAGTTGTTTGGTGGAAGTTTGAAAAAAAAAATTTTGATTCGAGTTTGCAGGTCAATCCTCTTCACCCGAATTTAAATTTTTTAAATATATTTCTATTGGTCGTTTTCTTTTTCAAACTTTAGAAACTCCCATAAACTCAAAATTTGACCCTTGATCTGCCTCTAAATGCAAACAACCCCTTTCACTTATTTTGTACTTTATGTATCTTATGTAGTGTTGGGCGAAACTCCCGCGTTTCGCTTCGCCGAAAAAAATTCGCGAATTTCCAGAGAAATTTGCGAGTCACGTCAAACGCGGCGTGTCGTTTCCGTGTTTCGCGTTGCGTCGTTTTCGGCGCATCGCGTCAAAAACGACGCGCGACTCATTTTTGGAGGCAAATTTTTTGGCGGCGAATTTTTGTTGCCGTTTCGCGAATTTATTCGACAGCGGCGAATCGCGGGCCCCTGGCGAATAAATTCGCCCATCACTAATCTTATGTACATTTTAGTAACACGAATAGAAAGGATTTTTTTAGAAAAACATTACCTAATTTTCTTGATAGGTTTAATTTGAATCAACCTTGGTAAGTTGATGCATTATATGAAATAGCATTGCATGTATACATACTTATATTAGCTAAAATGGTGTGCAATTATGAGATCTGCTGATTGATATATTACAAAAATGCTAAATGTATAATCTAGATAATTACAGAATTAATGTCTGCATTTTTAATAGGTTGGAGGATGGTGACTGCAGGAATAAGCATGACATTTAAAGTGCAACAAGTTTGCTTTTGGGAATACATACTAGGCTAGCTGGCAGAAGAAAGATGGAAGATTAAATAATTTAAATTAAAGTTATAGTTCTACATTTAATAAATCAGAATATTTGATTTGCTGCAGATCTAGAGCTTTATTAAAAGGAACATGTGTCCTCCTTATAACTAATGTATCATATATTTATTCAGCTTAAATAGAAAGACATCCATAGTTTATGTTGTGAAATCTGCATATACATATTTATACATATAAATATCAGTGGCCTAATTCCATGACTCACATGAGGCATTCTGCACAGATGTTAATTGGATCAGGTGATAGAGTGGTCAAGTGATTGAGAACACTACATGGGTCTGAGAAGATCGCTTCAGTAGGGGTGAGCAATATGTCAGTCATACAGTAAATCAAGTGCATTTGTGCAAATGAGGAATGTTCTGAGCATACACTTCATTATCTCCTTGTACCTGACATCTATTCGAGGAAATATACAGTACATAGGAATCCTACAGGGATACATATTTGATTGGTATTATTAGATATCTCTCTAACCTGTCCCTTTAACTGATCACTTGCACAAGAACATTGAAAATACTATTTTATACATTTAAACATGTTGAACAGGTAATAAAACAGTATCTTCATCCAAACTAAAGGCCCCCATACATGGGCCGATAAAAGCTGCCAACAGACCGAGTTGGCAGCTTATTGGCCCATGTGTAGGGCCATCCGACAGGCTTCCCCGATCGATAACTGGCCGAAAGTCAGCCAGATCTCGATCTGGAAGGTAAAAAGACCCAGTCAGATCGCGGGCACATCACTGTGTGTATGTGGTCCCGCAATCCGACCGCCCTTATCGCCTCCATTCTGATCTGATCATTGGGCCCTAGGGCCCACGATCGAATCAGCCAGATATCGACCACCTCAAAGAGGTGAGGTGTTTGCCTATATCGCCAAATGAGTGGATCTCCCTGTCTATGGCCACCTTAAGATATAATTCATCCTTATTGGAAGCAAAACCAACCTATTGGGTTTTTATTAAAGGCTGAGTTGTGAAATCACGAAAAAAAAAATTTAAAGGAAGAAAAAATCAATGTATTATACCCTGATGCAACAAAAAAAAAAACAGAATCAGAAAATCTGCCATCTCAGAGCTGTTGAGGCCCTGTATAAGTCAATGGGAGAGGCATGTATATGAGTTTGAAGTTTTTATGGTCTGTGCTGAGTTTAGATTGAAAATTCTGAATTTTTTGGGGGGGGGGGTTTGGGCAATTGTGAGCAATTAAGGGAAAAAAACACCAACATTTTAGCAATTTTGGGAAAGAGGCCAAGCAATTCTAGCAATTCAGGTTTTCACTTGATCACTTAAGTTTTTCCACAATGTGATTGAATTGAGTTTTATTTTATTAATAAATAAGCTAAAAGTGGGCATGGGAGTTTTGTCGTGTTTTTATTAAAAAAAAAATTTATGAATTTCTAGTAGAAATATCTATTGTCCAGAATACCCCAGGTCTTGAGAATTCTGCATAACAGGTCCCATACCTGTACTGGGAAAACATGTTTGCTTACTTTATGTTTCTAATTAATTAAAATTTTTTAAAATTATTTTCTCTGTAATAATAAAACAGCACCATTACTTGATCCCCACGAAGATATTATTTTAAGAAAAACAATCCTATTGAGTTTTTTTTATATTTTTAGCAGACAGGGAGGCTCGTTAATTGAGGTAGAATTTTAGTGCCATTAGAACTTTTTCAAACCATAACTTAACTCTTTTTCTCTAAAATCACGAATGCCATGTTATCAAAATATCCAAATATGAACAGTATCCAAGTATGAACAGTAAAAAAGTGCAGAAAAAATACAAATATCTCTAAAACCTCTGAGAAAATCTGTAAAACTCTGAAAGTCTGAATCATCAAAAAAAATAAAAATAAATCCAATAGGATCAGCGCAGCTTCCATTGACTTCTATGGGACCTCGACTGGTTTTACTTGGAGAAGCTTTGCATTAGGGTTTGTGGTGGTTGTTAAACTTATTTACAAAAACTCAAATAAATCTCAATCTTTTATGAAAATAGAGTTGACCAAACTCCCTTCCGTGAATTGATCAATAATGTTTCTCGAATAAAATCAGTGTCAACTTTTTCTGCGAAAACTCAACTTTTTAGGATTATCAGACAAAATCTCGACTTTATGGGATTATCCAGCGCAGATCACAATGTCAAGAAACAAATTTAGGAACATCTGCCATTGATTTCTACATGACCTTGACAGGTTTGAGATGACATATTTTCAGATTTGGATTTTTAGCAGCTTTAGGGTATGGCAAATCTCTAAATATATTATTCTTCCGTAAAAAATTCAAGTTTCCCCCCAAAAGATTTATCAAGAAAAAAACTGAGGTTTAATAAAGTCTAGAGAACATTTTTAAAAACTTGAATTTTTGGAGAAAAATTAAAAAAAAAAAAAAGGAAATCTGAATGTGAGTAAGACCCCTAAAGGCATGGAGATTCAAACTGCAGATAGATCCCTCATTCAGAAAACCAAGCATTCCGCATTACAAATCCTGTACCTTTATTGGTCAGCAAGGTTTATGATTTATATTTGTCACATTTCCCATTTGACTTGAAACCAGTTGCTTTATAAACAGACCAATTTATATATATATGAAAGAACGTAAAGCATTTAATTGCATTTTGACCCACTATTCTCTCTCTGTACAAGTGCAATCCCTTAAACTTCTCATAAACATATCCCTTGTTTTGTTCTGTGTTTATGCACAAAGCGTCTCTCACCCTGGATCAATATTTTAAGAAACAAAGCACATCGTTGCTGAACTGAGAGGTTATTACCTCCAAGTACAAATGTGTACATTATACTGAATTCTTCCACTGCATGATCAACGACTTGCTCAGATTGTAAAGGATCTCTTGAGAAATTAACTTTGGTATAAAGGATTTATGTTTCTGTAATAAGTACAGTTTTTCCATTCAACAAGCCTAATGTGCCCGAGCGTTTATGCACTGCTCTTGCCTGTGCCGTTGGCATTTCTCTTGGCACCTTACCTCACAGACAGGCTATTCAGGAATAATCTTAGGGCAGGGCAGAGAATGAATTGAATTGGCCTCCCAGCCTTTAATGGGTCATTTTATCAGAAATGTTCTTGGCAAACATATAAGCATTCATCACATACACCCACACATACAATATACTGTATATATGTTTTTGTTTACATGTCTTGAAATGGTATTTATTGTTAAAATGCTCAAAGGAATACAGAGGAATATGTTAGAGAGTCAAAGGCATAGTGCCATGCAGTTACACTATGATCTACAACAATAATCACTACTCCCCCATACTTGCTTTAAAAAAATATGCAGACACTGGTGAAAAATAGTTATTATTACTGAAGATTGCCCAACAAATTGCCACTTCTGCGTTTAAGCCCTTCCTTGGGCATTGATAGTTGGCCTGTTCATCATTTCCAAGATCGCAGTGATAAAGAGCATACACTCTATTCCTCTGGGTTGGCCAGGAGCTTTTGCTTGTTTCAACAGAAATACAATGGCATAATTGAAAAATTGTAAAGCTGTGCAGAGTTGTCAGAACCAATACATCAATATGAACATCTGTGCAAGAGTGATACCCCAACTAACCATCCACTACATACACTGAAAAATAAAATGTCATAAGAAAAATCACCTCCCGCTCAAGTTCAATATATATTTTCAAAATCTATTCAGAGCAAACTAATATGGTCCGACTTCTGCTGATTTTTTTACAAGGAATTTTGTAACATGTGATACAAATGAAGATTTAGCTGTTCTCTCTGTCTGGCATGAGCCAGCTTTAATTTGTAGGTCACTGGAATGGTCCAGATGTAATTGACACAGGAAGAAAAGTGTGAGGTGCTGTCAGGTATAAGAGGAGCCAAAAACCTTATGAGTACACTTATAAAATAATAATTAATGATATAGGAGACATAAATTATGTAATATATAGTGAGAGCTTTTTTATGGCATAGCAAAATAATCTAAGAAAAGGCAAATATTTGCCCCATAGCTAACAATCAGATGTCTATATTCAAACAGCTGACTAGCAGTGACTTAACTAGATATTTCTGGGCCCCACAACAAATTATTTTTCAGGTTACCAATATGTATTGAGTATTTATAAGGATTAGGGCCTCATGGGGCACCTATAACTTCTTGACCCCCTGCAGCTGCAGGTTCTGCTTCTTCTGTAGTGAAACCCCTGCTGACTAGTCAATACTAACTGCTGGTTTCAGTGGCATAATTATAATGGAAGTCAATCTCTCAGTCGCAGGGGGGCACATGAGACAGAGGGGCCTGGACCTCTGGGTCTGCTTCCTGTATAGTCTTAGAAATCCCCCCTCCACAGCTGCTTTCTTCTCTTACCCAGCTCTGCCAGGTGAGGATTGGATGATGCAAGCCTGCGGGCAGTTGAGGGAGGGCCAGGGAAGGAACTTCTGTGATCTGGGCCATTCTGAAGATTTTTAAGGGGATCCCAGTGTAGCATTGTTACACTACTGATTGGTTTCTATGGTTAACTAGACCAAGAGCAAAACTTTTGTCTTTTATTTCATTAACCCCTCTAATTGGGGAGATGCTACACCAGATAAATAATGGACAAAATAATAATAAAATTGAATTCACAGACTGTGCTTAGCAATCAACACAATCCCAGTTATTGCACAGCAGTCCCAGTACTCAGTGGTAAAATCTTACCTCTTTTACATGTAAATGGTTTATACTCGTTAGTCGGGCATTCGAATTGTAATTATATTCAGACAATAGCATCTTTACAACCTATTATATCCAATACCATTAAGGATTATGAAAAGTGTTATAGTACCCTCTATAACACTTACTGTATCTCTCATGATAATATTTGTTATTTCTCACAGTGAAATATACAAAGAAAGAAAAATATGTATGTGTATTATTCATAAAATATACTTGTATGTGAATATAATATTGATGTTCATGTTGGTGTTGCTGTAAATAGCAAAGACACACAATTGATGTTCTAAAGAACAAATGAATTCCACTGCTATGTTGTTATTCCCTCCAATGACTTGTCTACTTGCTTCAGCCTTACCTGTATTGTGAGTGACACTTTAATCAGATGTCACTTTGAAATGGTTTGCTGTATATGTGTTGTTGGGCAAGTCAATAGAAATATAAAGGATGGAAAACATTGATTAATCAATAATAGTAATTATTCTTTTTTTTACCCTCCTCTTTCAAGTTGATACAGGTATGCGAGTACTGAAACACAAACCAACACAACTCACAGTAATCAAACTCGTAATTTGCTAAAATATATAATTTGTCCTTCATGCTGTCCAACTAGAAAAGAATATCTAAAGTTTTTTGAATTATAAAAACACAAAATCAAAATGTACTACAAGATTATATCATGAATTTGTTTCCTCTTGTGATTCCACGGAGTGAATATTTTTTATCCATGTCTATGATAAACTGTAGTCTCATCTGTTTTCAGCTCATCCAAATCAATTGGGTTTAACTGCTCACTCATAAATAATCCCCATTGAATTAATCCACAACAAAATAAAAAATAAACTTAATAAAGCCATTGCATGCGTACAATAATCTCTTGAAGAGAGACTTAGATGGAAGACTGGCTATGCCAAAGTATTTTTTTTTTTGAGGATATTCCAGTTACATTTTTCTTTCATTTAAGAAAAAGTATTGAATTATAATTATTGCTATTGAGATAGTTATCCAAAAGTTTACAACTAGGTACAACTAGATAATCTGAGGTCTAGATCCTGTTATACCTCACTCTAGAAGTGAGAGATAGGCTTGAGATAGTTAGTAGAGAAGCTAGAAGCTCCACCAATGAAAACAGAAAGGGTTGGTACCAAAGGCATCATTCACCACAAAAGCTTAAATGAATAGGGGGGTTGCAAGGGCACCACCACTGTGACAACCTTGAATTCCTAAAACCACTAAGAAAGATCTGGGAAACATGTGAGAAGTAAGTGTGGAACCCCTTACGTCACCTGTGAGAGTGTTGTGTATAACATATGCTCTACTACAAGGTGCAAGGAGTGGCAGCAGCTTGCCTGGCCTGTGACATACACAAGTTTACAATGGCTCTTAAAGTGTAATATAGTAATACATAAATGTATGTTGTTTTCCAAACCCATAATTCACCAGTATGAGCCTGTTAAAGAGCAACAGTTTAAGTTTTGTTATAGGAACAAACAGTATTGTAAGAGAACACACTGCACTCTGAGATCCAAGTAGAACAAATTTTAGTATTAAAAGAAAAGTTCAATCTACATTGTAACAGACCAAAGCTGCAGAGGATATACTTCAAATAAAGTGACCCATGTGAAGCACCAAAGACCGTTTTATCCTTCATTTCTTAGTAAGAAAGAGTCATCAGAGGCTCATGCTGCTGAAATAACAAGCCATTACAAAAAAAAAAACTAGTAGAACATTTTCCATTGCGATGAGATAGTGGTACAGTCTATTGATAGCAAAAAGGTTGTTAGGGGAGAACAAGTACCATGTTTCTTTCAATTGGGAGGTGAGTCAGATTATCTTACTACTTCTATACGGAGTATGTTTGCAGCATCCTCCCTAAGCAGAAATTTAGTGACAGCGCAAGAAATCCTGTCTCTTACCATTATATTAGTTATGTATCCAGCAAAGCAAGAGCTAATTGTACAAAAGTATCCTGGGGTTAATTCAAGCTTCACTTCATTTTAATACCTGTAATTTGTGCTAAATGATGTTGATTCAATCAAAAAACGCTGAGAGCATTTCTCTGTCGGTTAAATGTGCTCTAATTACATGACAATTATGAGGTGCCTACTGTGTATATATATATGTATATATATATATATATATATATATATATATGTGTGTGTGTGTGTGTGTGTGTGTGTGTGTGTATGTAATATAGGCATGTATAAAGCAGAGGTGCACAGTCAAAAACAGCATATATACAAAGTGATAGTAGGACCTACACACTATATAAAATCTGTTTATAACTTTAGTCAACACATTATACAATCTGATGTTTTGGTCCTAGAGGTGCACATTTCTGGTACGTGTTGATTAAAGTAAACAGATTTTATATGGAGTGTTCTAGCTGCTCTACTAACTACCCTAAGCCTATCTCTCACTTCTAGAGTGAGCTATAACAGGATCTAGTCCTCAGATTATCTAGTTGTACCTTACAGTTGTACCTAACTGTAAACTTTTTTGCATCTCGCATTTTCTTTTGTCGAGCATTTAAGTGCAAGCATTAAATGAACTGATGATAGACAGATAGATTTATATACTGTGGTTAAAACTTTTCCAATGTAAGAGACGGCAGCACCAACTGTAAATTCAAGCACGTATTTTCCTGAGTTTTGTTCACAGCAGAGTGTTTAATTATCCACAAAATGCTTTACAATAGCACAAAACATATTATGCCGTGCAATCAAAGTTAGCAAGACACAACATTCATTAAAAATTGAGTGTAAATTTTTGCTCGGTTTTGCTGCAAAAATGATGCCCATAGACTCCAATTGGTGAAAAAAAAATTGTCGTTCAACAAAAAAATTTTTTGGCAACTTAAAATGGGTCAGATTCGACCATCACTATTCAAAATGAATAAACACATCCCCCTGTTATTCTCTACATCTGCTCTGTATCATATAGGATTGTGGGAGAGGCATGATATCACTCTATGACATCACTGTGATGCAGTACATTTTTATATGTAAATAGTACAGAGAAGTCACAGAGGGTGACCAAAATGTTGCACCAAAAAATAAATATGTAGCTTGTCCCTACATAAGTCCTGATGGTTTCTGCTTAATATAATTATGTATTATACTTTTACTAGCATACTGCATATATTTTTACTAATTACTTTTACTAGAATTAACTATGCATTCATCTTTCTCTCTCTCCCGCTCTCTCTCTCTCAAAGCCATTCAATTGGCATTGTACTGTGTGATAAATTACCCCAGCAGTTGAAACACACTGTAGGACTGAATCCTTTTTTATATACAATGTTGAATTGCTGTATTTTTGCATAATAAGTCTATGCTCTGTTATTATTTTGTGTTTTTTGTGCTTTAAGCCCTTTGGAGCAGCATACTGACAGGAACAATCCCCATATTGTTCTATTTCTCTGAGGAACAGAAGAATGAAGATTCTGGGAACTGTTGTACAGAAGTCTGTGCATATACTTTTCTTTTCAATCAAGTTCTGAGGTTCAAGTTTCTTTAGATTTCTCTTTTACATGTTCTGACAGTTACTGCTTTAATAGAAGAAATAACTCTAAACAGGTATTTTTTATTTTTACATTTATGTTGTATTCTGTTAGGTTCTATTTTATTATACCTTCTGTGCGGGGATAGGATTTATGCAAAAAGAAAATAGTTTATGGGGGAATTAATAAATATCACTGCTTGCAACCCGAAAACCTAAACATTTGGCACACACAGCATTTTGATCACTGCAGTATACTAAAGATGATACAAATGCTAAGAATTCCCATTGGTCACACTAGAAAGATGGCACAAGAAGTCCTATCAGTTCAAAATTATCATTAGAAATGCACAATGCACATCATTAAAAAAAGAGAATTATGCTGCTGTAATTGGCCACAGTCTTTAGCCCTGTGAAACGTCTAGTGCTCTGATTGTTTTTTCTCTAGCCATATGCAATTTAAAGTTAAGGGCACACAGATAAATAATTTCAGTATCTGGACACACCTATCATACTCCTTCCTCTCTCATTCTGGGACAGCAAAATATCCCTCAGTTTGCAGTCCTTGTCTGTCCCCGACCTGATTGTCTAAATCAGGGATATCCAATCTTTGGCTTCCTGTCTGGGGCCACACACGAGATGCACAGACACTTTTGTAAAAATAAAGAAAATACACATAAAAGAACTACAATACCAGTTGTATTACCAGATGGAGCTAAACACTGGAATTTGGGACACCTGGATATTACAGTAAATAGATGTAGTATTATATTATTTAGATATTTCCTCTGGAACCAAGCATTTCAAGCTTGACATATCTACTTTAGATGATCTCTTTTTTTTGTTTCACATAAGTCCCCATTGTAATTATTTGTCAGTGACCACAGGAGAAACCCAGCTGGCAGAACGAAGACCCAATGGAGGCTAATTTTATATACGACTCTACTGGTAAAAGTAAAATCCTTACACCAGTCCCTGCATAGAAGCAAAATCCATGTTTTGTGTACTTAGCTATATGCCATTGGAACAAGGGGGCGCATTTTCTTGCAAACGTCTGCTTTGGAAATCTCCACCATACTTTGTGCAACTACATTAGAAGCTATTTTGTGATGAATACACATATTCGTCAAAATATTAAATGAAGTCTCAGGAAAACAATGCTGGCATACTTTTGCCAGCAATTATTCATTGGTGTGAAAATTTTATGATTAATTTTTTCTAGCGTTACTTCTTTCTTAGCAAAATTTCATTAAATTACTTACACTTATGACATTTTAAATTCAATGATTATAGAAAGGTACTGTATATGATATATTTTAAGAAACAAACCTAAAAGATATAATATTTTTGTCTGAAAGTGTTTCTAATTTTTAGGAATAATCTAGTAAAAGCTGAACAGTAGTTCAGCTCAAGTATACCCATAACAATCAAGCATATATTTGCATTTAAAGAGGAACTTTTGTAAAAATTAACATTTTACAGTATATAAGCCTCATCACACTGAAATAAGACATTTTACAAAAAATTATGAAATAAAATTTGGTAATGTTCTGAAATAATAAAGTTTATCTTCACATCTTCACTCTCAGCATCTGTTTCTCTTCATTCTGCCTTCTTGCAGGAGTTGGTTTTCAGATTTTGATTGACCTTTGCAAATTGTAAAATGCTTAGTTACTTTGAGATTTTTAGAGGTGTCTGAAGTTTTTTTTGGTTGTAAATAGTGATGGGTGAATCTCACCCGTTTCGCTTTGCCGAAAAAATAGCGAATTTCCAGCGAAATTCGCGGATTGGCGAAAAAATTAGCGAAATGAGTCGCGCGTCGTTTTTGACGCGCGTCGCGTCAATCGCGTCGTTTCCGTCATGCGACGCGAATTGCGGGAATTCACTAGTTGTAAATGTACAAAAATTAGGAGTAAATGCGAATTTTAAGGTTTCTGGGTTCGTATTGAGATTTGTTCTGTGTTTTTATTTGCTTGTGTGTTTTATATTCTGATGTGTTTCATTTAAAAAGGTATTCATGGTTTTTTAAAACAAGAGTTTAGTCAAGGTCAAAAAAAACTTAAAATAACCCAAATGCTAATTTTTAAACTAGACCTCCAACCAAGTTTTCATGAGATTAATAGCAGTCTTTTCATCTAAATGAATCTGGTCCATTATCAATTTTTACTTGTTATAAAAGTGATAGCTTATTCTCCAACGCAGTGCCAGTGATTCATTTAGGCTTTTAGACTTTGTGTTTTTACAATGTAGGGAGGGAAGAATTTACATAAGTGAATTATGACATCATGATCATCTATGTAATCATAGATTCCAACATTCCAGCATTATGTACAGTTCAAAAGGACCCTCACTCCAAGGTTGGTGAGCTATCAATGTTTTAATTCTCAAACATGTACATCCAATATTTCGGCCCACATTAGGGCCTTTATCAAGGACATATATTTTCCTTCTCAGAAAGAAGCCCAGGATCACTTGAAAGGAAGCCCAGGATCACTAAGACTTTATTTTACATGGAATGCTCTAGAGCGGGGGTCCCCAACGTGACCATTGGAGAGCAACCTAAGCATGCAAAAATTTCCCAGGGATGTCAAATATGGGCTGTAATTGTTTATTGGTACTTCCTATTTGGACTGGCAGCCCACAGGAGGCTCTGTTTGGCAGTACACAAGATTTTTATGCAAAGCTTGACTTCAAGCCAGGAATTAAAAAATAAGCATCTGCTTTGAGGGCACTGAGAGAACAACCAGGGGTTGGTGAGCAACTGGTTAGGCGATCACTGCCCTAGAGGCTGAAGCTCACCAACTGAGTATTAAAGTACAGCCAGGGCAGAATGCAGTACAAAGCAGTAGGGCAGTAAGAGCAATCCTGGGCTTCTTTCACCATTTCTGTTAGAAACCTATTTACTTGCTTTACATATTCCCAAAGTATGGTCAGTTCCCATGATCTTATCTTTTTCCTTTCTGATGTCATGGCCTGTCCCTTCCAAGTGTGATGATTTTGTCTATAAATTCTGTGTCTGCTGTTTCCAGTTCCTTGATGGCTCCTTTTCCGAGGCAACTCTTTGTTCTTCTGTTATTATTTCTTTTTGTTCTACTTGTGTATCATTTAGTTTTTCCACAGCCTGACTCCTGCACATCTGACCTTTGACATTTTTATCTTGGCTCTTCTTGTTCTCACCATGTTGTGACCACTAGCTTGTCTATCCAATTATACAAATTCTAAGCATGTCTAGGCCTATAGTCTTCTTACTCATTATGCCTGTGAGCCTCAGGCACTGCCAGCTATTCTGCCTTCTGGGTTAAAGTTCTTCACAATTTCTATATGTGTGTATTTGCTAATTGACATTCCCTACAATCTGCCTGTTCTGACCTAAGACACAGTGCATTTGTATCTAGTCTACCTTGGATGCAGTAGGTCCTCAGTACCAGAAGAATTCATGATAACCACATGATACTTATGGCTCAACCCTTGGGGAGAACATTAGTGACTTTAGTGACATTAGTGACTTGGCTGCTTAGCTGTGGTCACTCAACTCCAGTACTCCAGCTGCTGAAATAATTTGGCTACCTTATTGATATAATGATTTTTGTCAGGGTTTTTCATTAGCCTTAAACCTCAAGTAGGGGAAATAGCAAATGTGGAACAACTTATTGTCAGCCTGTCAGTTTATTTAAGTTTATATGGTTTAATTTGTGTTCCTTCAAAAACCATTACAGATTTGTGTTAATACACAACATGTTTAAGAAATTAAGTTATTACTGTTATTTCCAGAAAAACAAACATCATTCATTATTGTACCTGGTGGCAGTTTGAATATACTTTTGTAAACAAGACAAAGAATACATGTAAATTAGATTCCCTTGACAACTTTTTTTTCTCCCTGCTCAGTCTGATTAAAAAAAATCTGTACAGTAAGTGAGAGAAAAATAGCTGCAATGACTGTCATGACGGCTGAAGGTTTTTCATTTCCACCTCCCCCCTGGCATTTTATGTTGTTGCAATAAATAGATTTCAGTTGAAGGAAAGCTTGTATTCAGGGATCAGAGATTTGCTTTGAATATTAAAATATAGGTTCCCGAATTTTACATAGAAGCATTATCCCCAGTATAGGCAGCTCCTTGCACCCCTATATGTTATAAAAGCCACAAAGTTTGCCATGGGGCAGTAACCATTAGCAGCCAATAATATCCTTGCTTTCGAAAAGGTGACCAGAAACTGCTACCTGCTGATTGGTTGCTATAAGAGATAAGAACTAGTATTCATTGCACATAATATTAAACAGCATCTAAAGTGTTTAAATTAAAAGACAAGGAAACGCTTAATAACTGGGCTGTACCTTTTTATCACCTCCCAGTGATAATTACCTACCTCAAACCACACACTAGCACGCCTTTTCCGCAAAAGAGGGTAAAATTCTAGTAAGTGCTGTGCTGCCATCTTTCCTGTCCACTGCATCTTTTCAATGGCCCTGGATTGTGTGCATGCATTAGAGCAGGGATCCCCAACCTTTTGAACCCATGAGCAACATTCAGAAGTAAAAGCAGTTGGGGAGCAACACAAGCATGAGAAACATGCTTGAGGTGCCAAATAAGTGCTTTGATTAGCCATTCGGTAGCCCCTATGTGGACTGGCAGCCTACATGAGGTTCTTTTTGGCAGTACACTTGGTTGTTATGCAATTAGAACTTGCCTCCAAGCCAGGAATTCAAAAATAATCATCTGCTTTGAGGCCAGTGGGAGCAACCTCCAAGGGGTTGGTGAGCAGCATGTTGCTCAAAACCTACTAGTTGGGGACCACTGCATTAGAGTAAAAGGACTGAGTTACTTGATTATGATTACTGGGGTTTGCTAAAAAATTGACACCCCCATTGATTAACCTTTTCTTTCTTGATTATCTGATATCAAAAGATTCCATTTTCTGTTAAGTGGAATAATTTTGTAGACCAGGGACATTGATAAGATTTCCTACATAACAAACTGATTGAATTTTTATCAGACAATTATAAAAAAAACCCTACACTAACAAAATTATTTATATTATGAAAACCTTTGTACTTCTT
Organism: Xenopus borealis; assembly: GCA_024363595.1. NCBI lineage: Eukaryota > Metazoa > Chordata > Amphibia > Anura > Pipidae > Xenopus > Xenopus borealis. The sequence continues at coordinate 199,449,456 of CM044431.1, read as the reverse complement.
TTTCTGGATTTGTAAGAGTCGACATGCATGTTTATACAGGCAGTAATCACAAAGATACCAGCTACAAAGGTAAGCTTATTAAATTCATTCTCTGACAGGTACTGCACCAAAGGCTTAAAAAGAAAAAAAAAGGAAACATTAGCCTTTAAGTTAGACTTTATAACATAATACATCAGAAATGCGTGTAGATTATGAGCTGCCCGAGGCCCATTTGGGGTGCTACTCTCACAATCCTACTTCATATGATCCCTTTGTAGCTCCTTCATAAGCTGATAAACACACAACTCTGCTGTTCCTTTATCCTTCTTTAAATTCACCGCTGCTGAGAATAATTAGACAGCTGAGTTCTGCGGCCTTCCTGGGATTTCTCAAGTTGCCTCAACTCCGACATGTTTTGTGTTCAGCCTGTAGGATGAAGGAAAGCTTCCGTATAATCCTTTCCCTGTAAAAAATACACTCACATTCCATATTAAGAGCACATCACTTGAACTCTTTGGAAATATCTAGTGTTCTTTTAGGACTGGTTCACATGGGGCATTTTGATCACTTATTCTCAGTAGCTGGGGTCAAACTGTTATTGTTATTGTCCAATCCTGAGAAGCTTCTCTCCACAGTGCAAACATGCAGCATTTGTAATTTCACACAAATTATAGATACAGAGAAGATAATGTTATTTGTACGCAATATATCACAGCAACATTCTGAATGTTAGAACAGGCATGGGATCCGTTATCCAGAAAGATCTGAATTAGGGGAAGACCATCTTAACCAATAATTCACATTAAAATTTTCTCAGTAATAATAAAATAGTAGCTTGTACTTGATCCCAACTAAGATATAATTAATCCTTAATAGCGCAAAACAATCTTATTGGGTTTATATAATGTTTGTATGATTTTTAGTAGACTATGAGGATTAAAAATTATGGAAATAACAGGTCATGAGTATTCTTGAAAACAGGTCTCATACCTGTGTTGATTTATTTTCGTATCATGCAGCAATGGAAGCTCAACTGGATATACAGTATTGGGAGTACATACAGTATAATTCAGACAAATTAAAGCTCAAGTTGGGGAGCTCATCCAAGACAAGTAGTTTGTCTGGTTTCAAATAATGATCATTTTAAACTGACAGCATTCTGCAATTGCAACAAAATACACATTGCCTTTATTCTCTCACTTCTAAGGCCTTCTGCTCTTTGAATTTTGTAGCGTCCCTAGTTCAGAATATAAAATACATCTGTACATGTGTATGCTTTCATTTTCATGAATGTGCCTCAGGGTCTAAACTGTCTAACCCCTTTGAGTTCCAGAGAGGCCCGACTCATTTTGCTGTAGGCACCCCAAGTGTCCAATTAATTTACTAGGCATCAAAAATAAGAAAATAAACTAGCATAGAAGGTTGCAATAATACTCCCTATACAGCTCTATACAATTGTCTCCAACTAGCATGCATCTGCAAATACATGTTTATATAAAGACAGCAAACATGGAAAAGGCAGTTAAATCTATTATCCAGAATGCTTGAAACCTCTGTTTTTCAGAACACTTCGTAATGTGAAAGGACTCTTTTACATCCTTTGACTCAAATAGGGTAGATAGGGAAATAGTTGCTCCTGCAAACTGCCTCATTCAGTAGCCTGCCTACCTGTTAAGTGTACTGGGCAGTTAGCAGGTTCACCATTACAATGCCAGCCATATCTAAACCAAACCAAAGGAATTGAAATGGCTGAAATGAATTTGAAAACCAAAAGGGACTCTGAAAGCCAAAGTCTCCTAATGCTGCCAGTGCACTAAAGATTATTTCAAACTATCAAAAATGATTTTGTTGAATAAAATCATAACAGTCTTGTTACATGTGACTGTAAATAGTACCATGTGTAAAGGTCTTGCAGCCACCAGGTGACTCTAGAGAAACACCCATTGACTTCCCCACACATTAATACTGACTTGCTCCTCATAATATGTCTGCCTCATATGCATGTTTACTTTTTTCCCTTTTCAGGACAGATCCCTTTGTGCAAAGTGTCTATAGCTAAAAATGGAAGGGTTTAACCTACTGTTTGGAAAGACAAATACCCTGCACTGAGAATAGGGAAAGAGAAATAGGAAACTCTGTGTGGTCCAATCATACATGTTACTGTAGTCTTAGTCCCACTCTTAGGTGCATAAGTTCACCAGGCAGTGACTGTGTGGACAGTTCTCTATAGCTTTCTTTCTGTGGTGGCGTAGTAGTTTACATAGATAGCAGCCAACAGTGTCATTGCAACCAAAGAGGTGACTATCCAGAGCAGGAATACAGAAAGGATAATTTGAAAAAAAAATTCCAGCAAATGCAGATAGCCATTAAAGCCTGAAAGTTGATTTAGTACTGCCCAAAGACAACAGGTATTGAGAGTCTTTTGGCAAATTTGGTTTGTTTTCATCTAACTCTACATTAATCTTAAATGAGGCCAAGGATATTTGAAGACTTCACTCTAGCACTAGCACTCTTGAGCCCTGCAGACCCAAATAAACCACTGTACTCACATCCCTAAAGATGGACATAGATGTAAAGATTTTTAAAAGAACCAATTATTATCGTGAGACCACAATTGTCTCAAAATGATCATTTAATGTACAATGTGTCCATCAACTAAAAAGACAATTTCAGGCGATATTACCAGCAAAACTGAAGGGTCGCCGCCTGCTTAGCCCTGCAAACATAGATAGATTGCACGGGAACTGATAAAGATTTTTTAACCTGGCCAATCAATTTTCAGACTGATAATTTGACATTTGATTGGTTGGACTTCGCTAAGATTGGTCGTTCGGCAGAGAAAGATCTTTCCGTCTATGGGGAGCTCAAGGGTTTAGCAGCCTGTTTACCTATTATATAGACCATAGTTTAAAGAGAGATTTGAACCCTGCATAGCTAATTCTAGACAAAAAGTACTGGAAAGTCACAACAGCATTAGTCTTGCAAAATACAAAGCAAAATTTTGTGCCGTATTTATCAAAATTATCTGTGTATTTAAATAAAAAAAAGTCAGACCAAATCAGAATCCACGATCGAATCTTTATTATTTAAAAAGCACAATTTGTTTAGATCAGGGAAAACCTCAATAAAAAATTGAAATGTACAATTTTTTCCTGAATTGCTCAATTTTTGCTGGAAAAATCAGAATTTTTTGGATTTTTGCTCAAAAAGCTTGAAATAGTTGCTACAGCAAATTCCAAATAGGATAGAAACCTCCCCCATTGACTTATATACTACCTCGGCAGGTCTGAGATGAAGTAGTTACGGATTCTGACTTTTTCAATCATTGTGGTACTTAGAAAAATTTTATTTTTTTCCACTAAAAATTTGGATTTCATGGTTTCAAGTTTTTTGGATTTAGACTTTAATAAATAACCCCCTTTAATGTTTTGGATTTTTTTAACTGTTTCATTTTAAAACCATGATACATTTTCAACAGACTATAGTGTCTTCTGTTTCTTTCCTTGGCTCATAGAGACAGTGATTTACATTCCCAGCAGTTTCTATTCAAATTAACACAGAAACTCTCCAAGAAAGTGGTAAAAAAATACAATTTTCCATTATGCAGAACATTAGAAAGAAAAAAAAGTGTTCCACTTAATTTTTGCTGAATGAAAATGTTTTTCTTAAAAAATATAGATTGGTAAGGACATATAAAGCTGAATGAGCATTTTCATTTTGGCAGCATCAGATGTCAAACTCTTTTGTAGCAGATCAAGAGAAGAACTTTCAACATAAGGGGTTTTTGCTAAGGAATAAAAGAAAAATGGTGGTTTTTAAATAAATGTTGCTCAGTATAAATGCCATTTGACAGCATTAAATAGAATTTTAAGGGTGGTGAAATGTGCCCCCCTGCCAAGTGAATTATTGGAAGGCCATTTCCCATAACCTCAATTTAAATAAAATAATACAAATATTTTATAAATGATGTTCTTTTTTATCTGTAATAATAAAACAGTACCTTGAACTTTATCCTAACCAAGACAACTCCTTATTGGAGGCAAAATAATCCCATTGGGTTTTCTTAATTCTTAAATTTTTTTTGTAGACTAATTATGGATGGAAAAAGCCCTTATTGAGAAAACTGCAGGTCCTGAGCATTCTGCCCAACATGTCCCATACCTGTACTTTGTATGCTACACTTAAAGGACAAGTAACACTAAAGGGGCAGATTTACTATGGGTCGAAGTGAAAATTTTAACAAAATTCGAATTTCAAATTAATTTTGGGCTACTTCGACTATCGAATAGCCCAAAATCCGATTTGAATTGAAAAAATGACTTGCCCTTTAAAAATCAACTATTCGCCAACTTAAATCTGCTGAATTGCCATTTTAGCCTATGGGGGGCCTCAAAGAACCTGTCCTGAAAAATGTTCTAAGTGCCAAGAATTTGAAGTATTTTGCAGAAAATCGCTTGAATCAAATGATTTTTCATTCGATCGAAAATGGCCCTATTTGATCGAAATAGGTCCATTTTCAATCGAAAAAGCCCCTTAAAAATACTTTGAGGGTCGAATTTCGAAGTTTTTTCACTTAGAATATTCAGACCTTAGTAAATCTGCCCCTAAACATTTATAAGTAAAAAAAATCAATTCTTCTCACCTCCATTAATATGGCTATCCTTGGCAAAGTTAACTCTTTAATATTTAATACATAAATATTGCAATAAAATTTCTCTTTGCACGTAAGTGCAAAGTCGCCACATCGCCTTTTTAAAACACACAACAGGAAGATAGATTATACTGCAATATTTATGTATAAAATATTAAAAAGCGTTAACTTTGTTAAAGCTAGCTGTATTAATGGAGGGGAATTGATCTTTAGTGCTACTTTTCCTTTAAGTATATAATGAAGTACATCACGGCAGAGTAAGTTACATAACAACCTCTGGGACATTGTGAGCAATATAAGATCTTTCGTTGTACTTTGTGCTATCTGATGTTTTTGAGCAATGCACGCTATGCCAGATACTTTTTGGTTACTATTGCTCTTTGATGTAATTTGACATCTTAAGGACAATGAAACATCAAGGGGAAGCAAATAAAAAGTGTATTTGTTTGTGCACAACATGCCAGCCACGGAACCAAATATTAAATCAGACCCTAGCAGAGTGTTGCAGAATATCTCTGGCATTTGCTGAATGTAAGTAAATGACAGGAATCCAACAATTCATCTCTTAAGGGGAGTAAGAGCTCTTAATAACCAAACTTTAATAACCCATAACCATGCCCAAGGGTGGAGTTTATTGGGACCTACCAAGATTATTCAACTGTGAACAATAAAAGGGGGTAAGGTTATAATGTGAATTACTCTGAGGTCCCCAAATACCAGCAAAATTATCATTTTTTAGATCATAAACCTGGAATATGATGTTTAAAACCAAATTATACTTTTTTTTAGACAAACCAGATACACAGAAAAATACAAAGAATGCTGGAAATTAAATTATTTTCAAATTATGTCCAGTTATAATCAAGGCAATTTTAACATATTGAATTAGTACCTGAAATAGTTTTCTTTAAGTTTGAAAAACCTCAAAAACCTACCAAACTTGAATGTGTGCTTAGTTATTGAATAAAAGCTAGAATGCAGCAAGTTTGTATGCTACTCACCATTTTTATTGGGTCCCTCAACTCTCAAAAAAATTGGAATAACTTGAATTGAAAATAACTTACATTTTACGTGTAAAATGAGCTCAGCAGCAGTTTTTCGAAAACTATAATTCAAATTCATAAGGTTTGGCTCAATATAAATTAAATAAATTGCAGTAAAACTTCAAATTCAACTTAAATAAATCAGTCCCTTAGTTTAGGACAACCAATAAAAATTCCTCTCTGAATAATAAAAGCAAATTTTGAATGGACTGGTTTTCAGGGCTTGGGTTTATTTTGCATAAACCTAGCCTTTCCTTTATCTGAACTTTCACACTGGCTTTAATGACCTAAATTGAATTATTCTGTATAAAACTGGGTAAATAGATAAGCTGTGCAAAATAAAACATGTTTCAATATAGTTACTGTAGTTGTCAAAAAATTTAATGTATAAAGGCTGGAGTGACTGGATGTCTAACATAATATCCAGAACACTACTTCCTGCTTTGCAGCTCTCTTGGTTTCCACTGATTGGTTACCAGGCAGTAACCAATCAGTGACTTGAGGGGAGCCACGCGGGTCATAACTGTTGCTTTTGAATCTGAGCTGAATGCTGAGGATCAATTGCAAACTCTCTGAACAGTTATGTGCCATATGGCCCCCCTTAAGAGAGAGCTGCAAAGCAGGAAGTTCAGTTCTGTTAGACATCTGCTCACTCCAGCCGTATTAGATTATATTTTTGGCTAACTAACTATATTAGAATTTTTTTTTTTGTTTGCACAGCCTATTTACAAAGTGTTAATATTTACACTGAACTGTTGCTTTAATGGTCAATTTTTCCATGTCCCTCTCAAATAACTATTCTTAATTAACCACTAACACACAGATACCACTATTAAGCTGAGCCAATCTGTAAGTGTGGCTATATTTCTCCTTTAATAGCTCCATTCACACAGATTATTTTAATTTGGTATTTTTAATGCCATGAGTAAACATCTTGCAAGCAGTGACAGCCTGGCTCAGTGCTAAACAACATTGTAAATAATTTAATTCCAATAAATATTTATGTTTTCCAAGTTACAGTTTATGTTGTTTCAATGTTTGACAAGCTTCCTGACAGCTCTATTACAACTGCCTTGCCAGTATCTGAACCAGGTGGATAAAATGATCGGCAACACTACAAACGATTTGACTTTTAGTCCAGGCATCAGATATCTCTTGTTTGGTCACTGGTCTGTGTGCACTCACAAACCATGCAGGGGATAACCCACATGCATTAGCTTATATTGTCACTGGCACAGCCAGCAGTACATGCTCCAAAGAGTCACTTTTTTGTTGACAAGAATAAATCTTTGCTCTCTGCAGTCGGTTTTATTTTTTAATGATTTGGAGGCAGGAAGCCTCCTGACTCAAACTTAGCATAATGAAATAAATACAACATTTTATCTTAAAATAACAAGATTTAAAATGACAATGCTATCTCAGAATATTTTAAACATAGTGGGGCAAATTTACTATTATTCCCCAAAAATAATTTGTTTCTATTCGATATTCGATTAGCATTCGATTTTCAAATGTTAATCGAATAGTTCTAGGCTACCTTTTATTCGATATTCGATCATTCGACGATCAAATACAAATTTATTCGATCAGTCGAATAAATAATTCGACTGAACGAATAAATCATTCGATCATTCTAATAATTTGTACGATTCGAACGATCGAAGACTTCGATCGTACGAATCCTATTCGATCAGGACTCAGCCTCAGAAGCCTATGGGAGTGCTCCCATAGGCTTCTATTGCAATTCGGTAGGTCCAATCTGCGGAAGTAGGCAATCAAATAAACTTAAAAATTTAAATCCTTTGCTGATCGAATGATCGAATATTCGTTCATTCGACTCTATTCGAATGTATTCGATCGCTCGACCATTCCCTATTCAATGATCGAATATGTCAAAATTCACATATTCGACCAAACGAATAAATCCTATGTTCGAAATTCGATCGCATTTGATCGAACTTCGAATCCTTCGCGTGAATATAGTAAATCGGCCCCAGTGTGTCTCTGAACTACAGAGTTTATACATGGGATCTGGAAACCTGTAATCCAGTAAACTCTGAATTACAGAAAGGCCCTATAAACTCCAATTTATCCAAGTACTAAAATATTTCCATTCTCTTTCTTTCCTTCAACCACCACACCAGTACTCAGATATAATCATACAGACAGCTGCACATAAGATATGGTGGTTAAAACAATAATAACAAAGAATATGTTTCAGGCATGTTGTCCAATTCCTTTTCCTAATACTGTACAAACTGAAAATACATGCAACACTGCAATTGCATTGTCTGCACAATAAAAAGCAGAGGGGTATTAGGGAAGTATGAATGGGACATACAAGCAAATGTATGTATTTAGATTATACAGTGATTAAAACTAATAGTCATGATTAAGGAGGAAGTGCTTAATGTGGGAGCAAGGTAATACGGCATGAATATGATAAAGTTATGAAGTAGAGCAAGGGAAACTAACTATAACCAAAATGTTGATTACAAAATGGTTATTTTGGAAATATGTATTCATATACAGTGTATAAGGACAGCCCAGTTTTAAGAAACAGTTATATATTGCAGAAAATAAAAAGAATGTGTCTATAACAGTGCAATGAGGTTTTGTTCATAGTATAAGGTTTTAGGCAACATGAGACTTCAGATGACTATACAAAACTATATAGCCCAAATAATTCCATCCAGGATGTGGCATCCTTGAAACAGGATCTTGACAACTAGCAATCTGGGCAGCTAAGTGGCAAATGAGATACAATGTTCAAATAACCAAGCCACTTATACCCTTAATGGGACTGAACTAGGTAAATCCATTATGGAAAAGGACCTTGGAGTCCTTGTAGATGATAAACTTGGCTGTAGCAAGCAATGCCAGTCAGCAGCATCAAGGGCCAATAAGGTCTTGAGCTGTATTAAAAGGGGCATAAAGTCACGGGAGGAGGGGGTTATTCTTCCACTTTAAAGAGCACTTGTAAGGACACAACTAGAATATTCTGTACAGTTTTGGTCTTTGTATTGTATTAGAGAGGGTACAGAGAAGCCCAAATTGGGGATGTTCATGCTGGAGAAGAGGCGCTTAAGGGGAGATATGATAACTATATATAAATATATAAGGGGATCATATAAAAATCTCTCTAATGCCAATTAGAAGAAAAGAGGTTCCGCCTAAATATTTGGAAGGGGGTTTTTACAGTGAGAGCTGTGAAGATGTGGAATTCTTTCTGAATCATTTGTACAGGCTGATACATTAGATTAGGCAGGTTAAAAAAATTTAAAAGGTTGAACTTGTCTTTTATGTGTGTTTCGTCTTTCTATTTTTGAGCCGAACTTACTATGTTACTATTAGCATTGTAATGTATTCAGCAGAGATAAGAGTTAATTATATAGATCTTTAGCAGGAGATAAACAGAATGGACTGAATAATGTGTTGGCAATTCTGTGATACTCTAGGCATAGAATACTTAAAGAATTCTCATACAGAGCCTCATTTATTTTTGCAGACATAACCACTACATGCAAAAATAATAATAAATTACACATGATAAAATAACACACAATAGTTGTGTGCAGGGTTGGACTGGGGTGTCAGGGCCCACTGGGACTGCTGCCTCAGGGCCCCCCCATCCAGTCAAAAACTATTAAAAACATTGCCAACCTCCTCCCCGTCAGCTCTGATCTGTATGTGCTGTGTACTTTCTAATTCATTTGTGCAAACCCAGTTGGGCTGTGGGGCTGGAGCGATTAAGGGTTCTGCCAAGGAGCTAGAGGAGGTCTAGGGTTGCCACCTGCCCTATTTTAACCCGGACAGCCCAGTTTTTGGAAGGGCTGTCAAGGTGAAAACTGCCTGGAGATCCGAACAGGACATGGAAGTTAATGGTGACCAGCCCGGAGTTCATCTATGGAAAAGGTGGCAACCATAAATGGGTCTGGGTTGGCAGGGCCCAATGGGTGTTTTCCCGGTGTCCCACCAGCCCAGCCTGACCCTATGTAACTAATCCTTACCCTGCTTACCCTGGTGGTCTAGTGGTGATGCGGCAGGGACGCCCGCCGTGCCCTTCCTGCTCCTTCCATGCCGGCTTCTTAGTGCGCCGTGCGTGCACTCCCGTGTTTTATAGGTTCATGCGCGCTGGTGTGATTACATCAGCGCGCAATGGCGTGAAATTAAAACGGTATTTAAAAGGACATTTTTTTATTTATTCATTGCCCGTGGTAGGTTTATTCCTGGTGCCTTGTACTGTGCTGAAAAGCTTCTTGTTTGTTCCTGATTATCTGTGTTTGACCCTGTCTGGCTATTTTGACTACTCTGTCCTCTGAAAACCTGACCCTTGCCTGAAACCGACTTTGATTCTGCTTAATCCTTCGATTGACTTCCTGGTTTGACTCCTGCCTGTTATTTGACTCCGATCCTATCTCATCCCATCTGATTGATTACCCGGTTTTGACCCTTGCCTGCCTGACGATCCTAGCTATCTGCCTGCCTCGATCCAGCCTGTCTGACCACGAATTTGACAACTCCTATTGTACTGTGACCTTTGGCCTAACTGACTTTATTAACTGTTGTGCCCCTTTGCTTGCCAAAACTCCTCGCCTTGCTCCTCTCGATAAGTCCAGGTGGCATCCAAGTAAGCTGAGGGCTCCTCCCAAAGCCAAAGGCGGTAACACTTTTGGTGAAGCCGGGCCGAGTAAGCTGAGGGTTCCTCCCAAAGCCAAAGGCGGTAACACTATTGGTGAAGCCGAGCCGAGACCAGGGAGCTTATCATCAGTTCTGGTTTAGGGTGCCGACCGTGACACCCTACTTGTGTTCCTAGTGCCAATGTGACAGCTGTACCTTTTAAAAGGCACAAGGCGCAGTATTTAGAGGTGCAAGGGAGCCCAGTACTTGTCACTGGCAAGGCCTTCTTTTTGCACTATGATGTTACATAGTTAAATTATGCTGAAAGAAGACAAAGTCCATCAAGTTGAACCCCTCCAAATAAAAACCCAGCATCCATACACACACCTTTCCATTAGGGTTGCCACCTTTTCTTGAAATAAATGCCGGCCTTCCTATATATTTATATTGTTTTCCTATTAATAACATTGGGATCTACCATCAAAAATAATAGCCAGGCTGGTAAAATACCGTCCAGGTGGCAACCCTACTCTCCATACTTTCACATACATAGCATGTGTGACAGGCTAAGGTCAGTACCAGGAAATCCCAACAAGAACCAGGCAGGGAACTGGAACAAGGGCACAGGAACAAGGCGGGACTCAGAAACAAATCAGAAATCAACAGGCAGAAATAAATGATCAGGAATTCAGGTTAACAGGCTGGATCACACTAGGGAGCAACTAACTGAAGCCATGATATAGCTGCTAAAATTCCAAACTGGAGAGCTGCTGAACAAAATTCTAAATACTTGAAAAACCACACAACAAAATAAAAACCTAATGCAAAATATAAATGGCTATGTCATACTAAAAGTTAATTTAAAGGTTTATAAAAATCAGTTCTTAAATCCAAGACTGCCATTCTATATCAATAGGTTTTCTTTCTTTTTTTAATCAAGGTAAATTTTGATCAATACCATTCCCTGCAGTAGCTCACAAATGCAATTCTGTGCTTCTAAAACAATTCATTTTTGCAGCCATTCAATTCAGTGTGTATTACAGGGCTCTGCATGAGGAACACAGAACCTTCTAGAGAGAACCATTGTTCAGTGATTGGTAGCCTTTACATCAAAACTAATTGTGATTGCTGCCAGTGACATCACAAATCAATGATCACAATACTGAAAAGGCCAGCAGTAAAAAGTAATAACAAAAATGTATAAACGCAATTGACAATATTGTTGTAATAAAGGGGCACTACTGAATAACCAAAGCATTTTCTGCTATTTAGGCCAAGTTTTTATTTTTCAATATTTTAGTCATATACTCAAATCTTTATGTGGAAAATTATTAGCCAAGGGCAACTAGTGTTAAGCTGATGCTTCAGTACACTGCCATGCTAAAGCATGCAAAATTGTGCACATGAAAAATGATACAGAGAAATAAAAATTCCCAGTGCAGAACCTCAGGTAGAAATGTCATTAGAGCAAACAGATAACATACACTAAGGGGCAGATTCACTAAGATCCAAAAATTTGCCAGCGTAGGCTGTGCCGCACTTCGCCAGGCGAATTTTCGCCAGCGCTACGCAAATCCATTAAAGTGCGAATTTATGCTCAGGTCGGCGAATGGTAGCGTAGTTTTACTTCGCTAGGCAGAGCACTGTTATGCTAGTGAAGCCTAATTTGCATATGGCGGGAACTTTAACTTATAATAGAAGTATATGTTACAGCCACTACATTCCACTACACAAGCCCAGGAAACCTTTAATAAATGATATAAAGTTGTCCTATTGCCCTACATGTGCCCCCTGTATAGTTTAGTTGCCATATGTTACTTCGCTACTTCGCTAGCATAAATTCGCCAGAGTCCATTAGTGAATTTGCGAAGTTGCAAAATGACGTCACGCTGGTGAATTAGCGTTAGACACTTCACGCTTTAGGGAATCTGCCCCTAAGTTACTAGTGATGTGGGGCCATATACTGTAAAATAATTTTATGGCAGAGAAATGATGAAAGAATAGAGCTATATAGAAACAGAAAGCCCACTAATACTGTCATATATTTCCCTTGCCACTTTCGAGATGCTAGCTCATATCAATATAATCAACATCTATTAATGGTGTAAGCAAGTTATCCCTCCCAACTGCAGTCCCTCAATTGTACTGTAAAGGCCTGTTTTTTCTTAGCAAAACTGTAATAACTGAAGCAAATCTGCTCAGCGCCCCTGCTCCATTGATTTGAATCTGATCAGCCTGTGTGTGGTCACACACAGGCTTAGTTCAGCCCAATTACGCAGGCTGAAAACAGCCACTGGCAACAACCTGTGCATCCTTAGCACAAATCACATGACTGAGGGCACCCATGTCAGATTTCAAAATTAAATATAAAAAATCTTCTAGGGCAGTACTATTAACTTTTGTGTTTTGCTGTGACAGAATCTCCTTATTCTATATCAAATATGAGTCTTACAATAATTTAACAAACAAGGATTACAAAATAGAAATAGAATCAGAGAGTATATTACAAAAAGCATGTTACATTTGAAACATAAGAAATATGAAAACAATTGGTGAGTTATGATAAGTTGATTCCAGATCAATCAAGGTATATTCAATATGTTTCTCTAGGCTGTTTTAAAGGTTTGGATTGAAGGAAAACCCCATAAAAGTGAGCCCGGGAGACAGAAGCAGTCAGGAATGGGATGAAATGATGAGTGGAGAAGAGAGGTAAAGGTCAGCAGCAGAGCATATCTTGCATGAAATAGTGTTTTTGAGTTCAGAGCTGAAATGTCAAGAAGAAGTCAGTGAAAGGATATGAATAGGGCAGCACCTGAAGTGGAGCAATGGGATATAGGAATAAGTCTAGAAGCAGCTGATTAAGCAGACTGGAGTTATGAAAGGCAAAGCATTGGGAAGCTAAATTACAGTAGTCAATGCAGGAAATAACGTTTTTCTTTTTTTTAAACTCAATTACATTCCATTTCCACCCCCCCCCCCTTGCTCATTTCAATCTTAGGAGAGATATGCATTGTGGGGGAGAAGGGTTGTATTGTTCTACCACCACAGGTGGTAAAAAGGACAGAAGCTCCTCTATCTGAGCCAATTAAGGCTACACAAATGCAATACAGAGGGCATATCTCAATTTTGGGAGATGCTTTGTTCAGTCATCAATATCTCTTTGTAGAATGAATTGAAACTATAACAATAAAAACATAAGATTCTAAATATGTATTTTCCCCTCCTTTAATCCCCACATACTGTATGTATACACACGCATATATATATATATATATATATATATATATATATATATATTTATTTATTTATTTAAAGGAAAGTTGAATAAAAACATAAATAAATGTATGCAAGATTTAGACTTGAGCGTATACACACAGGGAACAGACAAATGCCAAGAAAACCATGTTTAACTCATGGCTGCTTTTAAAACACACCAAGCTCTGAATGAGCTGAATTATTTATAAAGATTTATTTTGTATTGCAACAAAAATGAGGACAGAGGCACAGCTCATATGATCACTCCTATGCCCCATTTACTCTCTTCAACATCTTACTGATCCTCAGAAGGGAAACCATAAAAAATTCTTGATGATACAGGGGGAAAAAAAGCTGACCTATAAAACAGTGGTTGGATATACCTAAGACACTGATCTTCTAATTAATCATGTCATACCTCTTAGAAAATTCAATTTCTCACTTTATTCAATCAAACTCCTAGCTCCTGCTCTTTTATACCAGAAGGTATTACAAATTAGTTGAATTCTTAATACTTTTTAATAATTGGCTCAAAAAATGGATGTGTTCCCTGAAAAGTAGACTAATTATCCAACTGGAATCTACAGTCTGAGAGCTAAATATATTCCGCTGGGATAAAAAGACGCATATAAAAATTCTGCTCAATTGCTTTGAAGTAATAGTAATAAAAGAGCTCTACATGCATAAGGTATGATAAACTCTATTGCCAATCTGTCCTTAAGAACACAAATCTGCTGTGAAAATTAACCCTGAACTAATGTGTTTGCATTTCAACTAAAAGACACTATTTCCAGCCATAAGATGTACAGCTTGTATCCATCAGCTGCTGAGGACATACAATCTAGTTATTGCTGAAATACAATTCCCAGTATACACAGTTCAAGAATTAATTTACTTACATAAAACACCATAATTTGTATGCAAGTTACTTCCTCCAGAACTTCCATCTCCCTTTTTTTGAGCTGAAATCTGGATTCACTTATCTATTTTAATGCCTGCAGATTTCATAAACAAACCTTATAGTCTTTAGTCTCAAAGCTTGAGTATAATGCTTTAGATATTGCTTTAGAAAGTCCACTTGGACCAATAAAGTAAGAATAGAAGTATTTTTATAGTAAAAAGTTTAAGCTTTACATATATAAGTTTTTAGATGTGCAATGCACCATATGCACATCTATGGGTCACATTCGTTTACAGCTATATTTAGGGATAACAAAATGACTACATGGTTTATTATAATCTCTTAAAAGTATAAATATTTTATATTTTGTTATCATGGAGCAATGTCAGAGATCCTGCTATGGATTTACTGCAAAACAGAGCATTTGTAACACAACTGGCCTGATTTTATTTTCGCATTTTCAGGCAAATGTTTTCAACTGTCAGTAGCCTCAGGTAATGGAATGAACAATGGTATTCTATTCTTTGATACAGAGCTGCATTTATTTTCAAGGGAACATTTTTGACAAATTAAGTAGAAAAACTGAGATTCAATTGTTTTATACCTTGTATTTACAAAGAACAGAGAACTGAAAAGGTCCCCTATATACAGCAGAAGGCATTATATCCAATCCACAAATTAAAGTTGCTTAGTGCACTGCCCAGTAAATAGGTGTAAGTTCAGTCATTTAAAACATTTTTGGAAAGCAGGCAATGTCCCAACACTGTAGTCCCTTCAGTTCCCAAGAACTTGAAGACTGTACTAGTGGAGTAATAAAGCATGCTAAGCCCTAATAAAAATTGTACTACTGTCCACAACATGTATCAGACCCTGACCATTCTAATTGCTTACGTTCTTTGCACATGATGAACGTCATTGCCTCCTGAAGCCCAAACTGGTCCCAGTTTTAAGGTACACAAGGAAGTCAGCAGTGAATAATAACAAAAAATAGATGTAATTTCATTGTGGTTTTCCAAAAAGATCTGCCTGACAAAAGCAGAATGCAGTAGTTTTCTACATTTCGGCAACCTCACATAAAATGCAAGGCATTCTGGATACAGATAAGAGAGCACAAAACAGCATGCAAGTTAGAAAGCACAGGAAAAAAGATATAGCCAGATGGAACATGGAGAGGGATCTATAGATTTCAGAGTATAGGAAGTGACATAATGAAGTTAGCAAACCCTGGGATGACAAATAGATAAGAGATCAATATATAGGTTTAAATAGTAACTTCTCCCTCCCAGTTTGCTTATGGTACTCAACTTCAAGCTTCAACTGATTGAGACATCATCAGTAACACATGTCTGCAAACATTACTATTACATATATTTTACTATTTCTTTCATAGATTATAATTGGGTATGATGTGAAAAAAGATTATTACTTTTTATTTTTTTTTATTTATGCAGAAGTAAGAATAGCTAGTACCATATAACGTAGTATACATTTTTCTTTGTAAACCATTTGCTGGCAATCTTTCTCCTTCTTTGTATTTAGAGATCATAAAAACATGAAAACACATAAAAAGTTACATAAATATGTGGGGTGGATTAGGAAAAAAAGGGCTGGATTGATTAGAGAGAAGTCTAGGATGAAGATTTCTAGTTGTTACTTTTGTTTACTATATAAGAGAAGTTATACTATATACAGCTTATAAAGCTAATAAAGTACATATTATCTGCCTTACAGGTAGACACAGAAGTTGGCTATTACAAGCTGGATGTTCAACAAGCAAAGGATTTCAAGAATGATAGCAGTAGAAGCTATAGACGTGAAGTTATAGCCATAGTCTGTTTTTTACCAAAATATAATTTTTTTTGGAGTGCATTAAGCCACATTTCTTATATTTCTGAATTGAAAAAAGTATAGTTATTTAATCCCAATTTTAATGAATTTATGCTCATTGGTATGGGTTAGTAAGCAAGCATATGGGACAACAGGTTAATTTAAGTAAAATAATTTGGTAAAGCAGACATAATATCCATAAAAAAAACTGCTTATGTGCGGGCAATATGGAGGGGGCAACTGGCTGGCTATTACATAATTTCTGTACTTCACATATGCCAGTACAGCACTGCCAGGATCCACTGGTTGTCTTCATCACAGCTACTAAGGGGGATATTTATAATTATTATACATTTGAATGGCAAAAACTTAAAATTTTAAGTAAAATAATTGGTAAAGCAGACATAATATCCATCAAAAAAACTGCTTATGTGCGGGCAATATGTAGGGGGCAACTGGCTGGCTATTACATAATTTCTGTACTTCACATATGCCAGTACAGCACTGCCAGGATCCACTGGTTGTCTTCATCACAGCTACTAAGGGGGTTATTTATTATTATTATAAGTTTGAATGGCAAAAACTTAAAATTCTAACATTTTTTACTATAAAATTGGAATTTTAAGTGAAATTTTTTGATATTTATGTATACCCCAGGGATGAAATGAAAAATCTGGTATTAGCCTGAAAATTCATAAAATATGAAAATTTCTGATTTCAGCAGAAATCGGAAAAATTCTGGCTTTTTGGGAAAAAGCCTGAAAAAATCAACCAATTCAGAAAAACTCCAAGAAAATTGTACAATTTGGATTTCTGCTAGATTTTTTTGGTGTTTGTCCCAGATCTGATTAAATCTTGCTTTTTTAATAATAATTAAGGTCCAATCATGGATTTTAGTTAGAGCAGACTTTTGTTTCATTAAAATACTCAGAAAAATTTGGATTTTAATAAATGCGCCTCTAAATGTTATCTCTTACAACTACAACTTTATTTATTTTGTACAAGATTAAATGATTGCTATTCTGTATAGGGCGGCTGAATAACAGGAAGGTATTACAGCAAAGGATAGATAATTTATTGCAAATTAGCTCTCATAATTTAAAAAAAAAATAATAATAATTTCTACCTCCTAACTCAAAGTCCCAACCAAAAGAGTAGTGAACATAGAGGGATGAGCTACTTTTGATATTAGGGGGCAGATTAAGGGTTGACTTGTGTTTTCCACAAAAATTTGTTTTCTGTGTTATTTTTTGGTGCAAATTTTTTGAGATTTATTATACCCCAACCCTGGAAATAGCTTGAATACGAAAATACAGTACACCATCTAAAACCAAGTTTGTTATTATTAAACAGAATAGGGAAATATTTTTAAAAGATTTGGATTATTTGAATAAAATGGTTGATAGGGGCAGATTTATCAAGGCCAAGGCTCCTATAACCTTTTGTGGAGGAAATCTTTCAAATTGTTCAAATCGAACAATTCAATTGCAAAATTCGAATTTTAATTAGATTGAAAAATTGACCTATTCAATCGAAAACGGTCCATTTTTTGATCGAAAAAACACTTCTACAAAAATTTGGGCGAATTTCGAACTTTTTTCACTTTGAAATTCGACCCTTGATAAATCTGCTCTCAAGTGTGTATTTCACTCGATGCAAGTCAAGTTTTGGTGCAACTCATTAATTGAAATTAGGCAGGTATATTTTGTTTGCTAAATTGTGGGAGGCTGCATTTAGATTACTAATCTGATTCTGGCTATCTTAAATTTATATAAACTGCATAGCTGAACTAAAATTCATCAAAATCAAAGGCAGTATCAATGTCCTGTGGTTAAATAACCCTGTGCACAGGCCAAAGGTTCCATGAGCGCTATTAATAAAATATCCTGCCACTTACATATGTGTGTTTGTGTTGAGTAAATGATATCTTCCTAGAATAAATGTCAGGAAACATTTTAACAGACCCTTCATCTTATATATTTTTGCGGAAATCTTTGTAAAATGCACTTTCTAAATTGCCTGTAAATCTATAATGTTTACACCTTTTTATCTTATTCGCTTGCTAATGCTCAAACCCCTTTTAGAAGAAATAATGAACATGAAAATGGGGAGAACTATATACTTTCAAATAAACTTTGAAATATCCCAAGGCATCTATTTACATTTTGATTGAGAAAACACTGGTCCTTGGAGTCAGTCATTGGAGTCTGTTTGCATTATGTTGCTTGAACTTTTGATGTATATTCTAAAGAGTTGTGTGGCTTAGGCTGAATATAATTACTGGAATGAGTCAGAATTATGCTGCCATCATGTGGTCTCTGCACTCTGAGACTGAGGTCTCCCGTAGAGAATTTTGGAATTTATACTTGTTTTATGAGCTCTTTTTAAAGTAAAAAAAAAAAAAAAATTACTGCCTAGAAATATCGATTACTGTGATCAAATGTATTTGCAATTTTGTTGTAGAACAAATGGAATGATTATGGCAGTTATTGCAATTATAAAGATGTAATGATTTTATTTTATATTTGACAATAAAAGCAATACAGTTATAGCGTGAGTCTGTGCTGTATTCTATAATACATACACATATAATCCCGACAAACATGCACACCCTCAGCTGACTATTTGCAGATTTGTAAATTATGTACAGAATAAAGTTACCTCCTATGGAGAGTTCCATGACTCTAGAGAGGCATTTACAAATACAGGAGTACGGTATATGTTTCAGACCCATGGACAGAAACAAAATCAATGATTATAAGAGCATATTGTGGATATTTAAATTAGTTATTTCTATTCAATGGTGTACCATTGTGGATTTTACTAGTTTTGGTAGTGTGCTTGCCTAGATTTTCCATACACATATATATATATATATATATATATATATATATATATATACGGATCCAGAGAAAGCACTCACGACATAGTCCATCAGTAGTGTAGAAAAATGTGTTTATTCATGCATAGTGCATCAACGCATATATATATGCTTGAAAAAGAAGCGGGAGCTTCGAAACGTTGCAGCATAATCTTACTTGTATGGTAAAGAATTTTTTCTTTTAACTGCACCAAGTGTCTGGACTTTTTTGTTTGAATATATACAGTATATATATATATATATATATATAAATTCACAAAATTGTAACTAGCCATTACTAGTGATCAGCCCATTATTTTATCTAACAATTTTTTTTCATTTAACAATTTCAGAGGTCACCTTGGAATTCCTGCAGCCTTGGCCACTGCCATGCTAAACCTATACAGCCTAATTCTTACCACAAGTAGTAAAGTGTTCTAAGGGTTGATGAATTTGGTGTATTTGAAGTACATAAAAAATAAATAAAATGTAAACAGTTTTATCATAAGTATGCAGTAAAATACAAATCTTTTAGGTAACTCCCATTCACCCCAATCTTTTGGTTCCCACTCATCCTGTGAAGCTATCAGTCACTGACTCAATAATCTGTCGACAGACATTTATTACCAAGGTCATTACTACCAGTTGAAGGCATGGGGTTGAATATTGCAGTTGTTCTATCTAATGTGAAACAATAACTCTCAACATAACAGGCTGTAAGGGTGTATAATTTAATTACATATTCTATTTCTGGGACATATAATTTTAGACGTTCAGGGCAGCTAGTTTGAGAGTTATATTAGTAGATAGAGCAGGAGTAGGTGCAGTATAGTTGTTAACATAGTAAGTTAGGTTGAAAAAAGATGCACGTCTGTCAAGTTCAACCTTTTAACTCTATTTTAACCTGCCTAACTTCTAGTTGATCTAGAGGAAGGCAAAAAAAACATTGGAAGCCTCTACAATTTGCCTCAGAGGGGGACAAAATTCCTTCTTGACTCCAAATTGGCAATCAGAATCATCAAATAGGTTATAGATGGGTTTTCAGTCTGAATACGGGGGGGGGTGGGGGTGCACCATATATAGTCTGTCACATACAATGCTGTATTGGCATCTTTCCCTGGAAGGTTTAAATAACACCTCAAAACTCCAATCATGCTAATACAATCAACACCTAACTTCATGACATCCTGGCTGATTATGATAAACAGATTATGCTGATTGAAGCAACTTTCAAGGTGAAACCTCTTCAAGGAAAAAACACAGCAAGTCCAGTTGATTTGACTAATTTCTACAGATATATCATGACCTGGATGAATGAGAATATTCACAAACAGTATAATCAATTATTCTTCAAATGAATTAATTAGTATACTGCGATTTAAAATTATCTTGGTCTCCCTCCCCCAAAACCAATAACCAGCTGGGGTTATTAAGTGGTATTGTACTCCCTGATGTATATTATAAAGAATATTTCTAGTCACCTTGGAGTTTTATGAGCTATGTGGTCATGGAACCCAGGAATACTTGGGGTTTGCCAAATAAGGGGTCTTCCTGGAGATACAGTACTACTTACTAGATCACAGTTTGGTAAATTAGAACAGAATTATATATTCAGATCTATTTACATATTCAGTAGTAGACCAACAGATTTTTCTTGGGTTTATTTTGAGCATAGGGATTTCTTCCACCTTGAATAGAAAATTATACAATAAATCTAAATTTGTAATATTAAAATCAAATAAAATATGGAAATGTACTGCATTAATTAAATTAAAGTAAAACTAATAAATGCATGAATATTCAATAAAATATATCTTGTTTACTGCAAAAATGCCAGTTTCCAAACAGTCGTTCATCAGAAAAAGTGGCACTGGGAGTCAAAGAGGATAAAACGAATATTTGGATGATAAATATTGCTGAAAAATATCAGTCTGTTGAACTCAATTTACTTTAATCCTCTGTGTATAACCTTCTTTAATGTTCATGACTTTGCTGAATTATTTTTAGAGATTAAAATGTTGTAGGGATATGATAAAAAGCAATGTGACAAGACTTGATTTATTACACATATGTTGACTGTTTGTAGTTAAAGAAGAAGGCACAATTGCAATCATGCGGAGTTACAAGGTTGCTTTATCACCAGGAAACAGTAGCTATAAATCAATGATAATGTTTATAATAAAATGTAGAAACAAATACATAATCAGCATATCAGAGAAATACAAATATAACCCTTGCTTGTTTTTAAGTCTCAAAAATGAACATTTCCTTATATAACTAAATTCCTCATTTAGAAAATGAACACCGTTAACAGCCCTGTAACTCTGTTTTTACCTATACGTACTCTGGCTGTGTTTGAATGTTACTCACCGGTCCTACCATTAAACTTACACTTTTTCTTGTCAGATTTCATTGGTGATGTTAAATTGGTCTATCACATTTAACCATTTCAAGATTCTCTAATTTAAGGTGATCATTGAAAAAAACACCATAATAAATGCAAGTTATTGGGTTGCACTGGTTGCAAACAGATCTGTTAAAATGGAATGCAATCAGTGCAGACAACTTGTGCATGTATTAAGGTTTTTCTGCTCAAATTTATGGATCACTCAATAAAAAGTTTAAACTGCTGGAAAAAATGTAAGGGGATAACGATGCCATTTCTACCCACATCACTTATGCTATGTTAACAGTGGGTGATTTTTTGAATTCACTGGATAATCACATTATTACATATTATATAATGCTTTGCCTGTGATGGGGTTGATTATTAACATAATGATGCCTAAAAAATACAATTAAGTCTGTCCTTTGTAATTGTGAGTCATTTTAATGTAATGGTATTCTGAAGCTGGTGAAAAATGAAGGAACATTATAAATACATTCATTTATAAAGTTGTTATCGCTCTAGGTAATATTTTATAAAATAAAATTTTTAACACTATGCAAATGTTTACATAAGTTTACATAAGAATAAGTAACCATTGCCATTTACAACTGGTTACTTTTCAATACTATGGAACTCCTGTTAGTTTAACAACCAGTGGTGTGCCTTAGCAGGTCCAGGCCTCGAACTTAATTTTTTTCCGGTCCACCCCTCCCTTGAATGAAATTGCATGTTACCAAAAAAGAGTTAAAAATCACAGGTCCGCTTTCTCCAAAGAAAATTGTAGTTTACCAGCAATGCATAAAAAAAATCACAGGTTCCCCTTCACCAAACAAAATTGCATGCTACCAGCAACGTGTTAAAAATAATGGGTCCCCCACCCTTGAAGGTTACAAACAATGTGCTAAAGATTAGGGGCCATCTTCAATTTTGTGTGCAACATGGGTTGCAACTATAGTTAAGCCACTGTTAACAGCAATGTGCATAACGTTGTGTAATGTGATGACAAAATAAAAGCAGGAACAAGGGACAGATTGAAGAGGAAAGATACTGGAGAAGTTATGCATTTCTGCTGGTAGTGCTAAAATTGTTCCTTGTTCTTACTCCCCACTAAAACAAAGGTTTAACTCCCTGCATAAATTATCAATTGAAAAAAGGTTGGCACAAACTGGATCACTCTCCACGATGTAGTTAAAAAATGTATTTATTTAGAACAGCAACATCCCAAATGCCTTACGCGTTTCGTGCCTTTTGGGCACTTAATCATAGGCCAGACAAACAACTAGACACACTAGTTGTTTGTCTGGCCTATGATTAAGTGCCCAAAAGGCCAACCTTTTTTCAACTGATATTTTGTCACAATGCCTTCCTGAGCTGAAGGCTTATGGTGTGAGCACCTGGATCCCCCAATTTATTGGGTAAGTTAAACCCTCAAAAATTTACAATTTGGAGCTTGAAGCACTATACAAATTATTTATGCATATTAACTCCCTGCATGGCTTCTCTCTGTCTCCATGATAAAATAGTAAACCAATTGCAATAGGGTATGTCATAAGGATTCCCACATAATAGTTTCAGATGTGTCAGTATTTGTTCACATAGGATCCAAACTGGCTTTTATGGCCCAGGTAGTTCCCAGAGAGAAACCAGTAGCTACTAAAGTCTTCTATTTATTAAAAAAAATATATATAAAGATATTGGGTTCTGTGCAATAAATGGTTTCTGGTCTAAAACACAGCTTTCTCATAAAAGGCACCTGTTTTCATATGTATTTTTGTCCCTCTTATGTCATGTAAAGCTCATTCAGTCTCATAAAAATTCATTGCCTTATTCTGGTTCGTTGCAGACATAAAACAAGTATCACTTGTATTTGCAATGCTTCAAATGCAATGCTTGTATAACCACCGGTAAACATCCTTGTAATTGACTTTTAACTGGAGTTGGAAAAGCAAAATACTGTAGAAACATGAGGAAACATTCCTTTGTAGATGCAAATAATTCTATGAACTAAGAAGTGGGTCTCTGCATGATAGGCAGACTACCATTGTTTCCTTTCGGGTATGTCAGTGAATGTCAAAAACAAGCTTATGTCAAACAAAGTATTGTTTTCCTTTAATAATGGTAATGACCATATTAATTCTGGCTAGATTAAGAAATGACATGTCACCTTCCCACAAAAACACTTACAAAATGCATATGAAAATGGATAAAAAGGTTAATTAAATTCCAGCTCACAATCAAGCAATCTGACTTTTTCCTGAGACTAACTGCTGTTTCCTTGATTGCTCTTCATAACCTCAACTCCAAGTATAGGCTATTCTTTTCCTTGCTGCTCCTATAAAAAGATACTCTCATACCAGATTCTCTTGTTTTTTCCCTATTAAATATATGCAATTTTTCTAAAATAACATTAATTAAGGAAGGGTAGGAAGGGAAAGAAAGGGAGGGATGAATGGATGGATGAAGGGAAAGAATTACTATTTCTTCTCTTTAAACATTTTCCCAAACACAAATTTTCTCCCATCAACTCCTTTAGACCTTAACTGCTAAAAATATACCTGTACCAGCAAAATGCATATACTGTACCTTATTTATGGAATCAGCCTTATATATATCTCAAATAGTAATATAATGTAATGACCACCCAAAAAGTGTTTATGTAAGGTATTGTAATTCTCAGCGAATATGTATCAATTACAAATAGTGATGGGCGAATTTATTCGTCTAGGTCGAATTTGCGGCGAATTCCCGCGATTCACCGCTGGCGAATAAATTCGCGAATCACCAGCGAAATTTCGCTTGGCGAAATTTCGCCGAAAAATGGGTCGCACGTCAGGTGCGCGTAGTTTTTGACGCGACGCGCGCCGAAAAGGACGCGGCGCGCGCCGAAAATGACGCGACGCGTCAAAGTTGACGCGATGCGCGACAAAATCGTCCCGCGACTCGTTTCGCAAATTTTTCACCGATTCGCGAATTTCTCTAGAAATTTGCGAATCTCTAGGCGAAGCGAATCGCGGGAGATTCGCCCATCACTAATTACAAATGTTGAGTGTATGGATGGATTTCATTTAGGCTAGGAAAGGCTAAGCCTCGTTGTCATGATTACAGTACTTCTGGCTGCACGTGACTTTAGATGTGGCCATCAGGGGTCACACACCTTGCCTTCAGGTTAGACTAGCACAACAGCACCCAAAACACCAACCAACACCCACAAAACTCATACAAAATGTGCAGCCAATAATCTCAGGAGATATAGCTTCATTTGCTATACAACCTACATACAAGATTCCACGGCCACTCAAGAGTTAACTACACAAAGACTAGAATTTCCATTCAGCATGCAGAGGGTCAAAGCTCACAGTTACATACTTTTGGTCTAGGGCAGGGGTGTCCAAACTTGGCCCTCCAGATGTTAAGGAACTACAAGTCCCACAATGCAATGAAGGAGTCTGACAGCCACAGTCAGGCAAATGCATTGTGGGACTTGTAGTTCCTTAACAGCTGGAGGGCCAAGTTTGGACACCCCTGGTCTAGGGTCATTTAGAGAATGAATGACACACATTACATTTTATATTTAATATTATAAAAGGTATAACTGGTGCAAATGAATGGGGTTGTTCACCTGTGAATTAACTTTTAGTATGATGTAGAGAGATTTAGAGTCATTTTGCAATTGGCTTTAATTTTTATTATTTGTGATTTTTTAGTTAGCCTTTTATTCAGTAGCTCTCTGGTTTGCAATTTGAGCAATCTGGTAGCTATGGTCCAAATTACCCTAGCAACCATGCACTGATTTGTATAAGAGTGCAGTATAAATAGGAGAGGCCTGAATAGAAAGAGGAGTAATAAAAGTAGCAATAACCATAAATTAATAAAAAAATAAAGAATGAAGACAATTGAATAGTTGCTTATAATTAGCCATTCTATAACATATTAAAAGTTAACTTAAAGGTGACCACCCCTTTAAAGAAGCACTCTATTATGAGGTGGGAATAAGCACTACACATACCCATCTTGCTTCTAGTCAAAGGCAAATACATTTCTAGGTGTTTTGTTTATTATTGGGGCATAAACAAAAATAAAACTAGGACAGCTTCCTTTACTTGCCTACCAGCCGCCACTATTGAATCCTAGATTGTTAGCTATCAAGTACCTGTCAACACAGTAATTGCTCGATTTTTCTATGTTATGCCCTTTGTCCTGTTTACGGGAAATAAGCAGAAAATAGCAAAACATCCTGGCAAAGAAGTGGTTAAGTAGCCTCCCAAAACAGAAAAATCACCCTCCACCAAAGGTTCAGTGGTTTTCAGGTTATTTGCAAATGTAATTGCAAATAAAAACAACACCTGTCTGTCCTTTTCTGTTTCAATGGTTATAAACAGGAGTGCAAAGAATGGAAATGGACAGTGAGAGATGCTGCTTTCCCTTGCAAATACAGTCACAAATAACAAACTTAAATCACTGAATTAGTTCCATGTAAAAACACTGTTTAAGGACCCATAGGGTTAACTCCCCTACAGGTTTGAAAAATCCCCAGTTAGGTACCTGTAAACTGGATACCTGGGAAATGCATTACCTATTGGTCTGAGTGGGTTGCGGCCACTTCCACTTGAATTTGATGTAGTAAATGGAAGCAGGATGCTCCTCCTTTTTGGACTTCAGGAGGCAGCGGATGCAGCTCCGGAGTATGGGACAAAGGCCCCAGTAAGAGTGCCCTGGGGGAGGTGAGTCCTTAATGAAGTCAGGGAACAGGGAAATGTGAATGAGGTATGTAGATAGTGGTAGGTGAGCTCCTGTTGCATAGGAGGAAACAGGTTGAGATAGAAGAGCATTGTTGAGCTCCAATGTAGGAGATTAGATTGGTGATAATGTAGGAGATCATAGTGGAAAAGGAATCATATGAGATGATTTCCCTATAGGTTCCACTAGAGGTGAAGTGGGATCCAGTTTGATCAGCTGTATAGTAGTGATGGGCGAAACGGCCGCGTTTCGCTTCGCCGGAAATTCGCAAATTTTTCACCTATTCGCGAAACGAGTCGCGCGTCGTTTTTGACGCGTGTCGCGTCGTTTCCGATGCGTCGCATCATTTTCGGCGCGCGTCGCGGCGTTTTCGGCGCGTCGCGTCAAAAACGACGCGCAACTCGTTTTTGCGCGGCGAATTTTTTTTGGCGAATTTTTTTGGCAGTTTCGCGAATTTATTCGCCAGCGGCGAATCGCGGGAATTCACCGCGAATTCGCCCCTGGTGAATAAATTCGCCCATCACTACTGTATAGTTCTGCAATGCCCCCCCTTCCTCCAAAGGGCACCACTGAGACTCTGAGTCTAATGTAACTGATGCTCTATGCCAGTTAAGTTGGAGCTATTCCTGGTTTGGATAAATAATGGTTACTGTACAATGTTTGGGTGAATATCCCCTTTAATCCTAGCTATGGGCCATTTACTGTATATATGTCATGTACTGTATCCTTACTTTACTTAAAGCTCCTATCCTGGCAGAATACCTTAAAATGTTAATATACTACTTTGTGGCAAACATTAAAATGCAAGGAAAGCAGAATGTTCATTCAGCATCACCTTCTGTGGAGGTGAAACAGTTCATAAAAGATAAAATGTGACCCTAGTGGCAAAACTAGGTGACATTTCTCTATAAATGCAAATTGCTTGGTAACAGGGGAAAAAGAGGAAGATATCTATACACTCTTTGTCTCGGTTCCTGAAACATCATGAAATGCTTTAAGTAATCAGCACCTGACCCCTGAGCTAATATCGGCTGCCATGTTTTAGTAAAGACACATTTTTGCAGGAGCCTTGTCTGCCGCTTTCATCTCTCTAATTATACCCATCAATATGCCATAGCACATGAACTTACATTGTAACTGGAAACTCTCAGGGGAGGAGATCACTGTCACATTAAGCTTGGCATTGAAAGGTACATGGCAAAACATTTGATGTAGATATTCAAAGAATTAGTGTTGATCACGGTTGATTATACAAGAGATTTCTGTAAAAAATACATCCTTTAATTGGGAAAAAGGTCCTGTGAGACTGTGAACTCGTGCATAATTAAAAGCTTTCCTACATCATTTATCTCCTCCTTCTCACAGTTTTATTGTGCATATTCTCAAATCCTGCTACCTCACCCGCCTGCTATTTTCATATCATACTCTATCATTCTATGGTAATTAGATTTTGGAATTGTATCACATAATGTGGAAAATGTTATACGGGAACAATTTAATTTATTAACCACTATGTGATACGCTTGCCAATAATTGCAAACATTCACTTTTTAACCCTTACTTAAACAGCCACTAGAAAATCATGAACTTTAAATAAACCCAATACTTTGGTTTTGCTTCCAAAAAGGATTCATTATATCTTAGTTGGGATCAAGTAAAGGGAGCTGTTTTATTAGTTAGAGAAAAAGGAAATCATTTTTACAAATTTGGATAAAGTAGAGTCTATAGGGCACAGCTTTTCTGTAATTTGGAGCATTTTGGAGTTTTCAGATAACGGATTCCATACCTGTATTGCTATCTGATAGAAAATGCTGTCTGTGTAGTGACCAGTAGGGATAAGTAAACTTTTTTGCCTGGTACTGTTTCACTGCAAAATTCACACATCACCAGTTTTTCTCCTGGAAAATATGCAGGAAAAACACCAATGGCATTACAGGTCCGGGACCCAATGAGTATTTGTGTAATTTGGATCTCCACCATACCTTAAGTCTAAAATTTTAATTGAATTAAGTCTAAAAATTAATTAAACCCAATATGATTATTTTGCCTAGTTGGGATCAAGTGCAAGGTTCTGTACAAGGTTCAAGTACAAGGGTCATAAAAAAACTTGAATTATTTGGTTTAAATTGAGTCTATGAGGCAGATTCACTATAAGGCGAAGCGGCCATCAATAGCATAAATTAGCTAGAAAGAAATCGAATCCACAGGGACATCGCCAATTCACTAACAGGCAGAGATGACAATTCGTTAGCGAATGGGACCATCACTACGGTTCATTTGCACTCATTTGCACACGCCAGGCGACGTTTCACTCAGTTGAATGGTCATTAATCCTCAAATTCAGTAAAGTGCGGATTTCACTGAAGGTTACTTTTTCACCAGAGTTGACTTCGCCACCTCAGAACAGGCAACTCCCATAATGGCAATTTTGTCATTTTTTCACATTTTCCATGTTTTTGTTAAATTGTCAGCAAAACAAAATAGTCCACTAGCAGTGACCAGCAAAGGATACCAAAAGCTCCAGAAATAAATCTATAGGGAGGGTTGACAGATTGATGTACAATACTTATGCAGACATAACTGGATAGCTATTGGTAGAGCAATTGCAAAACTATGACAAGTTTCTGGCCATGTACAAACACCAAAAGCAGAAAGGTAAGGCACCAATTATGGGGTTTGATGAAATATAAAAATGTTTATTTCTTTAAAAAAGCACCAAAGTTATGATAGACCATTCATGTGACTAACATTTGTCAAATAATAATTTTCAGTGGTATAATGAAATGCATATTGATGACATTTCATCAAATATATTGCTTGGCCATAGAGATATATAGAAAGAGATATAAAAAAGAGAATCCCTTCTTAGAGAATATGATCCTATGTTATGAAGGTCAAATGTTAACAAAAGGGCACATCCAAATAAATGTAAATAGATGTAGAAGTATTTTTCCTGCATGTCCCATAGACCTCTGTGTGTAAATTGTGCCATTTGGAAGCCATACTTAAAGCAACAGACAATAACCAACATGCATCCCAATGAACTATAGATACAAACAAAATGATTTTTAAAAAACATTACTGGTTCATATATTTGCCAGAAAATAAATTTGCCAGAAAATAAAAATAAAAATACATTTTCCAGAAACTTATGAACTATAACATCAAATTAATTACTCAGAAAAAACAGTATCTATAATATAAACATGAACAGCATTAACATATTTTGCTATAGTAACATTCAGAAATTGTACAAGATAAGGCTGCTCACACTTGTTTTTTGCTCATACTACAGATCTCTTAGATACAAGATAACCTCCACATTCTGTACAGTATCATTGCTGCTTAAGATTAAACAGGAAGAATTTATACTTTCTTTGCAGAAAATATCTTTTGACCTCTTGGAATCCATTAATATTATGGGTCATCTGGTTCAATTTCATGGCAAAATTTGTGTGTTTGCTAGTAATGAAACACAATGATTAAAAAAAGTAGAAAATATGCCATTATTATAATTTCTCCATGATTGTTGTCTTGCCAGGAAAAAAGTTCCCTAAATTCCAGAAAATGAATTCCAAAACCCCAACTGATACGTGTTCTGCAACCAATGTATAGTTAGTTTTTGTAACTTTTCAAGGTCTGTGTTTACAGTAGCTGAGCAGATAAACAATGGAGATATGATTCTTGGCTCTTAATATTCACTTGTAGTGAATGAAAATGGGGTTGAAGTCAGAAGGTTACTGTACAGAAGATACCATACAGAAGAGAAAATAATTTACAGTGTTTCATACATTTCTTCTTGTACATATGAGTTTTTCTACACCATGCTTTTTGTCACCATGCAATTCTGAGACTAAGAAGAATGAAAGAATTGTATCACTTCCAATAAAGACTTTACCTTGGGGCAAACCTTGTCTGGGTTTAATTGCCTTTTCTAATTCTCCCCATGTGCCACAATGCTAAAATGCTGGTAACACTGATGAATATAACATTTATATTATGAAAGTACTTTGCCTTTGGCTCTTCAGTTGCATGTTACACATTTCTATATTCTACATTCGGAAATGGCCTTTAGCCTTTTTTAATCTGTTTAATTCAATGAAGCGAGTTACCAAAAGGGGACCCCACACTAGGGTAGCTACCACCACATTCAAAAATATACCTAATAAATCCATATTCAATTTTGAAGGTACAAATAAAAACATTTTAATGACTCTAGCTCTTTGGCCATTAAAATGCCATTGATCATAGACTGAATGTAGTTGAGTGGCACTGCCGCATGTTCTACATATCTAAATTCTCTTACATCCTATAGGAAAAGGCCATTGTCTTTGCATTTCAACAGATTATTTGTTTTATTTTAACAACTTTAAAAAAAATCGGAACATTTAAAAATCAAAAACATTTACAAACCACCTACTCTGTAAATACATCAGTATGAATTACAATAAAGATGTTTGCTCTCTGTATCTATGTACATAATAAATGCCTCATTGAATAGGCTATGCAGCTTTTACTGTTCACAGCTGGCAATTTATGTACATAATTTATATACAACCAGTAATTTCCATATAAAGGTTTCCTGTGAAGGAGATATTTCTGTTCTCTGCCAGAAGTCTTGACTTCATATTCAGACAATTTCACCATTAGATGTGCTCTATGAATACCTGTTTTGCCATAATGCTTAAGATACGTAATATTAAAGATAAAAGATTAAAGTATAAGTATAAGTCTTTAACCTGAAAGCATCAAGGATATTATGACCTGTAAATGACCAGAGTCAGATCAAAAAATTATCATTCTACTCAAGGGTTGACTAGAACAATTGAATAAACTATTTTTTTTATGATTGTATGAGATTCAGGAGTGCAAAGGAGTCAAAAGATGTGAGAGGACAGAGAAGTAAAACATGAAGTGGTTGGAAGATGCTATAGGGAGAATATTATCATGATAGCATTATTATGGTGCCTGTCAAAGATAAGCAATGGCCAAGAATAATAGGCAATTAGCAAATGGAAGAATAAGTAGAGCTGCAAAGGCAGTGCTCCTCTGCGTGGTTCTTTAAATAGACTGCCTTCCACATAGATAAGCCTTTGTTCTGTAAGTGGGTCAAATAACGAGTTTAGAGCTCAAGGTAGTAGGCACCCTGGAGACTCCAAAGGAAGCCCTGGAAGGTAGGTAACCTATGGAATATCAGTTAATCAGTTAGCAAGAAGTGTTTTACTCTTTCCCTATTAAGACATTCTGTTATATTTTTGGGCTTGCATTATTCCAAATTGTATTATATCAAGATATTGGAGGGATCCTAGAGCCTCTGGTATTGAGTCTATGACAACACATGTATCCATATGGAATGCCATAAAACAAAAAGGCGTGACAAACCCCTCAACCTGTTCTATCTATACAGTATGTGTGTACTATAACCATGATATAGTATCTTTCACAGTAAAGGTCTCTCCATCTCTCCGCCAGACCAGATCCATTCGTTTACCAGCCACCCTCAAAATAATTTTATAGGAAACTAGCTAATTTCTCTGTGTCTTCAAAATAAAGTGAGAACAGATTTTCATGTTACTGTATATTTTGAGCAGAGCCCCAAAACTGTTGGAAGAAAAGCACTCAACAACACTGCAATTGCAAGATAGTCTATGGAATAAAAAATTCTACAATGCAAAGGGTTAGATATTTGTGACTGCACAAAAAAAATGTTCTAAAGTCTTCTAGATTTGTGCTGTGATTCCCAACTAGTGGCTTGCAGCCAACATGTTGCTCCCCAACCCGTTGGACAATTCTCCCAGTGGCCTCAAAGCAGGTGCTTATTTCTGAATTCCTGGCTTGGAAGCAATTTTGGTTGCATAAACACCAGATGTACGGTCAACAAAGCCTCATGTAGGCTGCCAGCCCACATAGGAACTACCAAATAGCCAGCTACAGTCCTTATTTTGCAACCCCCAGGAACTATTTTTATCCTTGTGTTGCTCCCCAACTCATTTTACATTTAAATGTGGGTCATGGGTAAAACAAAGTTTGGGGACCCCTGCATTATAGGGATATAAAACAAATTCTATTAAAGAGAGAAATAAATTAATACCTGTAGCCATTGTGACTGGTCACTCTTTCCAGATGTCCAGGCATTCACTTTCCCTTGCCTGTCTAATCTGGCCTTTCTTGGTTCCCAGGCAAACATATCCATGTTCAGTGTTCTGAAAACACTAGACGCCATTACTTGGTGATCCTGTATGTGTCCAGATTTCATACCAAGGGGTTCGGAGCAACCTGTAAACATATCAATTGATGACTATGAAGATTTTCATTCATCCAGGTCATGGTATATCCAATATAAGTAATTCTAAAACAACTGGACTAGCTGAGTAATAATTGAAGACATTTCACTACTCATCCGAGCAGCTTCTTCAGTTCAACTGATGCTAACATTAGGAATGAGTTAAAAAAGTACAGCAAAAATGTTATTCCTTTTGTTAATATTTGATACATAAATGGATATTAAAAAGAGGAAAGATTTTTCTTTCATTACAGCAGGAGATCAGATTAAGTAAAATGAGGTATTCTCTCCAGAAGGGATCGAAGATTGCAAATGTGAAGACATTTAATCATAATCACCACAGGAAAGAACAAAAAAGAAAATTAGCTAATTCCAAGGAAATATGAAGTAAGCTTTTTTTTCTGTGAGGCTCATACCTAAGAGGAATAAATAAATCCCCACCTTGTGGTCACTTCTGCCCTGGGTTCAATGGTTGAACCACAGAAAAAGGTGCTCATTAGTGATGGGCCAATAAATTCGCCCTAGGCGAATTCGCGGCAAATTTCCGACATTCGCCGATGGGGAAAGTTTCGGCGAAACGTTCACAAAAATTCGCCGTGTGTTTAGTTTCGCCGCACGTCTCGTTTCGTCGCGCATCTAGTTCGTCGTGCGTCGAGTTCGCCGCTTCACTTCAAAACAGCACAATCTGTGCAGTGAAA
>CM044431.1:199380508-199413124 GCA_024363595.1 Xenopus borealis | reverse complement strand
AAAAAAAAAAAAAAAAAACAGCACCATGGGTCTTTTGCTGCAAAAAATATTTGAACCACAACATGTTATGCCCAACCGACAATGGGGACTGCAACCATTATAAGGATGTATAACTCTGCTCATAGAAGCACCACACTGCGCTCACATAAGCCTACAATTTTAAGCAAGGCTACATTAATTCCTATTTATTTAGAGAAAAAAGCATGCATTCCCATGATAGCCTTTAGAGCAGAAGGGCTAAAGTCTACATATTCAACTTGTTTACAAAGCAATAAGAATCCCCAGGTACTCTCACAGTGTATTTTTACAGATGATCATCAGATACTGTATATTCAGTAAAGATATAAATCATTTTGTGTCTAGTTTTAGCTTATCCCTTAGCAATCACTTGTTTGATGTAATGTGACAAATCAGAGTATAAATCAAGCCTCAATCTAAGTATTGCCATGGCAACAATATATTTGAAGCTTGAACTACCCTGAAATTTTTTTTTGTTATAACAATAACTTGTTGGTAATTACAAATGCTTGGAAGAAAAGTGTATTTATAAGTAAAGTCAAAGAGATTGTAAAGTGAGATACACCATATACAGGAAATCCAGTCAGTAACAATGTGTTTTCCCCAAAATATTAGGAATATGGCAGCAATTTTTGAAGCTTAACATTTTGACAAACAAAGAATTTTCTCTAGAATTTTCTCACTAACATCACTAACGAAAATTCACCATAAATCCAATCCACATGGACATCGTTAATTTACTAACATGCGTAGAGGACAATTCACTAGCGACTGTCGATAGTACAGTTTCTCACCCTTTCGTAAGGCGCAATTTCGGTTTCATTACGTTATCCCTTTCACCAGAGTTTCCGACCAGGCAAACTGATAAGATGAAGCTACATCCTCCTTCATTTTATATCAGTGACATCATATCCTGTATGCAGAAATCACTGGCCTTTTTTATATATATATATATATATATATATATATTTTACAGTGGGATTGGATTTAAATAGTGGCTGTTAAAAATGTTTGTATAAACATTTCTTTTAACAATTTTATGCCACATTTGTTTTAGGGTGGACTTCGTTTTAGGACAATTGAGTATCTCTTTTGCCTTTATTTTGCTTCCTTGAACATTCTTAGTAAGTGGCCAGTTGGCCACTTCAAGCATTAGTATCAACATCACTAATTTATAATACCTGTATGTATCCACCCTATTCAAATTGATCCAATCGTAAGTGTACTACCAAAGTTCTGCTAGCGAAACTAACGTTCGGCTGCAGAGACGGAATTTCGCATTTAGTGAATTTGTGTAGTGGTAGCGAATTTGCTTCTGGAGAAATGGAGCGAAGTGTGGTGAAGCCTTCGCAGGTGAAAATTTTACATTTAGTGAATTTGACCCTTTTCCTCTACATCTGCTTACTTCTCTGAGCACAGATGTTCAAAATTGTTTTCAATCAAAATCACTGGCATATTCCCGCGTCAAAAACGAGATGGCGGCAAAATTTAGCCGGAGTTTTGCGAATCACAAGAATTCGCAAAACGCTGGCAAAATTTTGCTGCCATCTCGTTTTTGACGCTGGCGTCTGTTTTTTCAACGCCAGTCTTCATTACTAGTTAAGGAAACAGCAGATAGGGAAGTGATAGTATGAGGCTCCTCTGTACTGCTAGTACATGTATGGTATCAGTTATCTGGAAACCCAGTTATCCAGAAAGCTCTGAATTATGGAAAGGCCATCTCCCATAGACCCCATTTTATCCAAATAAACCAAATTTTTCAAAATAATTTCCAACATCTTGTACTTGATCCAAACTAAGACATAATTAATGCCTATTGGAAGAAACAACAGCCTATTGGGTTTTCATGATTTTGTGGTAGACATAGGGGCAGATTTATCAACGGTCGAATTCAGAGTTCATGGGAGTTTTTTTAAACTCTCAGGTTTTTTTAAACTCTCCCCAGGTCCGCAGCAGTCTGGATCAAGTTAGTTTGGATCAAGTACAAGGTACTTTTTGTTATTACAAAGAAAAAGGTAATCATTTTTAAAAAATCTGGATTATTTGGATAAAAGGGAGCCTATGTGAGATGACCTTCCCGTATTTATTTATCTGTATAATTTATTATTGCAGCAAAACTATTCACTATTTTCAATAACTGAGAATAGGTGTTCTGCCTTATTGCCAACATTATGATTCAGCTTGTGTAATGGCATTTCCACAGAGTTTTGACCATTATGCTGCTTGTGTGTCACAGAAGCCAGGTAAGGTGTCACACTTCATTGCACCAATATACTGCATAGACTGGGGAGCCACTGGAGAAGCAAAGGTCTTACATTGGGGAATTTGTAACTCATTGAAAGAAATAGAGCAAAAATAAATCAGACCTTTGTTGGCTTCTACACATATACTTATAACGCAGGCTAAATGCATTTAAAAAGTGTAAAAAGTTTTTTATTAGCTTTTTTTATCCGGCTTTTTCATCTATGTTCCAACATTTATCAGTAGTAGTGATGGGCGAACCTGTGGCGTTTTGCTTCGCCGAATAATTCACGAATTTCCTCGCAAAATTTGCGAAACATTCGCGAAATGAGACGCGCACCGCGATTTCAAATTGATTTGACACGGAAGCGTACTTGTACAGTATTCTTTTGACGCGCACTGCAATCTTCTTTGGGTGTTTCACCTTTTTCCAGCTTTTGATGCTACCAATAAAACATTTTCCCTTACTTTCAGACTTTGTAGACTTTGTGTGATGATAAAGGAATATGGCATCTTTTGCTTTGTGTCTGAATGTGCTGAATAGCATTGGAGTCAATGAGAAGACCAATTCACATGCATGTTTCACTTAGTACACTGCTACACACATGACCTGCATTGTTAGAGGACTCCTATCTAGTAATGGGTGAATCGGCAGCGTTTCGATTCGCCAACTTTTTCACCACCGCGTCTTGTTTTGGCTGGCGCTGGCGTCCAATGGCGAAATTCGCCCATCGCTATCTTCAAAAACATCTGTACTTTTTTTTACATTAGATCTGGTTGACTGGTGGCAATAGTATCTACTACTACACATCTACTACAGTTTTTGAAATTAATTATATTAGAACAGAAGAATTAAATAATTAAATAAGGCAGGTCTCAAATAGAAGACATTTGCCAAATGATGAGGCAGTAGTAGCAACAGCAGCAGCAGTTTTTGAATTAATTATATTAGAACCAGAAGAATTAAATGAGGCAGACCTCCAAAAGAAGCCATTTGCCAAATGATGAGGCAGTAGTAGCAAAAGCAGCACCAGCAGCAGTAGTATTGGAAACAATATTTTATTAGGACCAGAAGAATTAAATGAGGCAGGCCGACAATAGAAGACGTTTGCCAAATAATGAGGCAGTAGTAGCAACAGCAGCAGCAGTAGTATTGGAAACAACTATATAAAGACCAGAAGAATTAAATGAGGCAGGCCTCCAATAGAAGACATTTGCCAAATGATGAGGCAGGTGTAGTATTGGAAACAACTATATTAGGACTAGAAGGATTAAATGATGCAAGCCTTAAATAGAAGACATTTGCCAAATGATGAGGCAGTAGTAGCAACAGCTGCAGTTTTTGAATTAAAAATTATATTAGTAGAGAATTTAATGAGACAGACCTCAAACAGAAGACATGAATGCCCCCTGATTCCTGCCTGATCATCAAAAAAGATCCTGGGTGTCTGAGTCCAAATCCACCTCAGGATCAAATAATAGGAGGGATGGTGTGTCCCCCAGCTCTGAGCTAGCAGGTGATGCCACCTCCTCCCTCTCACTGGTGCCCACGGCAGACAGGGTAGCCTGGGTCAGCCAGTCTACCACCACCTCTGCCTACTGCGACCGTATGGGTCGCGAAGCAGAGGCAAAAAAATCTGGCACAGTCCTATGTGTGCTAATTGCCCCACTGTGACCCAGAGCCACCTTCTGCTGTGGCACTTGCTGATACTGCTGTTGTTGTTGTTGTTGTTGCTGCTGTGATTGCAGCTGGTACTGCACTACAGTGCCCGGACTGGGGGGGTTGGATATTTGGGGGAAGGAAAGGAGAAAAAAATAAAACCCTCAACTAAATCCCCTCAGCACAAGTGTGTACCCACAAGGGATACACACACAAGCACAGACAAACAGGTAGCCCTAACAAGGGCTATTTGGTGGTGTGCAGGCAAACAGAAGAGGGAAAACAGTAAAATCAAATCCACAACCTCCACTTCCACTTACTCAGAAAAAAAAGCTCACTAAACTAACTCCACTAGCTGAATAAAACACAAATCTCTCTCTCAATCCTGCTCTCTCTTTCCTACCAATGGCCACCTCTGCACTTCCTTATATAGACAGTGGGAGGGCTCACATCTGATTGGCTGCTGTTGCGGACCGGTTATCCAGAATGCTCGTGACCTGGGGTTTTCCGAATAATGGATATTTCCATAATTTGGATCGCCATACCTTAAGTCTACTACTAGAATATAATTTAAACATTAGTTAAACCCAATAGTCTGGTTTTGCTTCCAATAAGGATTAATTATATCTTAGTTATGATCAAGTAAAAGCTACTGTTTTATTATTATTATTATTGTTATTATTATTATTATTACTATAGAGAAAAAAGAAATAATGTTCAAATGTGGATTATTTGATTATAATGGAGTCTATGGGAGAAAACCTTTCCATAATTCAGAACTTTCTGGATAATGGGTTTCTGGATAACAGATCCCATACCTGTACTGTTTTATTATTACAGAGAAAAAGGAAATCATTTTCTAAAATCTGGATTTTTAGGATAAAATGGAGTCTATGGGAGACGACCTTTCCATAATTCTGAGCTTTCTAGCCATCGGGTTTACAGATAACGGACCCAATACCTGTATATTAAGCAGACTTACTTGACTACTTCTTTATCTGAATAAAAATTCTAAACCTGTTCCTTCTACTACTTAGCATAACAAGAAAATTATGAAAATGTCCCTGCCTCATAACCCACAGAAGCCCAGCACATATTTGCATTCATTGCTCTAAAGCAGTAGCCCAAAACAATTAAAAACTCTGAGCCATTATAGCAGACATTCCCTTTGTACCACAATTCAAACCCAATATATAACTGATTTATAATCATAACAACGGAGGTTATTTATACAGTTTTCACAGTGCAAATTTTGTCGCAAATGGTTGTTTTGCCCATGTTTTTGTCCTGAATAGGGATAGGCCATTTCCTCGATTTGCGACTCTCCAGCAGAATTTTGCCAACGACAATTCATTGTGCATCGATTAAAGTCAATGGGCACACTGTAAATTGACGCAGGCATTTGTTTCGGTGCTGGAGATTATTTTGTTGCTGGTGACCATTTTTGACACTGGCGAATTGTCACCGGCGTCAAAGGTCTCGTTCTGCATATTTTTCTATATTTTGTGAATTCCTGAAAAATTTGGTGAAGCAAAATTGGACAAATTCGCCCATCACTGTTCCTGAACGATAAAAATATTGCACTGCTGTGCCCATCTTTCCGCTTTTTTGCAAATTCACATTGTAAATGCATTTTTGCAAATGGCTCGCAAATGAGACGGGTCTTTGCGTGAATACAGGCAATGTGCAAGGTTGTTGGGAGCGAAAATAGCGTTGACAGTAACTTAAATTCGCAATTTGAGAAACTTTTTTGTGACTATTTTCTCTGCCACCAAAGTTGTGGCGTAATTTAAACGCAGAGTGTGAGCATAAATGTTTGCAATCTTCGATTTTTGCAATATTTAAAAAGTTCTAGACATTTGCAGAGTAAAAAACAAATTTGCAAATCTGTTTGCACACTCTTATTCAACTTTATAAATCTAACCAGGCACAGAGCAAATATATTCACTGTGGAAACTAATTTGCCCTGCGAAAGGTTTATAAATGAGCCCCAACGAGTCTCATTCATGACTGCATGAAATGTACACTGTACTGCACTGTAAATATTGGACTGCAAAATGGCTGCAAATGACTCTTAGAGGCAAATTTATATAAAAGCTAAATTCGAAAAAACATTTAATTCACAAATTCAAAAATCTTAAACGTGCCCTTATTTATTAGGATTTTTGCACACAGGCTTTTTTTTATGCATTTACAAACAAATGTTGAACACTAAAAAACACATATATTGCATTCATATGCATTTTTAAATGCACCTAAGTGTGTTTTTTTTTCCTAAAAAATGCAACTTTTGATTCTGTCTTTTGAATATGCACCAAGTACAAGAAAATGCATTAAGTAACATCTATGAAATGTGACTCTGAATGCTCATGAGTGCAACCAGGCAGAATATAATGGAATCAAATAGCTGCTGCTTTTAGGTGCGGTCACACATGCTTCTCAAAAAAACTTCTAGTATGATGTGGTTTTTGAACTACAGTATTTACATATTCAGCAGCTTTCCAGTTTGAAATTTCAGAAATTTTTGTACTAGGGTCCAAATTACCCTAGCAGCCATGCATTGATAAATACATTTGTAGCCTTACAGAGCATTTGTTTTTTAGATGAGGTCAGTGACCCCCATTTGAAAGCAGGGAAGAAAAAGGCGGCAAATAATTTAAAAAGCTATAACAAATAAATATTGTTGTTCAGTAGTGATGGGCGAATTTATTCGCCTGAGGCAAATTTGCTGCAAATTTTCGCCATTCACTGTAGGCGAATAAATTTGTGAAATGCCAGCAAAATTTTGACTAGCGAAAATTTGCCGGCGTCTCGTTTTGGACGCTGGCGTCCGTTTTTTTTCACATCCGGCAATGGACGCCGCATCCAAAACGAGACACGGCGGCATTTTGCAAAGCACCACCGATTCACTATTGTTCGGTTACAAAGTTGCTTAGAACTAACCAACACACTAAGGGGCAGATTTATCAAGGGTCGAATTTCGAAGGGTTAAAAACACTCAAATTTCGAATTCGAGGGGTTTTAACGCAATTCGATACATCGAACAAAAAAAATTTGATAGATCAATAAAATCGTTCGAATCGGTTGATTCAAACGATTTTAAGCAATCTATCGAATTTTTTATATTCGATCAAAAAAAAACTTAGAAGAATCCTATGGGAGCTTCCCATAGGATTCTATAGCAATTTGGTAGGTTTAATCTGCCGAATTAGGCTATTGAATTTTTCTTAAAGTGCCAGTACTTTGAAAATCGAATTTGATCAATTCAAATCGAATTTTGGCCTATTTTATATATTACTTCAAAATTCTAATTTTTTTATTTCGAATTTGATACAAATTTTCACTTCAAATCAATTCGACCCTAAAAGTTAACTTTAAAGTGAACCACCCCTTTAAAGAAACTCAAGTTCCAAAAACCCCATTGAATAAAAATATGAAAAAACAACTAAAACTAAGTGAAATCAGACTCTACCTATCATTTAAAAAAAATCTGCTAAATTTTGAATTGATCTGAAAACCTGAATTGAAAAAATTGCTTGATTTAGTTTTTTTTTTAAATAAAACTCCCCTTGACTTCTACATGAATTTGCCAGCTTTTGGATATCAGTTTTAATTAAATAATAAATCTCAACAATTAGAGTTTTTCTGTGACCTATACAGGTATAGAGCCTGTTATCCAGGATGCTCAGGACCTGGGGTTTTCCAGATAACAGATCATCAGATTCATACCTTAAATGGGTGGTTCACCTTCAAGTTAACTTTTAGCATATTGTAGAAGGGCCAATTCTAAGAAACTTTTCAATTGGTCTTCGTTATTTATTTTTCATAGTTTTTTAATGATTTGCAATTTTCTTCTGTTTTGTTGCAGCTTCCAAATGGGGGTCACTGACACCATCTAAAAACAAATGCTCTGTAAGGCTACAAATGTATTGTTATTGCCACTTTTTCTTACTTATCATTCTATTCAGTCCATCCCCTATTCATATTCCAGTCTCTTACTCAAATCAATGCAGGGTTGCTAGGGTCGCTAGGGTACCCTAGAAACCAAATTGCTGACACTGCAAAATAGAGAGCTGCTGAATAAAAAGCTAAATATCTATAAAACCACAAACAATAAAAACTTAAAACCAATTGCAAATTGTCTCAGAATATCACTCTCTACATCATACTAAAAGTTAACTCAAAGGTGAACCACCCCTTTAAGTCTACTAGAAATTCATGTACACATTAAATAAACCCAATAAGTTGATTTTGATTCCAATAAGGATTCATTATATCTTAGTTTGGAACAAGTACAAGGTACTGTTTTATTATTACAGAGAAAAAATATATTGTTTTTAAAAATTTGGATTATATGATTATAATGGAGTCTATGGAAGATTCTGGATAATGGGTTTCCAGATAACAGTTCCCATACCTGTAATGTCCTTATATTATATAACAGAGGGTATAGCACATACTGCAGTCCCTAACCTGGTGTTCTGCCATGTTTTGCAAACTATTTATCCTAGGAAGACTAATTGAAAACAACAGCATTCGTTATCTGCAGTCACATCATTTTTGAAATAAAATAAATGATATTAATACTTAGAAGATATATGGTAT
This sequence comes from Xenopus borealis, assembly GCA_024363595.1. Taxonomy (NCBI): domain Eukaryota; kingdom Metazoa; phylum Chordata; class Amphibia; order Anura; family Pipidae; genus Xenopus; species Xenopus borealis. The sequence continues at coordinate 199,404,600 of CM044431.1, read as the reverse complement.
AAGGGGGAAGCTTTTGCTTTTTTATTGTCTTCTAATTGGTGTTTCAGTTCACAGCCATAAAAAGAATAAAAGTTCTCATTTCTTGTCTATGACATGGTGCATTTTCCAACATGGATGAAAGTCTTTTATTTAATAAGCAAAATGAAAATATTTGAATTCAGTGTGCAGATGTTCCTCATTATAGGATTTTATCTACAGGCTTGCAATATTCTCTGAATGCGTGTTGATCCAATTCAGCAGATTTTACATCCACACGCATTGACCTTGCTGTTATGCGATTGTGTCTCAGCAGAATAGAATACCACATTCATAATCTCCTTTCATTCTTGGTATAAAGTACAAAAAAAAAATCTCTTTATCGTTTACATAAAAGGCTTTAATAAAAGGCAAAGATTAGCACATGATCTTTGAAAATGGCACAGTTCTAAGGAAAAGAAAGCATATAAGCATGAGGGAGGCTGTGCACAAACACTGCAATAGTGTGTTGATATTATCAAATGATTACATTTTTCCTTTATCAAGCCGGGTTTCCCACTGAATCCCGCACTGTTTCAGTAGCTATTAGTCCTTATGACTGCCTTCTCTTGAATTATTCATGAGGAAATGTGCGACTGGGACACAGTGCAAAGGAACAGCAGATAACAGCTGAGTGCAATATACTGTGAAGAATGAAATAGCCGACAATAGTGTTTGGTACTTCTGAGGCCAATACTGCAGCTGCGGAACCACATTTTCATTTTATCAGAAGTCATCATGACTATTGAATAAGGAGGGTTTTCAATAAGCGTGTGCATAGTGGTACTCTTGTGGAGGAATGTAATAGAAGTAATTAACAACAAACACACACAATGCAAACTATTTTTTAATTTGTATGTACAACTTTTCCATTGTGCATATTTAATGCATAGATTGCAAACACTGAGCTAGAGAACAATGCACATAATATAATTTTATTGTAAACACAGTCAGTGGTGGATTTAAGGGCGACGCATGAGCTTGCCAGGGGCCCAAAGTTTAAAGGGGGCAGCATAGTAAATACCGTCAAAAACTGTTCAGGCCAAGGCTGGAACTGGGGCACACTGGAAGTAGAACTGAGTAAAGCTACAACACTCCCTTATGTTTCAGCAAAGTATAAAAAATGATATGAATTGTTTTCAATAGTATGTATTTAGTATGTCAAACACTAAGGGACAGAGTAACTACTGCTCGAATTCGAGGGTTAATTAACCCTCGAACTCGACCAATCGAATTTTAACCCTTAAAATTAGAATATTGAATCTGAAGGGTTTTAGCGAAATTCGATCGAACAATCGAATAGGAAGAAATCAAAAAATTTTAACCATTCGATCGAATTTTTTTTATTCAATCTAAAAAGGCTTAAATAACCCTATGGGAGCTTCCCATGGGGTTATACAGCAATTAGGTAGGTTTAATCTGGTGAACTAGGGATTCGAATAAAAATGTAAAGGACAAGTAATTTAAAGGACAAGTAATTAAATCTAAAAATGCTTAAATAACCCATGGGAGCTTCCCATGGGGTTATACAGCAATTCGGTAGGTTTAATCTGGCGAACTAGGGATTCGAATAAAAATGTAAAGGACAAAAAAAAAATAAAGATTATTGAAAAAAAAAAATGTAAAGGACAACTAATTTAAAGGACAAGTAATTCAATCTAAAAATGCTTAAATAACCCTATGGGAGCTTCCCATGGGGTTATACAGCAATTCGGTAGGTTTAATCTGGCGAACTAGGGATTCGAATAAAAATTTAAAGGACAAATAATTCGACCATCGAATGGTTGATCAAATTTTTTTTCATTCGATGATCGAAGTGCCCAAAAAAGGTATTAGAAAATTCGAATTTGGATCTTTTTGAAAATTCTATTGAATTTCGAATCTTTCACACGAATTTAGTAAATCTGCTACTAAGGGACAGATTAATGAACCTTCCAGGTTCTGGTTCATAGAAACCAATTGCAGAAACTGAGTGAGTGTCTGTGCTCACTTGGTTTATCTGCAATTGATTGCTATGGCTCGCCTGAAACCTGGCAAACATTATATTTTTGGCAAAAACACTCTTTTTTAAAACCCATTCTCCAGCAAGCTATCAATTGCAGATACCTCGAGGTTTCATAAATCTGCCCCAAACATTTTCCCCCTACACAGAATTCCAACGTAATAATACAAGTGCAGTGATGAGATGCCTCCATTGCAACTTGTATGTAATTTGGCAAATTGTTTGCAAGTTAGAATGGGCAAAATTTCCCCCTTTTTTTTGTTAGAACAGAACAGCATAACACTAATATCAATACTAACATGCAATTTACTTGGTCCAAGTATATTGGGAAATTCGACTTAAGTTGCTAAGGAACCCCTGAAAATACTACCAGAGCCATGCTGGAGCTAATTCCACTGTTCCCTTGTGTCAATATATGCACTTCTGCGTAATTCATAAAAGCAGCCTAAAAAGACGAATTTCCGCGATTGCCAAAACATTGGCGATTCGTGCCGGCGTCAAAAACGGATGCCCGCGTTAAAAACGAGACACAGCGGCGTTTCGCCCATCACTAACCAATAGAATATGGTCTATTCAGGAGTTAAGAGGTTAGCAGAAATAAACATATAAGAATGGGGAGAGCATACAGACTCCTTGTATGTACTGGTTGGAATCAAATCAAACCTAGAACCTCGGCACTACAAGGCAATAAGGGCTACCTGGTTTAATCTGATGGAAATGTTTATGCTATTCTATCTGCACAAGTATACAACAATTAATTCCTGGAAATATCCCAATTTGTTACAAAACAGGTATTGGTTTGCATAGTTTGGCTTAATTCAAGTTTAAATCAAGAGAGAAATCCATGGGAACTTGCATCTACTTCTTTGAAGCTGGCAGTGTTTTCAGTGAGAAATGATTCAGGTATGGATAATACTTTGGGGCAGATTCACTAAAGCGCGAAGCGTCTAACACTGGCGCTAATTCGCCAGCGTGACGTCATTTTGCAACTTCGCAAATTCACTAACACCGGCTCTGGCGAATTTTCGCTAGTGAAATAGATAGACTTGCGCAACTTCGCACCCTTACGCAAGGATTGTATCTTCGCAAATTCACTAAGGTGAACATTTTCCTGAACGTTAGCACTTACGCTAGACGTTACCTCGCCTGGTCAGACCAGGCAAAGTTCAATACAATAGATAGGAGGTTTATATAGACGCTGGCTTATTTTAGCATAGGAGGGTGATAGTCTGAAAAAGATCGATAATATTTTTGGGGGTTACCCTTCTTCCCCCCTACATTTCCTAACATATGGCAACTCAACTATACAGGGGGCACATGTAGGGCAATAGGACAACTTTATATAATTTATTAAAGGTTTCCTGGGCTTGTGTAGTGGAATGTAGTGGCTGTAACATATACTTCTATTATAAGTTAAAGTTCCAGCCGTATGCAAATTAGGTTCACTAGCGTAACAGCGCTCTGCCTAGAGAAGTAACACTAGCGGAACTACGCTACCATTCGCCGACCTGATCGTAAATTCGCACTCTAGTGGATTTGCGTAGCGCTGGTGAAAATTCGCCTGGCGAAGTGCGGCGAACGCTAGTGAAGCCTACTCTGGCGAATTTTTGGATCTTAGTGAATCTGCTCCTTTGTGTGATCCCACTTGTCAGCATTGTCAGCATTGTCCAAATACAACCCAATTAACTTTGCAAGCCCATCATTGATAGCTCAGTAGTATTTAAATAGGGTGTCAAATAGAAAACAAATGTACATACTATAGACCTATATCCATAATACTGTATATAGACATGAATGTATTAATTATAAACAAGCTATTACTAGAAAGTTGTGGCCTGTGGCCAAGATGCAAATAAAGACTTTAAACTTTGCATTTAAAGGGCAAGAAACCCTTCCACACTTTTCTATACACAGCACCCAGCTAGTCTAAACACACTTTATTCACCCTGTAAATGTTATCCTTTGGTTAGAATTTTGATGACTTTTTGAATTGCATGCCTCAGCCACCATCTTGGAATCCCACTGGCCTTCTGGTGCAGGGATCAATACAGGACAGTTCCCTCACAACCTTGTTTAACATGTAAAGATTGCAATGTGTATGTATGTTGAAAGGTCATGCACAATACCAGAGGAGATGGAGGCGGGGAGAAAATAGGGAAGTCTGACCACCATAGTTATATAAAGCACAACTATGTCACTATGTTTTAATTTACTGCTAAAATAGCTCCAATCAATGTGCAAGATGATTCGATTTACTTTTACCTACCTGATAATTCACATCCGAGTAGCTCCATTCTTAGAGTGCAATGCCGCCTGCACACCTGGGGATAGAGCCGTATATACTGAGCTTCAATTGGAGGAGTAAAGGAATTGGCATATGGGGTGTTGTTGTCCACATTGCCTTGAAAAATCTGTATAAATAAAAGTAATGGATGTTTTAAGAGGATAGAAGTGATATGCAACAATGGTCCATTATGTCTGTTCCTAACTGTTCATTGACAGCCAATATTCATATCAGATATCTTGGCAGTGCTTGACAGCAGGTATTCAACATTGATTCTCCAGAACCTAAAAGTTTTGAGCTTTGCACACTATTGCGTCATTTAAAAAAAAAAAAAATCTGTATGGATGGACCAAGTTCGGAGTCTGACCACACTCACAATCAATCATGCCTGCGAGATTCCAGTAGATAGACTAAAAGTTATTGTTATGTTAAGGACCCATAGGCCATTATTATATCAGTTAGATATATGTTTGTTATTTGACTACAAACATACAGACAACCTTCTTTTACAGTGTGCTTGTGATAATGTTCAAGTCTTCCTTTTAAAAAAAGAACTTTACAGAATTTTTTCTCCTCCACCACATCAGAGTAAATAAGAGGATGCCAGTGTATTGAATGATTGCTAAAATAAAAATTGTTTCTAATATAGTTATTTATCCAACATTGTAATCTATTATGGCTGGAGTGACTGGATGTCTGACATAATAGCCAGAACACAACTTCCTTTCTTACAGTATGTGCCATGTAATTTTTGTATTTCAACAATTCCTTATTTTCAAATCAAATAGAAAGGACCTGTGATTTCAGCTGAATAGAGAACTGTCTGTGTTCAGCAGTGCTGTATTAATGAGAGTCACTAGTCCCTTTCCACAGAACTTACCATATCCTCCGAGGTCCTTTTCACTTTATATGTCGACCAGGATTTTCCATCATCGCTATATGCAATCTTGTACGATTTTATAAACTCTGGGCTGCCAATACGTTTTGCACCTTGAGTAATTACACCGGTGACCCGCATTTTCTTTTGTAAGTTTATCTGTAGGTTAGAAGGATCAGTAAACCTGTTATATAGCTATATTAGCACTTCTTTTAAATAACAAATATTCTTGAAGCATATTTTTCAATAATATTTAAACATATAGGGTTCCAATTAACTGAAACCATTTTCAAACAAATGGCAATAGATACAGTAATGGTAATATTTCCATTATTTTTTAAGTTCCAGCAGCACCATAACAAGCTGAGAAAAGAAGCAGCATCTTGTATTGTAAGGATTTTCCACTGCAAGCATTTTTCACTATTGTAAGAAAATCATGAATCACTTTCTTATTTCTGCCTTAAAATCATTACTTGATACCACAATAAAAAAGGATGGGATTTTAAAGTCTTCACAATGACTTCAAAAGAATGTTGCAGCCTTTTTGTGAGTGTTTGTCTATGTAAAAGTTTACAGACAAGGGGGACCTTTAATAGTTCATATAAATAACACATCAACTAACAAAATTAACTGAATTGTATTTAAATAATTAAATAAATTGCTTAGTAAAGAGGACTCACCTAAATTATATGAATCTTTCATATACATTGCATTAGCATTAAAGCATCTCTGAACCCAATGTACAGTATATTACGAAATACACAACGTTCAGTAAAAGGAAATTTCTAATTTATTATTTATTTTTTTTAAAAAGCTTTTATTTATTTTGTAGTTTTAACAAGTTGAAAGTAAGGTTAGAGATGGAGAATAATGATCTAATTTATTATTAATACTCTATAACACCATAGGGGATGCAGTACTCCTGTGTGGTGATAATCTCCTTTAATGGTAAAACATACATAAAATATTTTTTATTAGTAAATATACCTGAAAGAAAACCCCATACGGAACTCAATGAAAAACACAATGCAAAATATATATATAGTAAAATGTCTTTGCCAGGATGTACAAAATGTACAGGATATTCATGTAGACAGAGGGCTGCAATGGAACATACTTCCAAGTAAAGCTCTGTCAATCCTGCAAATCACAAAAGCTCTTAAAATGTATTTTTGTACAATATGTTCTGTGCAGCCTTTTTGACATCATTAAACTATGAAATCTTCTCAAAAGAATAATAAAGGGTGACAATCTTGTAAGAAAGGTCCAAAACCCATATCTGCCAAAAAGTATGGGAGGACCAAAGCCTAGGGATCCACATGACTCCACTTGGATTTCAGACTAATTACACATTTAAATATAAACACAATTTAAGGATGTGTTTTAAAAAGAAACATGTTTGTTCCTCAAAAAAAGTGATCATGTATTTAATTAGGACCTGTAATATGCTGCCTGGAGTAAAACCAGGCACCTGGTGTTTTTGGGCTGTCTAACTAACCATTGCTCTATGCGAGCAGATGGCTCTTGCCCTGGTTCCCTCTCATTGCTATACGTGTAACTGCAAGTAGGGCAGGGCTTTGTTCAGCTGTTATCTATCTGGTCCCATCTGTAAGCCATTAGGCTGCCTATAAAGACCCCTGCCCTGAATCATTGCCCAATATAGGTTCTATTTACTAGTTCCTGGGTGAAATTATTGTTGATATCTGTGTTTGACCCTCTGCCTGATTGACTCATATTATGCTGCTTGTCCTGACCCTGGTCTGTGACCTTGACTTTGCTTCTGTTCCTGTTTTGGTACCATATTGTCTGATCCTTGATATTGACCCGGGCCGTCCCTTGACTATGCTTCTTGTCCTCTATTCCTGTACCACGTGTGGTTCCCTTGCTTACCCAGAACTCGCACCCTGGTCCTCTCACATTAAGACCTGGCAGCATCCAATTAGCAGAGGGCTCCTCCCAAAGTGAAAAGGGCTGTTACAGGCAGAACAGGGAGTTGGGACCTTGGGGTTTGTTCTGGATTTGGGATACCAATCATTACAGGACCCTGCTGTTTATTTAGTGTGCCAGGAATTGTGTAAGAATCAAGTATCTACAATACACAACATGTTCCTTGTCACTAAGCCCAGAGCTTTTATAGTGTAAAATATGATCAAAATACAAAGAAATCAACCGGCTTCATAATCCAGGAACTAGTTTAGAACTTAATTGTCACTATCTATCTATGGAGACCCATCCTACACAGCATGGGGTTCAAGTTTGAGTCCTGACCCCTTGGTAAAGTTATTCTGGTCTATAAAGTCGGCAGTTAGCCCAAATGCATATCATTCTCTTTTTCTCAGTAATAGTGATCTCTGAACTCATTGCATAATAAGGTTGTAAAATTATGGCTTAAAAATGGTGTTTGAGAAAAAGCTATTTTAAGCTCTACCTCTTTGCCACCTAGTTTCTTAGTCTACCCCAATGTAAAGTGATATTTCCATAGTAGCTATCAAGACTTCTTGCTGTACACTTGGAAAAGTTCTGGAAATCGAGTTGCCTAGGCATCACAAACAAATCAATGTATTAATTAATGACCTCCAGCTTCTCCCTTCACAATCTTCTTAAGATGTTTGTAAATCCAGCATTAAGTTCATTTCCCTTGATATGCAATAACATGACTGCAGAAACACTGTAAATAACAATGGTTTAATAGTACGTGTTATGAAGTGGAATGTGGGATGAAGGCATACGTGGAATGAATAGATAAACACATATTGTGGTTTTACTTTAAAAAAAAATTGTTGCAATATTAATGTCAAATTTCCTGCTCAGGTGGGACATTATGCTCTCTTCCGGATGTTTAAAGCAGTCTAGACAGTACAAGCTGCTGTAAGAAAAGAATAACAAGTTGTCTCAGGAAGACAAGTTTACTGGCATTAATGCAGCAAGAATTCTCTATTTTGAACAATATAGCCAGATTAATAAGGATAAAGGAAGGTCGGTACAGGCCTGAGGACAAATATGTGAAAAATACAGAAAAAGGAATTTAAAGAAGCTAAAGAGGTTTTTACAAAGTAGACACTTTTAAACCAAGAAAATAAAAATGCCTGCTGCATATGACTTAATGTTATCCAGAAATAAAAGTACAAAATCATCTTAAGCCTCTAAAGGAGAAAAGCACAGGGAGAAATAGCTCATATACAGCTCTCAAATGGACACTATAAATCCAGGCTTCAAATGGTTATGCTTTAATCTTGGAAATGCCTGTGTTTTATATGGATTCCCCCTTTTTTATGCAATTCTCTATATACAGTTATCAGCTGTCAGTGAGGGCACTTGGCTTTATATGTATTATATATGAAGATATTAGTGTAATGCTTTATATCTTGGTCGACAGTCATGCCAGTAGTGTTTTAGCACTGAAGGGAGCACCTTTTCTCGTATACACAATAACTTCAATTAAAGATGCCAGTATGAAACTGCAAATTTCTCTTGAATCAAAATAGGCCCTGGTATTTCAGGTACACAGAGGCCCAATCAGCCACCACCAGCCCACTAAATAGTGCCTTTCTATGGCACCTTATAGCAGCCCATCTGGCATTTGCCAGAACCCGAAGATTGCCAGTCTGGGGTCAAGATTCCAGGAAGCCAATGACAGTTTATTGTTTAAGGGAAACAATCTGTGTACACTAAGAGGGAGGTCATTTATGAGAAAATGCATGGATTACTGAAATAAATTCACATGACTTCTAACTTCACACCCTCATAAATTAGAAATCTGAAGAGACCAACGCTTCCTAATGATACCATCCATCCTATTCTCACCAGCCATACTCTGCCTGCCTTACCCTACCCTACCCCTACCCTACCCTACTTATGAGCCATACTCTTCCTGCCCTATCCTCCATGTGTGTGCCATACTGTGCCTGCCGCATGCTCCCTCTGTACCATACCGTTCCTGCCCTATGCCACTGTGTGTGCCATATTCTATTTGCCGTATTCTCCATGTGTCATACTCTGTCTGTGTGTGCCATACTTTGTCTGTGTGTGCCATACTCTGCCTGTGTGTGCCATGATCTGTCAGTGTGTGTCATGCTCTGTCTGTGGGTGCCATGCCCTGTCTGTGGGCGCCATGCCCTGTCTGTGGGTGTCATGCTCTGTCTGTGGGTGCCATACTCTGTCTGTGCATGCCATACTCTGTCTGTGCCTGCCACACTTTGTATGTGTGTGCCATGTTCTGCCTGTGGGAGGTAAACCTGGTGGGGGTTAGTTTGCCTAGGGCGCCTGTGTGGCGTGGATCGACCCTTGTAAGATGGATGTAGTTTTAAGTGGGTGTGGTTTAAAAAGGGTGAGTTGCCAACACTGTATTCCATTATTGGCCCTTGGTACCACAGAAGTTGGACAGCACTGATTTAGCTCATATATGAACAAAATATTTTGCTTGCTACCATAATAGGTCTGTCATAACGTGGTTTAAACTGACACATCAATCCATAAATTCAGGTGAGAAGAGCACTACCAATGGAGAGTACCATTATTTCAGTGCATCTCATTCCTAAATATTGCCAAAAATCTCAGCACTTTAATAAATGTACAGAATGCAAATGGAAATGACATGTAAATCCATTGACTTCATAAATGAATTTTGTGAGTCAATAAACATAACAGTTAATAAAAATATAAATTGAGATCAATAATTGCAGTTGCCTTTCTCAGCAGCATCATCCAACTGTCTACTTTGATTGATTAGACAAGATAGGCAGCCACAGACATATAAATTATTGAACAGAAAAATTGATGCCTTTTACTTGAATAGAACAACTCCCAGTGAAAAACCCACTCACCATGTATCTTCTGGGAACATATGTAATCACTATACAAAATACATTTACAGAAAGTCATATTGAGACAGTGTTGGACTGGCCCACCAGAATACCAGGAAAACTCCCGGTGGGCCAAGGTGTCAGGGGACCCTCATGCTGCTAAACTTTTGGCCTATTTCATGGCCATCCCCTATTTCTATGAGAACAAAGAGACTAAATAGATGGAATAATTGATTATAGTATGTAAAGAAAACAAACTAGGAGAATAGAGGTTGATTGAGAAGATGAAGAATATTAGTATTGAGAGTGGTCCCCTGGTCTAAGGTTTTATGGGGGGCCCCTGGTCTAAGGTTTTTGGGTGGGCCCCTGGTGTCCCAGTCCGACATTGTATTGAGACTTTGGGAGAGATTTACTAGAGGGCAAAAATTCACCAGTCAGACAATGCAAATTTACTATGTTTCAACATTTCGCCCTGGGCGATGAACACTGGTTAATTTTCACTAGCGTTATTTCGCTTCAAAGTGAAGATGCGCTAGCGTTCTATTTTGACTAGCACAACTTCAATAGAGCTCTTGCACTCATGCTAATTTGCATACGGCAGGAAAAGCTGAATGCACCTATTTATGTTACATGGTGCATCTATACATACAGTGTAAATTTACACTAACTTGCCAAGCCAAGGGAACCTTAAGTCAGTTGAGTTGTTTTACTGCCCTACACATAATGTTCCATATGTTAAAAAATGTATGGGGGAAACCGGTTAGTGAAAAGAATTGTTCATGAGTTTTGCAGCCTAACACCCTGAGAATAAGAAAAGTTGCCTGTGTTTTTTTAAATATCCACTCAGAATATGAAGTAAATAACTGAAGATTGAGGAAGCTCTATACACTCCAATGCACTTCGCCAGTTCTGAGCTGATGAAGGCAAGTAAGGCGATAGAGGTAACATTCAGTAAAATCCACATCTTAATCAGTTTGCAGAGTAATATCCATTCGCCAGAGTGAAATTTCACCTGACATTAGAGTGCAAATTTTACTAGTGTCTATTTCCTTCACTAGCGAAGTGACGCCTGTGCCCATTGGTGAATCATCGAAGTGATTGAAAGCAGTAATGCTGGTGAATCTTCGCCAGCGTTAGTCATTTTGCTTTAGTAAATCTGCCCCTATAACTATTTACAACTCAAAATAAACACAAACAAAATTCATCAGTTTCAGAAGGAAAAAATAAAATACAATAATTAATGAGTCTTTTGACATGTATAAACATCTGTCTAAGCACACTAATAATTCAAAATGTCAAATAAAATAAGAGGGTTGCGGTTTGGACAACTCTTGATATGCCGACTCTTAATGCAGACAGTCTGTGCAGAATTAAAACTGTTTACATATTTGGAGCCTAGTTACAGTTTTATAAACAGAAGCAAGAGCTGAATACATTGTAGTAAACACTCCGCCACATGGTGGGCATTTCAGATTTCACAATGCCAAATTTGACATATAGGTTTCTACACCTTGCTTGTTATTGTAATGTCTTGACAGGAATAAAGCTGAAACTACAGTACTTTTTATGAAGTATGAATCACAAAAATCAGTTCAGACATTTGGTGGGGAGAGCAGATGCACATTTGTAATATTTACATATTCAGTGACTCTAATTAGTAACTTGGCTTTCAATCAGATTTATGCATTTCTGTCCAAGAACACTGAATAACCCCCCCCCCAAAAAAACAACCCACCCAAAGGTGCGGTAACAGGTCTAGTGCCAATATGTAGATGACTTATCAGGAATTTTTTTTACAAGCTGTAATGATTGATGTTTAGGACATCCCATAAAGCAGAATGGTCTGTTCTATTTGATAAATTGATGCATTGAATGTGTCTGCATTGATGAATATATAATTTCATTACTTAATAACACCACTAATTAGTCAATAGCTTATATAGCCATACTATGTTGCCTTTGAGTCCAGGTTCTCAGCATCCCCCTAGATTTTGGTTGAATTACACAACAGTCTTATTTCACAAAGCCCTATAAGACTTTTGAAAAGCTTAAATTGACCTACTGAAACCCTGATCATGAGTGTACAAAACAGAAGTGGCCATTTGTATTATGTGGTTCTTTTTTAAGACTATAAAACAACTAGCATCTTAAAGGGCAAGGAAAGTCTAAAATAGAATAAGGCTAGAAATGTATTTTGTATTCTAAACATAAACATGAATTTACAGCACCACAAGCCTAATCAAACAAATGATTTATGCTTTCAAAGTTGGCCACAGGGGGCTGTCATCTTGTAACTTTGTTAGAGATCTCTGCAATATCAAGACTCGCACATGCTCGGTGTGGTCAGGGCTTCTTAGGGGTCGTCATAAATTATCAAAAAACAAAGCTGATTGAGTTCTGCATGGCTGGTAAGTAAGGCAGGGGCTCCCCCTGCTGTTCATAAGTATGATTGTTTCCCTGCCAGAAGTTAGGGACTGTCTGACAATTCCTATCCACAGCATTAAATGAAGGGAGAATTTTACTGCATACAGTCAGGTTTCTTATAAAAACAGTACACATTTTTTTTATTAAAGTATATTGGAGATAGATTTCTTTTTCATTAAAGAAAGTAAAACTTGGATTGTATTTCTTTGCCTTTCCTTGCCCTTTAAGGAAAAATGCAGGTCTGCATTTTCTTATCTTTTCATCTGTACACTAAACTAATTGAGATTGATTAAAAAATAATTCATAACAGTAAAAAATAAAGCTTCTCTATTAATACAATTTGTCAACTTCAGAAGATAATTGCCAAGATTTTTCCACATAATAAAATGGAGTTACATTGAAATGCTCTTCAGCATCTCATTGACCAAGGACCCCACTGACACTACTCCAATCTATATTCATCTAGTGTCAGATATGCCGTTTGTCATGCCCATTGAAAAAACTATATTCGACTCAACACATGTTCTTCTTAGAAAAACATCTCTAATATTGAGAAGTAGCTTTTTACCATAAATGAGACCTTTGTTCTGTGACTAAGTGACCTTAGTTAACATAGTGAATAAGCCATCTTGTATCATCTGAAAGACTTTTCTGTGACAACTTGGACCTCAGAGTTCATGACAAATAGAAAAAAAGAATTGAGACTGAGATGAAGTAAGTGAGAAATATGGGGGTAATAGAAAGGAAAAACGAAGAGAGAAATGGTCTAGGATTTTGTTTACAGAAAAAAGAGGGAAGCCCGATGGTTTCCTGTTTTGACTTATCTCCCAATTTCTATTTCCTACTTTTTCTTCTCTTCTTTAACCCCCATGCCCTTAGTCATTATATCATAGTGCATTAGTGATGCCAATTGGTTTTCAATAAGCTAAGCTGAATATATCTATATGCTTCTACTCTTAAACACACAAAAAATTGTTGAAGTTAAAACATAGCTCCAAATGTGTTTATACCCTGTTTTCAGATTTATAAATATTTCCTAGCAAAAATAAAAAAAGCAAAACTTGAAGTCTTATCAACTTTAACAGCTGCTACAGCCCACAACCGCTACTGAAATGCCAGGAAAAATAGTTGTAGGCTAGTGTGTTCACTGCACCTGCAAATAGGAATTTGAGTTTCTGATCTTTATCCATATTACAAAAAAAACAAGCATAATGCAAGAGATATATTAATGCTTTTAAAACATGAACTATTATTCTTGTTTCTATGTAAATTGCCTTCATAATTACATATAGTTAGGTAAAAGAAAAAGAGCAAAATCCATCAAATAAACTACAAGGGATTAATAGAATTTTCAAATACAAGTTCAGCTTCTCTAGACTAAAGGGGTGTCCACTTGTACGTTGATCTTTTCTATGAAAAAAAGATCCCCTGCTATCTGTCTGTAATTTCCATGTAAAGAGTAATTATTAGGGATGCATCAAATTATCTATTTTCAGATTCAGCCGAACCGCCAATGTGTTGTGAAAAATTCAGTGAAATACCGAACCAAATCTGAAATCTAATTACTGTGTGAATAAATTCCCATGATTTTGATTTTCAATATGTTGTTTCTGTGTACGACGCTATATTTTAACTATTAGAAGAAAGGAGGTTCCAGCTAAATATTTGGAAGGGGTTTTTACAATTAAATAAATAAATCTGCCAATAAGATTGTTTTGCCCCCAATTGGTATTCCTGCAGCTTAGTTACCAAGTACAGTCACATGAAAAAGTTATGGAACTCCTCAATTCTTTGGAGTTTTGTTTATTATTGGCTGAGCAACTTCCTTTTAATATATAACATGTCTTATGGAAACAGTAGTATTTCAGCAGTGACATAACTTTTATTGGATAACCAGTAACAGAAATATGCAATATGCATCATAACAAAATTAGACAGGTGCATAAATTTGGGCACCCCAACAGAGATATTACATCAATACTGATGAGCCTCCTTTTGCAAACGTAACAACTTTTAGACACCTCCTATAGCCTTTGATGAGTGTCTGGTTAGCGGTATTTTTGATAATTCGTCCATACAAAATCTCTCCAGTTCAGTTCAATCTGATGTATGCCGAGCATGGTCAGCCTGCTTCAAATCATCTCATAGATTTTCGATGATATTCAAGTCAGGGACTGTTCCAGAATATGGTACTTCTCTCTCTCTGCATAAATGCCTTTGTAGATTTCAAAGTGTGTCAAAGGTCATTGCCTTGTTGGAATATCCTGAAGACTTTGTTGATATTGGGTTGAATTAATCCGGCCCTCAATTTTAACAAGGGCCTCAGTCCCTGAATTAGCCCCACCGCATGATGGAACCTCCACCAAATTTGACACATTTGGAACGTGGTGTTCTTCTTTTTGTTATGACCAAATAACTCATCAGTCCAAAGCACTTTGTTCCAATATGACTGTGGCTTGTCCAAATGAGCTTTTGCATACAACAAGCAACTCTGTTTGTGGCGTGAGTGCAGAAAGGCATTCTTTCTCATCACCCTGCCATTAGTGATGGGCGAATTTATTCGCCAGGGGCGAATTCGCGAAACGCCAGCGAAAATTCGCCTGCCGAAAATTAGCGGAAAAAAAGCTGCGTGTTGTTTTTGATGCAATGCGTCGAAAATGACGCGGTGCGTGTTGAAAACGACGCGCTACAAAAACGACGCGCTACAGCAACGACGTTGACGCGACACGTGTCAAAAACGTGCCGCGACTCGTTTCGTTAATTTTTTCGCCAATTCGCACATTTTTCGGCGAAGCGAAACGGGGTAGATTCGCCCATCACTACCTGCCATACCGATGTCCTTTGTGCAAATTGTGTTGAATTGTAGAACAATGTACAACCCAATCTGCAGCAAGATGTTCTTGCATGTCTTTGGAGGTGATCTTTGGGTTGTCTGTAATCATTCTCACAACCCTCCTCATATGCAGCTCCTTTATTATTCTTGGCCTGCCAGACCTGGGTTTTACAGCAACTGTGCCTGTGGCCTTCCATTTCCTGATTACATTCCCTACAGTTGAAACTGACAGCTTAAACCAAAGAAATAGCTTTTTGTAGCCTGCCCCTAAATCATGATACTGAACAATCTTCATTCCAAGATCTTTTGATAGTTGCTTTGAGGATCCCATGATGTCACTCTTCAGAAGAGAGTCAAACATTAGCACAACTTGCAACTGGCCACCTTAAACACATTTTCTTATGATTTGAGACACCTGTCTATGAAGTTCAAGGCTTACCAAGCTAATCCAACAAGTTTGGTGTTACCAGTAATCAGTCTTGAGCAGTTACATGCATTAAAATTAGCAAAATTACAAGGGTACCCACATTTTTGCACAGCTAGTTTTTCACCTTTCATTTAAATTCATACAACAGAATACAGCTTTACTAAAAATCTTTGTTTATAAATCACCTCAGTTCTCAGATGTTCAGATGTTATCTTTTTTGTTGAAAGTTGAGTAAATTATTACTGTTTCATATGACTGTAGACACTACTGTATTGTTGTTACAGATAACTTTTTTTATTTTTAAATAGAATCATATGCTTAAAATGTAGACTGAGGGAGATGGACTTTCTGAAATCCAGAGCTTTCTGTATAGCGGGTTTCTGGATAAGGAATGCCATACTTGCATTAATGCTTCGTTTTATGCAGAAATCATTAACTTGTGAATAAACTGAACAAAAATTACTGAGCATATTTAATATAATTTTACATTTGTTATATTTTTTTTTTGCTTATATTAAAAAACAAAAATGTACATGATAAATGTTATCATTGCCATCATAAATGATACCCTTTTTAGCACAACCACATGTGCACTTGGGGTCATGAATGACTAACAACAATATATGAATATGTCATTTGGTTTGTGGTCAGAGCTGAGGATGGAACTCCATATGTAAAACGTTATGTAAAATGCCCTTATACCATCTAGCTCTACCACTGAATTTGAAAATGAAACATCATTTTTAATTATTAATCCATATAGGAGGAATTTAGATTATTCCTCCCCAGGCTACTCTCTACTATTCCATCAACAGCAGTTCACATACACCATCCATAATTTTCTCCTTATTCTGAAAACTATGCCCTTCTCTTATACTGTACATAGACTTTTATCCTTTGCAGTATTTTCCTTGTTGCAGTTAGAATTACAGTACTTATACAGTTTTAACATTTGAACCCATTCCTAAGCATTTTGTAAATAAAAACTTAAGAGAAAAAAAGCTTTTCTTCCAATATATTATGTAGGGGCTCAAAGGGGTTAATATGCCCCTATGGCTTTAAGGCCCTATCCCTTTCTCAGTTACTAGGCAAAAGTCTGTGTAGCTTGGTGTTATTGGCCAAGAGGTGTAATGACCACTTCCTGTCACACTGTAATATAGTGTATGGAGAGGAGTTGCCTCTTCCTCTTTGGCTGCTGATACAGCTGGGCGTGCCCAGGGGAGCCCGGGTACAGCAAGGCCCAGATAAGCCATTTGCCTAGAGGGACCGGGTCCTCTAGTGTCTAAGTCGGGGACCAGGCAACCCCATGAATGAGGAATAGAAACTGTCAGGCGAGCTCCCAGTATTAGTACACGCTATGAGTGTAAGTTAGGCAGATTTGAGCTTATAAAGAGCAGTTCTGAGTTCCAACATAGGAGTGATAGATTGATAGATCCCAGTGGATATTGTTTCAGGAGAGATGATTGCCCTTAGGTTGATCCAGAGACCACTACCGGAATATGTCACAGAGGTGAATTGGGATGCCTGCCTGTGATGTGACTGTGCACTTTTCCTCTGAACCATTGGATGTGAGTAAACCTGGGGTCATTGTATTTGACTAATAAACGGTTTCTTTGTTTGCACCATAAGAACCTCCTGGTGCCCAATAATTTTTTGTATGCACAGTAGATTGGGAACAACTCCTGTTTCGGGAATGCTTCCAATTAGCGAAAGCCCCGATCCTGAAGAGACAGTCCAATGTAACCCATGCTCCTATCTTAACTGGACACTAACTGTGGACTGGATTAGCGTTACAATTACATCATATCACCTCTATTAAAAATTAATTTAATTTGTTCAGTTGTCCTTTTAGGTCACAAACTTTTGTAAGCATAACCCTCTCTCACATTTTTATTGCTACTCATAGTATTTTAGCAGTTTTGTATAGTGATAAAGAAAATGCATTAATAAACTAAAGCATTGCTAAATGCAGTATTCGGCAGTAGTACAATTTAACTTATTTGGCTCTAAAAACAACATACCAAAATGGAAGTTAAATTACTTGCTCCAAAAGCAAAACACATCTTACGCTAGGTAAATATTAAAGGTGTTAACATCAAAAGAATTGTTAAAAATTCATATATATCCACATGAGGCTATAAAGGTTCACAGTACGGTAGAGCGGATATAATTAGGGACGCTATCATTTATTTATAATTGTATTTAGCTTCAATTTAGCCTTAAATTATTTAGTAAGGCTTTGTGTTTCAAACTATTCTAGTTTCACAGAATATTTTAGGTTGAGTTTGAAGTTATTTGCTTTTGTTTACTGGCGATCATCCAGTTTTATTAAAGTTGCTGACAAACTGCTGGCCTACATATCAGATTTTTTCATGCTAATGCGAACAATAAAAAAGCTTGTCTTCTCTATAGTGATCCACTAAGTGACCTCGACAAGGGAAGGTCTTTCATCCAGCAGAAGTAAATTCTGTTCTTAGACAAATTCTTTTGAGATGGCCACTGCCTTATTGCTTTTTCGGTTTCTGGGATGCTTGTGCGATCTTACGGAAAAATGGCAGTGGTGGGGGGGGGAGGGATCTGATACAAGCCCACAGCCAATGAAAGCACTGCTCAGTATCTAATCATCAAGTCTCTATTTAAACACAATTTTTATGGGTAAAGGCTATTTACAATTTTTCTTATGGACAGGATGTGGCTACAAATTAAATAACCAATAACCAATTAAATAAGCAACAAGAAAAAAAATCAGGCAGTGATAATACAAACTGAAATAATGTTATACACATAACATAGCAAGATAATAAGACAGATTATGATACAGATATATGTTCAAAATATGTAATACAACACTGTGGGTCTATTTATTAAATAACTGCAAAAAAGTTATACAGCACTTTTTCAAATTTGAATCTTCAGAATTAAGTTTTGAGACAAGTCAAGTCAAAAACAATCTAAAATTTTTGAATGAAAAAAATTAGGGCTAAATAGGATTAAAATCTGGCAATTTAATGGTAGGTATAAGCATTTTAAAGCTAGATGAAACAAAAGAAAATTTTAATTTCAAATCGAATTTCAAAAAATATTACAAAATCTGCCACTAATAATATATACATTGATTTTAGTCCCTCAAAAATTAATATAGTGACTATAGTATTATATTATAGTTTTATATGTGGATTTGTCCAAGGCAGCAAATGTAAATTCTCTTTCTAAGCTATATCGCTAAGCACAAGGACATGCACTCGCATACTCTACTTCCAAGGGTAACTGACACATATTGATCCACATCAGGAGCTTCCATAATCACATTGTTAGAAATCACGAAAACATTTACACCTGTAGGAAATCCTTGTCTTCATATGTCTGCATTACAGTTGCTTTTCCATCAGCCTTCATTGTTGGCTAATATGCAATTAAATAACTAGGGAGTTAGCCAAGCATCACTGCTGCATGCAAATATCATATTTTTAGGAATAATGCCACAGTAGATGATCCATCATTAGGGAAATACAATCCAAATCTTGGCTTAGGGTATTTTAAAATAAATTTATGAATGATCACTCAAGGCCACTTCTACAAATGGCCAAAATGGGCATTTACTCAGGGACCACTAGGACAGATGAACCCAGCATCTGTAATTGCATACAGGACATCTTTATCTGAATGTCTGTTAACATGTATAAAACATGTATAACTTTATTTAGACAACACTAGAAGGATTTGCAGAGCTGTAACATTTTGCTATGTAAAAAAAGTGCACTAAAGAAGTAAAAAATATAATAATATATATATAAGGAGGAGGAGGAGCACTCCTTAAAGGTACAGTTCAGTGTAAAATAAAATCTGGGTAAATAGACATGGGACATAACTAGTGATGGGCGAATCTCCCGCGATTCGCTTCGCCGAAAAATTCGCGAATTTCTTGAGAAATTCGCGAATTGGCGAAAAATTCGCGAAACGAGTCGCGGGACGATTTTGTCGCGCGTCGCGTCAACTTTGACGCGCGTCGCGTCAACTTTGACGCGTCGCGTCGTTTTCGTCGCGCGTCGCGTCGTTTTTGACGCGCGTCGCGTCGTTTTCGTCGCGTCGCGTCAAAAATGACGCGCGACTGACGCGCGACTCGTTTTCGGCGAATTTTCGGCAAGCGAAATTTCGCTGGTGATTCGCGAATTTATTCGCCAGCGGCGAATCGCGGGAATTCGCCGCGAATTCGCCCCTGGCGAATAAATTCGCCCATCACTAGACATAACTGTTTAGTGAGTTTGCAATTGATCCATAGCAAGCAGGCCAGATTCAAAAGCAACAGTTATGACCTCAAGTCACTGATTGGTTATTGCCTGATAACAAATCAGTATAAACCATGAGAGCCAGGAAGTCGTGTTTTTGCAATTATGTTAGCCATCAGTCACTCCAGTCTTTATACATTACATTTTTGGCTAACTAACTATAATAGAAACATTTTTTATTTTGCACAGACTATCTATTTACCCAGTTTTTATTTTTACGTGGATCAATTCCTTTAAATGTCCAGCATGTAGCTACTTGCCCAATGATTCGAATGATTTAATCGATCGTTCGAATATTTTCTATTCGATTGTTCGACCAATCAAATTGCGGTTAAATCCGTTTCATTCCCCAACGATTCCTAACTATTCCCATATTTGAATTTGAGGATTTTATAACCCTCAAATTCGACCCTTAGTAAATCTGCCCCTTTTTGAAAAAAAATTAGAAGTTTGGAACACCAAGGGGCATATTTATCATGTTGTTTAAAACATTGGAGAAAAACATCACCGGTTGCCTATAACAACCAATCAGATATTTGTTTTCATTTTCTAACTTGTAGGTGACTATTGAAATCTGATTGTTGATTGGGTCATGTTTTTCTCCAATGTTTACACAGTATGATAATTAGGCCCCCAACTGTGCTTCTTCTCACACAGCAGCTGTAGGAAACATACTAACAACAACATAATAACAATACATTTTGACTTTTCACAAGTACTCCTGTCAAGTGAGGTGCAATGTAATTATATATACATATATATATATATATATATATATATATATATATATATATATATATATATATAGCTATATATACGGAGATCAAGTTCCAAACAAGATGGAGGTCCCTGTCTGTACAGCTTACACTCTAACTTTGAATGAATCCCCAGAAATACCAGACCTTTCATTTTAATCAGCTGACAGAACTCATTTTACAAGATGCAGCTATATTTTTTCTTTATATCTTTCTGTTGGAATAAAACATTTATAATCGTTGAGATTCCTGTTTTATTCCCCTTGAGCCCACAGGGCAGGTAGAGTTAATGCTTTCTTATTATAAGAAAATACACACAAGGCTCAGTATAACTCACCTGAGCTTTTCTTATTTATTAAATATTTATTTTTATTTCTACCACAAAGAGGGACTTGCATTGTAGTTGAGAGTTCACTAACAATAATAATAACAACAAGTAATAGTAAATTTAAGTAATAGTAAAGCAATTGATATTCCAACAGGCAGCCTTAATATAAATACATATATGTGTATAAAGTAGGGTTTTTGCAGGGGCAGAGCTTTCACTGGAGCTAACCAATGAGTTCTGACTTTTTGTCTTCAAAATAAAGTGAATATTGCATATGAGAAGATTGGTATACATAAAGATCACTTTTATAGCAAACACAAGATATAATTGAAAAAGAGGTCTTTTTGCCTATGCTTCAAAATACGAAAAACTGACTGCATACAGTATATACATCAGGATGTGCATTAGAGACAGAATAACTTAACTCATCTATCCCATTTATATCACTTAGCACAGAATATTGTGTCACAGCATCCCATCCAATTAAAGAGTTCACCATTGAAAACAATGGTGCTTTGGTATGCTAATGAAAAGGTTGATGCATTAAATGAGTTAAGATAACTTTAGATAATGCAGTTTCTTCAATTAACCCTGAGTCATGACGCATTTAACTCACAAATCCAAGTGGCTACATCTGTATTTTAAAACTAGTGATGAGCAAAACTAGCCCTTTTTCCTCTTTGCTAACCAATTTGGAAAATCTGTGAAATGGTGAAATCTTTTCAAAATGTGTTGTAACTAAAGGGAATTCAAAATGATACTGTGCCCTGCAATAGCATGTACATTGTCCTACTTTGTTGGGAGAAACTAAGTTCCAATATGCTGCAACAGTTCTGTGCAGAAGAAAATGCCAATCCCTGGACAGCTCCTCAGCCTGGGGCTGGGAAACTCCAATCCCACTGCTTAATTGGAAGACAAGGGGAGCATAATAATGATGAATGTGTTACAGATCACCTGAAATTACAAAAATATTTGGAGCCAGTGGAACAGCAATTTTTGCAGTGCCTGTACCAGGTAAGAAAGTGTGCTCACACCCAGTTCTTCTTTCCAATATCATGATCCAAGCAAGCAGCAAACTAGCTAAAAATCAGCAATGGTCTCCATTAGTGGCTTCCAAATCCACTCATATTCAACATTTTCAAGCAAGTTCTACTCATAGCAAGAATGTTAAAAAAATACTGTTTTGCAATAAAATCCATGTCTGCATACAGTACTTGCATAAACCTGAAAATAGATGTACATTATGACAAATAATTGGCTTACTACAAGTTGAAAAGTACTCTCCTAGGTTATAAAGGTATATTATGCTTCTCCACAATCCAGTCAGTGGAGAAGGGTGGGTGGTACTGGAGCTCTTAGGAAGCATCAGTAGAAAAATCAAGAAATTCTTCTAGGAGGAACTCCTGTCATCAGCAGTCACAGGATCAGAAGGGTTGGCATACCTAGTACTGTATATGGATTTTAGTGGATAAGCTCTTGGAAGAAGAATACCCTTGAGCACTGCTGTGAGAGGCTTGGGCTGTATGTTTAATTACTGCCCCTGACTGTATCATCTAACCTACCTTTAGTCTGTAACAACAGAAAGGGAAAATCAAGATCAGTTGTGACCTGCAAAGAAGTTAAAGCAATACAGCATTAAATTACTGTTTTAAAATAAAAAAAACTACTGTCCAAATTATTGAGAAGGGAAAGAGCATGCATGAGAATCGTCTATTTCCTTCAATATTTCAGCAAGGGTCAGCCTTGGAAAGAGAGATGAATGTAATATGTGCTATTCTGGAGTGAGAAAAGTTCTAAAATTAGCGTTACAAAAAACTATGATTTGGTTTTCAATGTACATTTCTGTTACAAATTCATGTAAGCTTAAAACTTCAATGTTTGTTAAAATTACTCTAGACGGCTCCTAGAATCACACAGAGCGTTTCCATCTGTCTACCCTTAAGAGAAGCATGCTTCACTACTGCAGTGAGAAACATCCACTACAGTAAAATAGAAGCAGACTTCTTAGAGATTTGCCTACATCATGGAACCTCAGTGTTTTTAATGAGATCCAAGGGACAAGGTTCCCTCCTTACAGCTTACTGAAAGAGATGTATGCTAAATCGCTTACGGATTTCAAACAACAAAAATAGAGTAAACCATCAGATTGCTGTTCACGCTACTGTTCATCTTTCTAAAATACTAATGACATTAAATTGATTATGTCTCATTAAAATAATTCTTAGAAAGAATATTCCACAAGTCCAGAGGAAAGGCAGGAAACAGAAGAGAAGTGTTTCACTGATAGCTCCATGGGCTTTCTCTCAAATGTTGTGTAAAGGCTTTTGGCATTGGCATAACTAGACCCCTAAGGGCCTTGTACATGAATTTACAACTGCCCCGCCCCCGCATGTGATGCCCCCCCCATGTACATTGGGCTGGAATACAGCATTACTGACCTAATGTCATAGAAGCAGTTAAACTGGTACAGTAAAGTGAACATTTATGTGATCAATATGGTTGCTCATCACATACATATATAAAAATTCAGAATAATAGTTAATGTATTTTATCAATCATTTAAGTCCACAGCAACATTACTCTTATGAAAAGAATGCAGCTTTGGACAGTAAATAGTGTCTTTTAGTACAGGTATGGGATCAGAAACCTGTTATCCAGAAAGCTCAATTACAGAAAGGTTATCTCCCATGGACTCCATTATAATCAAATAATCCAACTTTTTAAAAATGATTTTCTCTGTAATAATAATAAAACAGTAATTTGTACTTGATCCCAACTAAGATTTAGTAGACCTTAGGTATGAAGATACAAATTATAGAAGGATCCACTAACCAGAAATCCCCCAGGTCCTTAGCATTCTGGGTAACATATCCCATACCTGTTCTCAAAGGATCTAAGCATGAGCGTCTGAAATACATTTCTTACTATGTTAATGACAAGGGTTAATCAGTGCAGCATTATAAAGAGGTCATTCACCTTTACATTAACGTTAATATGGTGCAGAGAGGAATATTCTGAGAAACTTTGCAATTGTTTTTTTTTTTTTTTGCAGTTTGCAT
>CM044431.1:199239574-199380472 GCA_024363595.1 Xenopus borealis | reverse complement strand
TTTTTTTTTTTTTTTTTGCAGTTTGCATTATTTAGCTTTTTATTCACCAGCTCTCCAGTTTGCAGTTTTCAGCAGTCGGGTTGCTAGGGTCCAAATTACCCTAGTAACTATAAATAAATTTGAATGAAAGACTGGGTTTGAGTTGCAGAGAGCCTGAATAAAAAAGTAGCAATAAATGTATAGCCTTACAAGGCATTGTGCAGGATGTTACTCTGGCAATTCCATGTATAAATACCCCCAGAACTCAGAGCAAGATGGTATGGTGGCAATTCTATGTACAGTACAATTACCCCAGAACTCAGAGCAAGATGTTATGGTGGCAATTCTATGTATTAAAACCCCAGAACTCAGAGCAAGATGTTATGGGGGCAATTCTATGTATAAATACCCCCTAATTAAATTAAATGTATGGAAAGGGTTAATGGTGGTGGCACAATAGGTGAAGTAGCTAAAACTTTGTAATGAAAGAGCATTGATAAAGGAACAGTGGGGTTGAAACTCAGTGGACAGAGAAAATAAAGAGATACTTACCAGCATTATCTGCCTGCCAATGATCATTAGGGGGGGGGGGGAATTTGCAGCATGCTGGAACAGGATCCAGTCTGCCAAGTCCATGGAGGTTTGCATAGGCTCGCCTTTCCTATTCAGACTCCTAGTGCTGCCTGTTTGCTCTCTCCTGCGCCCCCTGCCTGTAGAATTATGCAGTGCGTGCCTAATCGGCTGCTTCATTGGGATTTTTAAAGATCTTTAAAATGGCGCACCCAAGCACAAGTAACTCCTCTTCAGGGCCGCGGGCCGCATTGGGGGTGCAGAGGCACCGACCCTGGTACAGCCACACCCTTTACACCCCCAGTAATTCTGCCACTGGCTTTTGGGATAGCTAGGAGCTCAACAAAAGTTACAGATTGGATATACACTATCATGTGCATCTGAGGTCCTAGAATTCTAACAATAAAAGTAGCCCTATATTCTGTCATTCTGTTCATAACTCTGGAATAATGGGGCACAATTAGGGGCAGATTTATTAAGAGTTGAAGTGAAAATTCGAATAAAAAAATATAAAAAAAATTCAAATAAAAAAAATTCACATTTCTAAGTAATTTTTGGGTACTTCAAATATTGAATAGGCCAAAATTCAATTTGAATTAAAAAATGTGACCATTCAAAAATTGAAGTACTGTCTCTTTAAAAAAATTCAAATTCCACCCTTCGCCAACTTAAACCTGTGAATTGCTGTTTTAGCATATTGGGGACCTCCTATAACCCTTATCGCTTTTGGAAAATTTTGAGAATTTGAAATTTTTGGGGGAAAATCATTCACATCTAACGATTAAATCGAACAATTTGAATGTGATCGAAAACTGACCTCTCTCAATCACTTCAAAATTCAGCTCTTTATAAATCTGCCCCTTAATGTATAAAACATTAAACTGACATCTCTGCTGAAGTAAATACCAACACATAATGCAGTAAAAAAAAATATGCCTTGCAGCAAAGTGCAACCCATGAAATTACTCCCTCTGTTTTTGCTTTAGTTGTTTCTTGCTTTCATGCTTAATGTGTTTAGCAAGTTTTCCCTTTGTACACTGCAAACAATAAAAGGATATTGCATTTTCCAGAAGGAAAGAAAATGATTAAAATATCTATTGTGCCAGCAGCAGTACTTTTTTGCTATAATTATGAGATTCACAAGAATAAATGCAGGGGAACTAGAATTTGTGCTGTTAAGAACTAATATTATAGCCAGTGAATAATCTTCCCAAATGAATATACTACAGGGACCTGACATCATGAAAAAAGACTAAAAACCTTGTTCCTTTTTATCTTATTAAGTCAATATATCAGTCCAAGTGAAGCTTATCACGGCTGAGTGAAATTTCATATTTTCCTTCGCAGTAATGTCTACAATGTGATCTCCCTAGGAATTTCACTTTTACATGGTCTTTGCGGAATACATTCCTTTCAACAAAGTTAAATAGTTGAGAGGAATGTGCTTCACTTCAGTTTTGTTAACAGACCCATTTGAGAGTGTTATCTGCAATTTCTTCTATTAATTGTAGGCAAGTGCACCTGAATGCAAAGCTCTACAATATTGTTTCAGAATGGCCAATCTCCATAGTAAAGAGTCTCATTCAAGAATACAGATATTAGCCAGGATGTGTACAACAAAACCTGAAGCCTATATCTAACATGTTTTATTGATTATTCTAATTACCATCAATTTTCTGGTATTCAATAAAATCATTCAATGTAAAGAAAAATATAAAAAATACTTGTATCAAAAGCTTTAATTGGCATAGATTTAAAGGAGACACACACACACCATCACACAATTTTTTTATTTTAATAAAAGGAAAATGCAATTCTAAACAACAGTTCAATATGTATTAAACATTTCTAGAAGGGGAGAGGGATTAGGTGTTTTATTTGATTAACATCAAGGACATTGTTATGTTAAGGGGGGTATAAGGAGCAGAACAGCTTGGTTTGATTTAAATATTATGTTTAGATCAGCCAGGTAGAACTGTTAAGTAAGGAAACCCCCAGGATAGGCTGTGTACTGTCTGGGAGGAAAACGGGTACTATTTCCTCTTTTACTGAAAAGTGAATGAGGCTTGGGAGCCTGATGCCTCTCGTCTCAGAAAGGCACCCTGTAACATAGAGAGTATTGATGGGCGAATCTGGTGAATTTTGCTTTGCTGAAATTTTGCGAATTTCTAGTAGAAATTTGCAAAACGGCAAAAAAATTGTGAAGCGCTGATGCGTCTCGTTTTGGACGTGGGTGTCCGTTTTTTTGATGCCAGCAAAAGGGCGCCGGCACCAAAAATGGATGCCACATCCAAAATGAGACTCCGGCAAATTTTCACCAGTCAAAGTTTTTCTGCCTTTTTGCGAATCGCGGGAATTCGCCACAAATACGGCTATCACTAATAGAGAGGTTTGATAGAATTAGGTTCGTGTTGTGGAGCTCGGTGAGAGTTAGTGGCTGGTTAATGGGACAAGCAGATGAGGCTCCAATGAGGAGAAAGTAAGGGACCAGTCCTGGCAGAATCTCGCCCAGACAGGGACCGAGTGGAAGAGGGACTAGGTTACATAAGGCCTAGTGTATCGAACACAAGGCTGACCCCTGTTTTTAAAGTCTGTAAGAAGGTACAGCATCCCTGAAATGAAGGCAAGATCAAGGTAGGCATCATGCTGGGAGCCAGTGGCCTGGGATAAAATATGCTGGCCATATCGTGATTTTCTGTCACATTGATTATTTAAGAAACCATGCTGGTGACTATAAGAAACGTGTACTTTCCACAGTTAGATTGCTGTATACCTCAAAGACCATAGGTCATTTGGGAGGGAAAGAACAGATAAAATAATTTAACAAAAAATGATTGCCTACACACTGATAAAAAGTTTTTTTGTGCTCATTGGAGGAAGCCAGTCGGCGAAATGCGTCAGTGGTGACACAGGAGTGTGGAATCAGAAGCGGGAGAACCGATACAAGCACACTGAATTGAAAAAAACGATGTTACTGTGTTATTTGTCCAAATGTGATGCTGGCTACAATTTTGACACCAGCAATAATCTGACTGCATCTATTTTGTCCTATTGCATTGGACAGTGGGTACACGGTAAATTGTCGCCGTTGTCAAAATATTTTTTGCCAGCAAATTTTTGCACCTGTTTTGCGAATTTATTGCAGGCATTGAAATGCAGAAATTTATTGGAAAATCATGCATGGCAAATAAATTCCTCCATCACTAGAGTGTAATATACATTTTTTTAAATAAAAATTCTATATAAACGTCTACATGTAACTTAATTTTACCCACTAAGGATATTAGGAGATTTTAAGCAAATTGGAATGTTAATTACCATTAATGCCTTTATCAACTTATTTCTTGTTAGTATAATCAATAATCGGATACACTAGGAACCGGAGTGCAGGCTTTTAATACTGTATGTTATAATTCAATACCATGAGTTTAAACTAGCAACTGCATGTTTCAGGAACAAACATCTTTCACTTTAAAAAAAAAATATATAAGTCACTGGTTAATGTCCTCTAAGTTGAAAAATTTAATGTATTTGCGAACACTTGGGTGTTAATAAGCACAAAACACTTTTTATTTTATTTTTTATTGTGCATGCAATAATTTTATTTTAAATAATGCAGTATTTTGTTTTTATCTGTTCTTCCCCCGCCCCCCAATGACCTTTGGTATCTTTTGAGGGCGGAGGAGAGTCCTATTGAGTGTTGGATTTGGGAAACCCTGTTTGTTTTGAGAATCAACTTTTTGTATTGTAAATAACGTGTTCCTGAGTTAACTTGCAACATCATGTAAACCTCGAGTTTATTTACCACTAAAATGTCCCCCTTGTGTGTGTGACAGTGGTGAAAGTGCTGGTTGGCCCAGTTGCTCAAGTTATAAGTCACCACATTACAAGTGGTTATTTCTATTCTCTACACTGACAGTTCTGGTTACTGAAACCAAATAGCTGAAGCCTAATGATTTATACATTTTGGAAGACACATGCAAGTCTTAAAAGGTGAGCAAAATGAAAAGGAATTTTCAATAGAAAACTACATATAGAAAGAACCACTGATTAGATTTTCTTTCATTTTGCAAGATTTTCCTTTATCTAGAGTGTTATTAAGCTGTATTGACAGCTTCTAATATTATCTCACAAGCTACCTAGTGACAACATACTCTTTAGCCACGGTAGTTAGCAGCTCATGTGTTGTGATTAACATTGGAGGATGTCAATAAACCCACACGTTGGGTAAAATACACCATCTATCAAAATCAGTCACTGTTTGCTGCCTTTGGATAAAGGCAGGAGGGATCCCTTTAAGTTCTTTGTGTCTCAATAAATTTGGTCTGTCCATACAAAAAAGGAAGGTAATCTGTATTTAACAAAGGCTTTGACTTTGACTTTAAAACTGAATAAAGACAAAGGTAAAGTAAAACACCTGTGATCCCTACTTTAACCGTTTAAAAATACACTTTCTAAAATTAAAAGATGATACGCAATGATATAATTTGCATTGTCATGCGTTGCCATGCACAAGTCAAGTGATTTTATAAAATTACTTTAATGTATGTATCATCTTGAGTAGGTCATCTACATAGTTTATGTCAAACTGAGGAATCTGAAGGTTTCTATTTTTTATGTGAAAACACCTCATAAGTCAATGTTTTTGTTTAGTTTAGTTATTTAGTAATTCCTTATGGTCATTATTTGATGGCTTGAGAGACTGAGGGGGTTATTTATTAAGCTCCGAATTCCAAAAATCCAAAATTTTTGGTTTTCTTTTTTTAAAATAGGCCTTTTTTAAAATCATGAATAAATAAACCCCCAAGGATGAACAACTCCAAATATTAAAATCTGGCAACTAAAACCTGCTGAGGTTGCATATAAGTCAATGGGAGAAGTCCCATAGATTTTTTGATGTGCGCTGGGTTTTGTGCAGTTTCACAATATTATCGGACATTCTGGGGAAATTCAAAAAAATTTGTGGTTTTTGCAAAAGAAATCTGAAAAAATTGTGGAAATCTAAGTTTTTCCCACAAAAACATTTTCGGGGAAAAAGGTTATAAATAAGCCGAGAAATCCGCTTGGATTTGCTCTGAGTTTCTAAGAGAAAATACTGAGATAAATTCGGAGCTTGATAAATAACCCCCTGAATCTTGCAGCTGTAATTTACCTACAATTTTATAATAGATAGGCAATGCTAGTCTACCCATAGTGTTCAAGATACCTAGAGATATCCTAGCCTTGCCGATACAAAGAGGTAACTTTATACCATATCTTATGATTTTCACTCATGAAATATGAATTCTTCATTAGTCTTCTTTTGCTTAAACTAACACACCTAAGAAGGAAAGACAACTATTTTCCAGTAAAGGAATCTACATTAACATAGTAATTCTTCCTAGGAGTCAGTCATCTTGGGATTTTTGATTATAAATACAACTAAAACGCACAACAGAATAATTCACCTTCAAATGAAGCAGTTCAGACAAAACTGGAATATGGCCTACTATCTAAAATCTCTTTCCAGAATGAGATACTCACAGTTCAAATTATCTGTCTGTGTTCTCAAACATAAACTCTAGAAATACATAGAAGAGAAAGGTTTAATATATTCATATCCTTGTCTCAAAGAGAAGCTTAACTGAAACTGCCAGGTACATGACACATCATTGCAACATAAATGTCTTTTAACACTCTGTAAAAACTGTGCATTCCAGACTGGCAAGTTTTCACATTTCCACATCTGTCCACTTGTGATAATGATAATGAATATGCACATATATTTAGCTAATGCTTTCTTACCCTTCATATTTTGTGAAATAAGAAATTTTACCTGCCTGTGTACCCTCACAGTAACATTGAACATTAATGTATTTTGACCCAGCACTAGGCAAGTGAACAAATGCACTGTGTAGCACTATAAAAAATACAACAACAGCAAAGAAAGCAAATGGCAGAATCAACAGTAATTAACTTTACCTCTCTTTCCATGTAAAGCTTTGATTTTTAGAAATTTCAATAAAAATATTCCTTTATATCTGAATTTGTGTTAATCACTGAGCAAATTCTTTCAATTAGAAGGAAATTCAAAAGTAATTTTCCATCTAGGATCACATAAAGATGAACTTTACACCAAAAAGGAATTTAATGTACTAAGTATGAGACTTTGGGGACGAAGGGAAAGAAGAGCAGATAGATGCCCATTTGACCCATATTATTATACATTTTATAATGGTTTAATAGTTTCTCTAGTAAAAATATATTACATTTTTGGTTTCTAGAGGCAGTTTTTTTATTATTTTCATTCCATTTAAATACCAATAATTTCTGGTAGAGAGGCTTTATTAACAAAAGAAAAAAATATTTTATTAAATTAAATTGGGATTCTCAAACTGGCAAAACCTGTCAAATCTGGTTGACGTGATCATGGTACAGGTATACAGTAACCCAATGGGCAAGGACTGCATCAACAAGACAATGTAGCCCTCACCCCTCAGGATTTTCAAAGCTATTGCTTTGTATGTTTTTATCATGCTATTTTGTTTTTTAAAATATGTTTCCCTAAATCCATAGCCAATCCACTGTTGATATGATTTGCTTGTGATAGCATTTTCTAGTCTAGCAATCTTTTCAACAAAATGCAGTGATTAAAAAATGTGTGATTCCCCCTCAAAAGAAAATATTGAAGTGTTAATCTTGGTAAAATCTTGCATTTTCCATGCTCTTTTCAAAGGCTGTTAAATTCAGAAAATTATCTCAACATCTTGAAACATTTCTTGATTTTTCAGTCAAAAACATTTTACCAATCTGACTAATTTGTCAAAATGAGTGTACTATTTATCATTTCAAGATTAGTGATGGGGGAATCTAGGGCGTTTCGCTTCATGAAATTTTTATGAATTTCTAGTAGAAATTTCACGAAATGGCGTCTCGTTTTGCCCACGGACATTCATTTTTGGACACCAGCGTCCAAAACGGACGCCTGCAAATTTTCTCCAGTCAGAATTTTTCTGGCATTTTGCAATTTATTTGCCTATGGATAATCGCAGGAATTTGCTGCGAATTCGCCGCAGGTGAATAAATTCGCCCATCACTATTCAAGATGTTTTATGAGTAACAATAAAATGATAATCTCAACAGAAGTGCTCAGCATATCAATGATCATAATTTCATAGAGAAGTATTAATCAATTGAAATAGGAGGTTGGGCCTTAAAATTTCATACAAAGGGCACATATGTTAATCTGTAATAAATCTCCATGAACACAGAAATGTAAGTGATCTGGCAAAAAGAATGGTCATATTAGGTGTTGTTCATATCTAACATGTTAAATGATTGAAATGTGTTTGGGTATCCCTTTTTAAAGAAAAAAAAATATGAGGGGTCAGTGCTAATAATAAGTGGATAAACCCTTTGGAATCCAGAAAAACAAGGCTAGAGAAGGAATAGAGAAGGAATAGATTAATTAGACTCCCTACCCGTTATCTATGTTGTGCCTCTGAATAAGTTGCAAAGTGGCTTGTCTCTAATGCTACTTGCCAGCGTGAGGTGCAAGTTTTCTTTTTTATCCTATTCACCAACACTACAAATTGTTGCTGAGCTTTATAAATATGAATGGCACAGTACAGTAAATGGAAGCACCTTTTTTCATTTATAAATGGGTATTTTGTAAAGTTTAAATTTTGCATATTTTAAAAGAGTCCTATGAGTTCATAAATGATAAAACAGACTGTAATGAGATCTGCAAAAGGAGGAAATGTGATTAACATCTTTCTCTGCAAGAGATGAAAAGGTATAATATGAAGTATTCAAAAGCAGAATCAAAAAGAAATATGATCTACTATTTGGCTGCCAATTAAGTTGCTAGCCAACAGTTAGGAACCGCCCGATGTGAGAAAAGAATTGCACCAAGAAAAATAGGAGGAACATGGGAATAACATAGATTTTGTACAAGTATCAAAAAGAAATACATAGCTTGATATGTCTTATATATATGAACAGCATTAAGACACACAACGCCTGTGATATGACAATATGAAAAAAATGACATTTATATTCACAGCATGAACTCACTTTCCTTCACAAACAGAATAATTGACCCTTTAGCTCTCAAACCAATTATCACTAATACAACACCATAACTAATTACACACTGTGAAAGAATATTTTAATAGTGCTTTTAATTTTCATCTTATCAACTGAAAGCAAGTCAATGAAATTATATGCTAATTGGCTGATGCATATCGGCACCTGAAATTTACAGCGGGAACCTAAAATTAACTGGAATGAAAATATCCTTGGATGTTAACTAAACAATATCTACTATTAGCTGAGGGAACGTGGGATGGTGGAATCTGTAATTATAATGGTATTGGAATAAACATTTAGTATGTGTTTTTGCTAAAATGTTTTGGCATGGACTGTATATTGAATTAAATTCAGCATCATGACAAAAACATATGTTGCATGCTGCACCTACAAGTATCATAGAAGGTAAGCTAATTTATGACAATGACAATTATAAAAAATTATGAATGAAGTTTGGGTGAGTCTAAGCCCAGCTGTTGCTAACAATTAGTTGAGCTCAAATTAGAAGCTTATAAAATCCATTAACCAGTCTCCTGGATGAAATTTGGTTTCAAATTATAATGTGACGCAAAGGAAATCCTTTGTATTTGATTGCAATCACTTTGACATGCATAGATTAGTTCACACACCCTCATTTCCCAGGAGAGTCCAGTTATTAACTAAGGCCATGTCTCTCATAGCTCCAATTCGAAATATTGTGTTGGAATTTTGTATCTTTTATATGATTCATATGTAGTGATGGGTGAATTTATTCAGCAGGCTCGAATTTGCGGCGAATTCCCAAACTGTCATTCAAAATCCACATTTGTTTGTTTTTAATGTGTATAATGTGCATACAAATAAGTACAGCAGCTGTATACATTATATAAAATATGCAGATCTGATGGGTCCCTCCCAACAACACCAAGCCTCTCCCCCTTTCCTTAAACTAACAAACCAACCACATATGATATCTTGGGTGAAAAGACTGCAGCTTATTTATTAAATCACATAAATAATGAACAAAAGCAGTTGAGTGTAGGGCAATGTACACACACATTTATATAATAACTATTAACTTTCTTAACATCTGCTAGCTGCTGAAGACTGCAAAGTATCGTACCCAAGAGCAACAGGCCCACCTGCTGTCTTTCATAGGCATGGTTTTCCTTTGAAACATGGCACTTTGTCTGCCATTTTTATCACTTTGGAACCAGTCCGAACCCCTGTTATGCCCTATTTTGATACCACTATCACAGCTACCCCCCTCCCCCCAGCAGAGTCCCTCTGGGGAGGTAAGGCAGAAGCTGTTTGATGTTAAAAAGAATGCTCCCTTCACTTCCTTTCCTTTTTAAACCCTTGTGTTACCACCCATCCCAACAGCAACAAATTAACTACAACATCCATAATCCTAAACACCTTCTTCTGGTTACCTCATTCCTAGCCCTGTCATGGCCTTGTCATTCCCAGTTCCTGGCTCACTCCCCTCGGGCATTCTTTTTCTGATGCTAAGGGGCAGATTTACAAAATTCACGTGAATAATTCGAAGTTCGATCGAATTCGATCAAATTCCGATCGTAAGATTTTATCGGATATTCGAATATGCAAATTTGGCCACTTCAATCATCGAATATGCAAAATTTGAGCGTATCGAATAGATGGAATAATCGAATATTCGATCATTTGACCATTTGATGATCGAAGTACTTCAACTTTAAAATTTTATTCGACTGCCTACTTCACCGGATTGAACTTACCGAATAGCAATAGAAGCACGGAATTGCAATAGAAGCCTATGGGAATCCCCCCATAGGCTTTTTTTTTCTATTACCTGTTCGAATAGCATTCGTACGATCGAACGCCTCGATCGTTTGAATCGTATGAATTTTTTGAACGATCGAAGGAAATTTCTCGATTTTCGTACAAATTTTTCGTGAAATAGAATAGCGCACAAAAAATAGCCTAAAACTATTCGATAACCATTTGATAGTCGAATTACTACCGAATTTCTACCGAATTCGAGGGCTAAAAGCCCTTGAATTCATGAATAATGATAAATTTGCCCCTAAGTGTCAGATTAGATTTAATTTCACAAGTACCTCCAAAATATCAGTTTAGAAGCAAACAATGGTAAATCAGATGCAAAAGGGTATGGCAGAAGCTGCAGCTACTGTAGGTCAACTAAAATAAATATTAGGTGAATTTTTATGTGTGTCTACCTTGTTTTAGTAATTCAAGAGTAAGCCGGTAAGCTGCAAAGGTACTGTACAAATTATCCTTCACAACTACATGGTGTAATTTATAATATGTACATAATTCTCTCATTTTTCTTAGTTGCTATAGAAATTGTTAATGGCTGTAAAGATAAGATAGATCAAAAGGCCTTTAATGAACACATTATTATTAGCACTATTTTCACTGTATGCAGAGCATATATTTATCTTTCTGCTATTACTGTCTCTCATGTCTCTGCACTTATTCATACAGACTTTTTGATCAATGCCCTAATGTAACTGTTTTGTAGGAATGCTTTTAATATACTCCATAATCTTTTCTATCCCATCTTTGTCTAATTTGTTTCAATTGTCTTTTCTACCACGGAGAAGAACTTTTGAATCCCTTTTTCCCATTCTTCATTACAGTTTCTTTCATACAACAATTCACAATGATAACACAGAGATGGTTTGTGTATGCTACATAAGGAGACTAAACACTGGAAACCATTTTTAATTTGACTTTACAATGGATCTGCCATTCTCCATTGTTGTATTATAGCATAACCTCATGAGTCACAGACATTCATTTGCCAATGAAAAGATAAAAAACTCAACAATCACCTCAATTATTTCAACAGTCTACATATTGGACCAAACTTGAACAATACAGTCATATACACACAACAAAATATAGATAACATTTTTAGAAATATAGCAGCACACTTATAAATGTCCCGCAGTTCATTAAAGGTGTTACAATGTTGGTTTGCTGAGGACCAACTCAATATCTTTAGTGCACAGTTTTTCCTTATTATTGCTAGTAACTAATAATCATGCATAGTTAAATTGTTGAAAAAGACCAAAGTCCATCAAGATGAACCTCTCCAAATGAACCCCTGTGCATATACAGGTATATAAACTTTTACAGACCTATCTATCCAGTCATATATATAACTATATTTACACCAGTATCAATACTTAGGGGCAGATTAAAGTCAAAGTTAAAAATTCGAAGTAAAAAAAACACTCCCATGAACTCTAAATTCAACCCTTGATAAAATTGCTAGCTGTAGATCTTAAGATCACAAAAGCCTATGATATTATGCTTTGTTTAAGAAATAGCCCAAGCCCCTCTTCAAGTCATTTAAGCACTGTGTATGTTTCCCCAGAAACGATTCACATGTTAGCCACTAGAGAAGCATTTTTAGGGGGATTAGTTACCCGTGCTAGAGGGTATTAAATGCGGGGTGACTAATCTCCTCATTTGTTATTGCCCACACCATCATCTGGCAAGGAATCCCACATCCTCATTGTCCTCACTGTGAAGAATCACCTATGTTGCTTCAAATAAAAGTATTCTACTTCTAAAGGGGTAGCCTCTGTTGCTTTGGGTAAAAAGATTCCCCACTCTCTAGTGTTGTCTACACTATCCTTTAATGTGGTTATAAAATGTATGCAGTGCAACAGATGCTACATATGCTTCATTCTGGAATGCAAAGACCTGCACCTTTGGGTGTTGACCAGTGCAAATAAGATGATTCTTTGTGTGCCCTTTGACTTCCCCGTGATTTGCAAGTTACCTTAATGTGTTCTAATATGATTTAATATCATGAGTCCAATGCAGATGCTTTAGAGCTGCAAAAAAATGTTGATGTCTGTAGTACTGTACTGGGCAGTATTATGGTTCTGAGTTTTTCAAGTTAATTTTTGAGTTAAAAATCAATTTTAAGGGTTAAAAAAGTCAAACATTTTTGATTTTTTTTAAACAAGTTTTTTGAGATTCCCGGCCCTGGAAAGAAGCTTGAATCTGAAAAGACACCATCTAAAACTTGTCAAAGTCACATAGAAGTCAGTGGCAGAGGTCCCTTGAACCATTTGAAGATGCTAAAGTGATACTGACACTAAAAAATGAATTTTAACATATGAATGTACATTAATTGTTACCTATAGGTCATGTTGATCATTTTTTGCTGAAAGGTTTGTTTTTGTATATAACTGTTAGCTGAAACTTTTAAGCCTGACTCTCTGACACTCTGACTTTGCCAGCCTAACAGTCCCATGTCAGTCTGTTAGTTACAGTTTCTAATGATAACAGATGTCTGCTGCACAAATATGGCAGCCCCCTCATACAGGAACATGGGGGATCAGACAGGTAATGTAAAAGCATCATGCAAATACACTATGGCAAAGTTAGAAGTAGCTTTCAAAGCCAATATTATAATAGATGTAAAAAAGAGTTTAATGTCAGGTGTCAGAATCTCTTTAATAGCCTTCATGATGTTCAAGATTTTTCCAGAGGGTTTCATCTAAAAACTCAGTCAGTATGAGCGATTCTGGTTCTTTTCTCAGAAAACTCGATTCATTTGAATTTCCAGGTTGTTAACCCAGAACTAGTTGATTCCAGTTTTTTCTTAAATTAGAAACCATTTGAGTTGTGAGTTCATTCCCATTCATTTGAGGTCTAAAAAAACTCTAAAATTCAACCTTTCATAAATAACCCCTCCCTATGTGTCAGAACTACTTAGAATCAACAAACATTTATATGTTATTTCTTTTAAATAGTTTAGACTCTAAACCAAATTTCTGAATAGTCAAATACAATTTACCACTACAAGTTAAATTCACATCTATCAATTTCTTTTTAATCAGGCATTGGGTCATGTAGTACAGTAAACTACACTTCAATTCTGAGTTTACAACCGGAGAAAGGGGAACCCAGTTTCAGCTGCAAATGTTCATTATTGTCCTGTTTGCATGCATATGGAACAATGCTAATTTTCAGCAATATGCCTGTGTTCCATTAGATATGATATAAATGCTACAACCCATTTTGCCTGTAGCAGTAGTAAAACAGCTGTGTTTGTGCTGAGATTTCTGCTGATTCAGGACTTTATTACTCATTTCATTTTCTCAAGGGGAAAAGAGATTTGACATTGCTCTGAAGCATCTTGTGCAAAAACCACCATGCACATAACCAAATCTTTTCTGTACTGTTGCTGTTAAAACCTTTCAGGTATTTTGTATGACCTGCTACAGTACTGTATACTAACCCTGTTTCTGACAAAGAATTGCACTAATAGGTAGTAACTATGGTAAGTCAGGTAAATGGAAAAAATACTCACAATCACTAGAATTGGCATTTTATGCAAACTGTGGTTTTTAGACAACAAAAGCTGATACATTCCTGATATAGAATTCATTTTAGGATGCAGCATAAAAAAATTAGTACTGTAAAGATGTACCCTTAAAGAGACCTTAAAGGGAACCCCCCCCTTTTTGACTTGATCTTATTTAGTTGGGCTTACTGTATGTGAAAAAGGTGCAATATTAATATTTTTTGTGCACACATATACCCAATTCAATGAATTGAAAGAAAACCTGATATGAGAAGTTCCCCAACATAGTCCCTCAACTTGTTTCATTGTGCTAAATTATGGAGCTTGCTTTCCACTACTTTCCATAGGGGGTGAGGAACAAATTTTCAAGTCTTGGAATTTATCACAATGGAACAATGTCCAGACGTTAATGTTTAGAATTACTTATATTAGATGGACCAGACAGTTTTTAGAACAATTTTAGTAAAAATAACTAGGTATATATTCTTTTGGGAAGCAAATCTTATTTAAAGTGCACAAGTGATGGGTGAATTTATTTGTCTGGGGCGAATTGCATAAAATTCCCGTGATTCGCCACTGGCAAATAAATTCACAAAACGCCAGGAAAATTTCGCCTGGCGAAAATTCGCTGGTGTCTCATTTGGACAAGGGCAACCCTTTTTGGATGCCGGCATCTGTTTTTTTTTTAGCCCTGCAATGTGATGCAGTGGTGTTTCAAAATTTGTCTCAGTTTTGTGAGAAATTCATAAAACAATTTTGCGTGTGAAATGGCCCAGATTCGGCCATCACTAAAGAAAACCATTTCACCCAAATTATATCCCCCTCCATCAGAGAGGGGGAAACATTAAAGGGAAACTGTCACGGGAAAAACATTTTTTTCCAAAATGCATTCGTTAATAGTGCTGTTCCAGAAAATTTCTGCATTGAAATCCATTTCTCAAAAGAGCAAACAGATTTTTTTATATTTCATTTTGAAATATGACATGGG
Organism: Xenopus borealis; assembly: GCA_024363595.1. Taxonomy (NCBI): domain Eukaryota; kingdom Metazoa; phylum Chordata; class Amphibia; order Anura; family Pipidae; genus Xenopus; species Xenopus borealis. Next base: position 199,365,554 of record CM044431.1, on the reverse strand, counting down.
GCTAGACATATTGTTAATTTCCCAGCTGCCCCATGTCACTCTTTACTGCTGTACTGCAAGTTGGAGTGATATCACCCCATCCCTTTCCCCCACCCAGCAGCCTAACAAAAGAACAATGAGAAAGTAACCAGATAACAGCTCCCTAACACAAGATAACAGCTGCCTGGTAGATCTAAGAACAGCACTCAATAGTAAAAACCCATGTCCCACTTCGTACTATTCAGTTACATTGAGAAGAAAAACAACAAAAGCAGTTCCCTCCTAAAGTGCCGGCACAAGTCACATGACCAGGGGCAGCTGGGAAATTGACAAAATGGCTAGCCCCATGTCATATTTCAAAACGGAATATTAAAAAATCTGTTTACTCTTTTGAGAAATGGATTTCAGTGCAGAAGTCTGCCGGAGCAGCACTATTAACTGATGTGTTTTGAAAACACACACAAACATAATGAGTGCCTCAGCTCCCACATTGTAAGCATGCATATGACATCTATAGGTATAGATTCATCACCCAATCAGACATCACAGACATGTGAAGTCCAGGAGGTTTTGAAAGGTTTTTTTTTTTTTTTTTTTAAATATTATTGTTTATCCCTGTCAACTTCTGGTGAGGAAAAAAGGTTTGAGGTGGAAGGTGCCCTATAAAATGAACCCACAAAAAAGTTATTCTGCATATAACAAATACAAACAGTTAGCAAGCATCTTTTGGTAAACATGAATTCACTGTTTTGATAAATATTCATTGAACTGGTTTGTCTAATACAGTAGAACCTCCATTTTAGATTTTTCAGGGGACCAGAAAAAAATGGCGTAAAATCCAGGAAAATGTATTATGCAAAATATATAGGTGGGACCACAAAATAACAATGTACTACTGGTCTACTGTCTGTATCCCAAACTTTGCACAGTGACAGAAGGAGCATTAGAGAGTGATTATCTATTCAGGTCTAGCACAGCCATTACAGTTTCACTAACCTTTCTATTTTTAATTCCATATATAATTAATAACTAAGACAATTAATCAGAACAAAAGCAACTTGTTTGAACATTGCCTAATTGCAAAAATAGTAGCATAAATATATTATACATAATTAGGTGTATTACTCTTATTAAATGAATACAGGTTTTCATCACATAATGTTTAAAACTCTTAAAGTTACCATAGTTACTAGTCCTTGGTTTGTGTATATAATTGTTGCCATTTTTTTTATGACTTCTAGTCGCAAACTATCACAGAGTGTATCTTGTCATGCTTTACTTATTAAATTAAGACAATATATATATACATTAATTGAAAAACATTGTGGTGAAAGAATAGTTATTGTATTAATGTAAACATAACAGAAAAAGTGATTTTTATTTATTCTGTGTGACACTTACTAATGTATATGTCATTCTATATGAGTCTGTGGGGTACTATTTGTATAGAGTGCATTTCATAACAAATTATATTATAAATCTAAATAGTGCTCACTGTATTTTCTGCTAACTAAATACTTTTGTGAAAGCATCATTTCATTTACAATGTGAATCTTGCCAGCACAAAATAATTCTGTAAGTATAAAAATTATTCTGTAGTCCAAATTAAATCTAGTGAAGATGGGGATCATTATGACATTACAAAATGTATCCTGGAAAAAACGAATATTCTTTTAGCATTACAAAAAAACTGTAACAGAATGAATTTTATTGCAAATAGTGATGGGCGAATTTATTCGCCAGGGGCGAATTCCTGCGTTTTTGACGCGACCCGCTTCGAAAACGATGCAACGAAAACAACGCGGCGCGCATCAAAAATGTGCCACGACTCGTTTCGCTAAATTTTTTCGCCAATGCGCGAATTTCGCTGGAAACGGGGTAGATTCGCCCATCACTTATTGCAAACAGTAAAATCTTATAGCATACTATTTGCAATGTTTCCATTTTTATTCCCTTGTTTGAGCAATTTACATAGATATTGATCAGTTTGTTCTTTATCAAGCTAATTTGATCATATTCGCTATTTAGCTAAAAAAAATACCAAAATTGATATCTTGGATTGCTTCCTGGACATTTCTGGAAGGCTTTTCAGCTTCAGGCTCATTTTGATCATTCTAGGGTTAACCACAGCCCTGAGATTGGTAAAAGGAAGTTGCAACCACTTAAAACCAAAATGGTGGCTCCCATATACATTAGGGTGAGTGCCTGTACTGCTCTAAAGGTTAACCTACATAACATTCTGGGGCAGATTTACTACAGGTTGAATTTCAAAGTTAGAAAACTTCGAAATTTCACAATCGATTTTTTCTTAAAGGGGGTTTTCAATCAAAAATGGACCGTTTTCGATCAAATAGGTAAATTTTCGTTCGAATAAAAATAATTTAATTCATTCAATTCAAACAATTCAACGATTTTCACCAAAAAAATCAATTTTAAAAATATTTTGAAAACAGTTCTTAAAGATTCCAGGAGGCCCCCCCCTAGGCAATTTGGCAGGTTTAAGGTGGCGAAGGGTTGAATTCAAAATTTTTAATTCAATTTTTGAATGGTCTAATTTTTAAATAATTTTATTTCAATTAGAATCAAATTTTGGTCTATTCGATAGTCGAAGTACCCAAAAATTACCTCGGAATTTCATTTTTTATTTGAATTTTCACTTCAACCTGTAGTAAATCTTCCCTTCTGTGTTCAGCATTATCTTGCAACCAAAGGGAAGTTTACTTGACACATTTATTTTTAAATTCTTAACTGATTATTGTATGAAATTGATAATCTGTATCATTATCCTGTACTATTGTACAGGATGTAGCTCAGCAGACAATATCACATGTAGCATTTTATCTCAGGGAAGACTTTGCCATGTTTGTCATTATCGATGGGCAAATTTGTCCCCTTTCCCCAAAAAATCTGTGAATTTTCAGAGAAATTCGCAAAATGGTGAAAAATTTTAAATGGTGCCAGTGTCGGTTCTTGGATGCCGGCAATAATTAGTTGGAGTGAAAAAACTGATGCCAGCATCTGAATTTTTTTTTTTACGCCGGTGAATTTTCACCTGCGAATTTCTGTGAGTGATTTGCGAATTTATTCACTGGTGGTGAAACATGGGAATTTGACGTGAATTTGCGCCTGGCAAATAAATTCGCCCATCACTATTTGTCATGTCATGTACAGTAGCTGCAAACTAGGTTATTGCTCAGTGCCACAAAAATAAATGAGACCCAGAGTATCAAATCATAACCATCTACAATCTATTAAATACTGTCATCACGTAATATCTCCTTTATTAATTCATGGGTGACACTCATCAATTCTTAAAGGGCAAGGAAAGTCTAAAATAGAATAAGGCTGTAAATGCTGTATTTTGTATACTAAACATAGACATGAACTTACTGCACCACAAGCCTAATCAAACAAATGATTTATGCTTTCAAAGTTGGGCACAGGGGGCTGTCATCTTGTACCTTTGTTATACATCTTTGCAAGACTAGACTACATGCACATGCTCAGTGTTGTCTAGGCTTCTTAGGGATCATATTAAATGATCAAAAAACAAAGCTGCTTGAGTTCTGCATGGCTGGTAAGGAAGGGGCTCCCCCTGCTGCTCATAAGTATGATTGTTTCCCTGCCAATTCCTATCCACAGCAGTAAATGAAGGGAGAATGTTGCTGCACACAGTCAGGTTTCTTATAAAAACAGTACACATTTTTTAATTTAAGTATATTGCAGATAGGTTTCTTTTTCATTAAAGAAAGTAAAAATGGGATTTTTTTTTTGCCTTTCCTTGTCCTTTAATGTGTTTGTAGAATCCCTGACATAAAGCAAGAAAGGACTGCTGTTTATTTTATAAACAAGAACACAAAATAGCCAACCTCATGTAAGCACAAATATTATCCACAAGTTTTCAGATAAAATAAAGTATTTTTTCACAATACTGTATATCATATGGATTGTTAGATTTCAGCAAAATGTTCTGAAAACTATATTCCTTCACTAATTTGAAACTATGTGTTTCAATTTAATTCTTATTTAATTTTTTTAATTACAGCAATTGGAAGGCAGCAAATTGCAAAACAAAAATATTCAAGTACTATTTATCTGTTGACCTATTATTTATTCTAGTTGTTACAATTACATGATTAATTTCCTTCTTTATAGCATACTTATGTAGAATGGATAGTTGGATGGTAAGAGGATTTATGTAGTTTTAATCCTCAAGTGCTGCAGCTGTGCTACTTTGATTTTTGGAAAATCTGTTTTTGTCTTATGAGATTTTTAACAAAAAGCTTATATTATAATTTTAATAGCTGCCCTTAGTACACATTCGGTTTAAGCAACTTCAAAAATTAAATGCTCTTGTCTACCATAATGATAATTCGGTTGGCTGCACAAAACAAAAAAGAAAATGACCAGGTATATATCAAGTTTTCATACATGAAGGGGCGGATTTACTAAATTCACGTGAAGGATTCGAAGTTCGAACGAATTTGATCGAATTTCGAACGTAGGATTTATTCGTTTGGTCGAATATGCAAATTTTGGCATATTCGATCATCGAATAGCGAATGGTCGAACGATCGAATACATTTGAATAGAGTCAAATTAACGAATATTCGATCATTCGACCAGCGAAAAATTTTAATTTTAAAGTTTATTCGATTGCCTTCTTTGGCAGATTGGACCTAACGAATTGCAATAGAAGCCTATGGGAGCACTCCCATAGGCTTCTGAGGCTAAGTCGTATAGGATTCGTAGGATCGAAGTATTCGATCATTCGAATCGTACGAATCATTTGAATGATTTATTCGTTCAGTCGAATGATTTATTCGACTGATCGAATAAATTTATATTTGATCATCGAATGATTGAATATCTAAAAAAAGGTAGCCTAGAACTATTCGATTAACATTCGAAAATCGAATGCTAATCGAATATTGAGTAGAAATTAATTTTTTGGGGGGAATAATAGTAAATTTGCCCCAAAATGTAACTTATATTATATAATATTATATAATATAATTGTAATGTATAATTAAATTATTCCAATTAGACAGTGGAGCTTTCACATAATAAATGGTTAAGTGCCTGTAAAAATGTTCTTCAGTTACCAATCTCTTTCTGAGTTTTTCAGTATCTTGATAAACAAATTGAACAAGGTCTGTTAGTTTATATCCATCTTTGTTATAAAGTTCAACCAAAATTCTTGACAATCGTTCTTGAAGCACAGTGTATCAACACAAGCCTGCACTCAGTGGATGTGAAAATATTTAGGGTCAGATTTACTAAGGATGGAAGTGAAAATTTGTATTAAAAATGTTGAATTTTGAAATAATTTCTGGCTACTTTGACTATCGAATAGGTCAAAATTAGATACAATTTGAAAAAATTTGAATTGAATTTTAAAATTCGACCATTCAAAAATCGAAGTACTGTGTCTTTAAAAAATTCAAATTCGACACTTCCCTGCCTTAAACATGCCAAATTGCTATTTTAGCCTACAGTATGGGGGACCTCCTGGAACCTTTAAGAAGTGTTTTCAGAATTCTAAGGATTTTGGTCAAAATCGCTTGAATATAACAATGCATTTCAGCAATTTTTATTTGATCGAAAACAGACCAATTTGAATGAAAAAGGTCAATTTTCAAATGTAACAAATTTGATGGTCCAATTTTGATTTTTTTTGTATTCGGAATTTGATCCTTAATAAATCTGACCCTTAATATACAGTATACAGACACAGTTACAGATGCAGCCACTGGGATTGGTGAGTTAAATGCGTTGTGAATTGAATAAACTGTGTTATCTAAAGTTATCTTAACTCATTTAATGCATTTAACCTTTTCATTGGCATACCAAAGCACCATTGTTTTCAATGGTAAACTCTTTAATTGGATGGGATGCTGTGACACAATATTCTGTGCTAAGTGGGATAAATGAGTTAAGTTTTTCTGTGTCAAATGTACAATCCAAAGTGGCTTCATCTGTATTCATTAATTGGTTGATTCAGGCATGGGTAGGGATGGTAAAATGCAGAATACGCAGTATGGGCATTTATTTTCATTAATGTCACAGATTCAGAAATACAAAATTAGTGGACAATTTCAATTCAATTTTTAAATGAAAATTCCCACTTATCCAACATAAAAACTTGCCTTTAAGCAATAAATCATGCAGTTGCAATTTTTATGGTTTTATTTTGGGTACATTTGTTATTTGAGAAAAAAATGTAATGGCTAACATTAGATATAATGGTTCTGAACAGAAAATTCGAATCATATTCTATTTGTATGAATCTCATTTTTCTCCTGAAAAAAACTTGAATGTCAGGAAGTCCAAATGGCTCAACGGACCTTTGCCATTGACTTACGACTTTGAATTAGGACTGATTTCATGGTTGAGGTGTGATAAAGCTCACATTCAAATTTACATTTGAATAGGGGGATTAAAATTCGAGTGTGTGAATTCTGAAACTTGAAAATCCCAATTTGAATTTACCATTTAACCCTTAATAAATTTGCCCATAACTCATCTATCATAAGATATAAAGTAAAGAAAATGGGTAGTGGTTTAAACTTAATAAGCATGGTTTAAGCCACTTTTTTGTATAATGTTTAACTATACAGTCCGTCTTGATTCCCTTTCTTCAGTATACAGTAGATGCATTAAGTACACTTCAAACAATGCACATCATGCAGAAAAGTGAGCAGTAAAAATGAGAAAAAAATGCTTATATCTGGTCTGTGAAACTGAAAAAAAGTACATAAAGCAGTTACTGGAGACTAGCATTAATGGCTTAAGCAAAATACAAAATACCCATACAGCTGATTTGTACTGACATACTGAACTTTTTTACCTGCGTTGTCATGAACATTTTATATTTCTATGACACGAGTTGTCACTTTCCATATCTGAGGTATTGGTAGTACAGTGAAAATGACATCTTTGCTTCCTGTACTAAAACTATCCACTATCTTTGCTGAATGTGGAACATTGTTCTTTAACTTGAACTCTCAAACATTCAATTTGACATAATAGTCTTAGTTCATCAATTGCCAGAGAGAAGTCACTTAAATTCTGTTATAACGGAAAAGTCTACCTTACTTTCAGATACTAAAGTGACACAATGCAATCTTTCAAAATGTGAATCCAATCACAGTTTATCAGAAAAATACAAAGGTAGCATGTATGAAATATCACACATAATGAGGCACAGCCTCTACGCTTAGTTGCTTGTAAGACTAAGGGGTGAGATTTATCAAAGGAGCACATTAATTTTAATGTTTTTTTTCTGGCATTTTAGAATATTTATTTACATCTATGCTCAAATTTACTAAGGGTCAAAGTGAATATTAGAATGCCAAAAATTCTATATATTATTTTTTAAAACTTCGACCATCGGCTTCTTTGACCATTTGACCATTCAATTTGAATGGTCCAACAATAAAATCCTTCGACTTCGAAATTCGAAGTACTGTCGCCAAAAACGGATTAGTGGAAGAGTTTATATACTGAAGACTTCCCACAGCAGTCAGTTGAACTGAAGAAGCTGCTCGGATGGCTTCAGTGATTATGATTCAATGATTATTCAATAGGTCCAGTTGTTTTAGAATCACCTACTGCAGTGGTCCTCAAACTTGGCCCTCCAGCTGTTAAGGAACTACAAGTCCCACAATGCATTTGCCTGACTGTGGCTGTCAGACTCCATCATTGCATTGTGGGACTTGTAGTTCCTTAACAGCTGGAGGGCCAAGTTTGAGGACCACTGACCTACTGTATACAAGATATACAGTGACCTGGATGAATGAAAATAGTAATACAGTATGTATTTGCCTTTCTCCAAAACTTCCAAAAATCTCTCTTTTGATCAGAAAGAAAACTTGATTTTTTGTCAGTTCAGAATCAGCAAATTTGTGAAGCAACTGAAAAAATAGCACTAATTCATTTTGACACAATACAAGTTAATGAATTAAACTTCAAATCTTTACATTTTTTTCTGCATTATTTTGATCTCTAAGTAACATAAGACAAAACTAGTAGATCAGAAATTGATATCTCTAATTTGCACTTGAAAAAACCCCACTGTTTTGCAAATTTTCTTCTAAGAGAAGACTGACATGCCAAGTAGTTGAAAAGTTTATAAACTATGTAACGATGTAACTATGTAAATTCAGAAAATAGATTTCAAGAGACAAAACCTGCAGTATATTACATATCAGGTTTTCATAGCTTATTTTGTAGGTACTTTACTGTAAATTAGCACTATTCAAAAAAAAAACCATCAGTCTTACTCCAAAAATATAAAACTATGTTTTATGGCATAGTTTTTATTTCTACATTTCACTGTTTACACTGCAAATAATTCACTCTACCATTTAAAATGTTATTTCTGAACCAACAAGTGTATTTTTATTTAATCTATGTATTTATATTTGTAATATTGGCGTGTAGGCAAACATCTCAGGTGATTTTGCCTGATTCTGTGGTTTCAGATTAAATCAGAACTTCATGATGGAACTTCTTTCAGATAAACTGAAGGAGTCACAGTGGGACATTTTACATTGAGCTCTATTCTCATATCTGTCAGGGAGTGGTTAGCCTCCTATTTTACTCCTAATGGGCTGCTGGGGGGAGGAATAGAGGAGGTGATATCATTCCAACTTGCAGAGCAGCCGTAAATAGTGATGACTGAGGGCACCTGGGAAACTGATAACAAGTCTAGCCCCAGAATTTTAAAATTTAAATATAAAAAATGTCTTTGCTTTTTTGAAAAATGATTTCAGTACAGAAAGCTGCTGGATCAGCACTATTAACAGATACAATCGAATTTTCTTTTCCCTGAATCCCTTTAACTAGGAAGTGTTACATATTATTGCAATGAATACATTGAAATATGTTAATAACATGATTCAGATTAAACAAGTAATCTACCTGTATCCAGGGCCAGCGATCATTTTCTGCTGATGTCCATGCATTCACAAGACCTTTTTTGTTTAGTCGTGCAAAATATGGGTACCATTTTTGTAACCCAAATAGAGCTCGATGAGTTGAGGATGCTGTTATCTGTTGGTTTGATATAATTCCACCTTCTATACCAAGAGGTCCAGAACATCCTAAAAATAAGGATTGTGAATGTTAGTTCAGTTTCTGTTGACTCCAACTTCCAGCAGCCCATCACAGCAAAAGAAAGAGCAATAGAAAGGAGATAATATAAGGCAATGTGCTTCTTTTTGTTAGACATTTATCTGTTTATAATTACATGCTTTCAACTGGATGAAGAAAAAACCCTAAGGCTTCTGATAAGTGAAGTCAAGTTCTATTACATATTTTTTAAGTCAAATTAACTTCAGTTGCAAGCCAAAGCTTCATATGAAATAACTACAAGCAAATGCTTTCAGTCATATAGATACAAAAAAAGAAACACAAGTTTAATGACTTTTGAGCAAGGAATTGTTTCATTGTGTTCGTTTTGGTTAATTGGTTATTGATCATTCAGTGCATGTCAAGTAAGAAGGAATTTCATTGATGAATAATACAATTTACTTTTCATAGTTCTGCCATATCATAAATGTGAACGAACGTTGGATTGTCAATAGTGATGGGCGAATCTCACCCATTTCGCTTCGCCGAAAAATTTGCGAATTTCCAGCAAAATTCGCGAATTGGCGAAAAAATTCGCGAAACGAGTCGCGCATCGTTTCCGACGCGTCGCGTCAAAAACGACGCGCGACTCGTTTTTTTTTGGCGAATTTTCACTGGCGAATTTTTGCTGGCATTTCATGAATTTATTCGCCAGTGGCGAATCGTGGGAATTCGCCATGAATTCGCCCCTGGCGAATAAATTCGCCCATCACTAATTGTCAAATGCAGCTATAAAAAGAGCTACACACTAAACATAAAAGCAGAGTTTGGTCATTTTACTGATAATGAGAAACAGATTTGGTAGATATTTTTGTTAGCCTTTATGTCCAATATACTCATGCAGAGCATTTAATGTTGAAAATTTAATGTTTAAAATTTAAGGTCAACCATCATGAAAATTGAAAAACAATTTTTTTTTATGGAAATACGAAACATTCTAAATATAAGCATTCAAAAATTTTGCACCTCTTCAGAAAAAATCAGGTAACTTTAAACTTATTCTCTTTGAGCTATCTGTCTATCTACCTACAGGCATGTGTCAGAGTTGTAATTTTTTTTAAAGGCAGCTCAAATTTATAGGTAGCACATGTCAACAATGTATTGTGGAGCTTGGTGTCCACAAATACACAAGCCTGAATGTATAAATTATTTTAGAAATATATCAATTGATTATATTACAAAAGCTTCTGTTTTCCAAAAGATGGAGCTTATATACAATTTTTGTTTTCATGATTTTTCCCATTCAATCAACAATTGTGATTTAAAGAATTGATTTCGTACTCTGAAGTGTGTTAAAATAATGCACTGTAACAGAAAACACAACATTATTTAGCAAACAGAATGTCTGGTAAGAAGACAGATAAGTGGGTTGCCTGGTTCATTAAATACCCCATAGGAACACCCGTTTTGTTGAAAGTAAAATCTCAAGATCAGTTCTTTCATTAGTTTACAGACTTAATGATTCTACTTACTTGTAAACATTAGATTTTCTTCCAGTATGTGCTTCTATGTGCTTATCCAAATAAATCACATTTTTAAAAACGATTGCCTTTTTCTCCATGGGGTTAAAACAGTACCCTGTTCTTGATCCAGGCAAAGATATACTGTAATAACTCCTTATTGGAGACAAACAACCCTTTTGGATTTATTTATATTTAAGGAGGTGGTTATTATTACACACTACAGAGCACTTGTAAGGCCCCAACTAGAATACAGTATGTCATAAAGTTTTATTCTCTAGCGATCAAATAGGACATTATTGTATTAGAGAGAATGAAGAGAAGGGCAACAAAGATGGTAAAAAGTATAGAAAATCTTAGCTATGAGGAAAGACTGGCAAAGTTGGGGTTGTTCACTCTGGAGAAGAGGCACATAAGGGATTATATGATAACTATGTATAAATATATAAAAGGAATCATGTAATAATCCCTCTAAAGCTTTATGTACCAGTAGGTCACCCATTCCGATTTGAAGAAAGGAGGTCAAAGGCATCACACTTTTTGACACAGGTGATTTGCGAATTTATCCGCTGCTGGTGAAACGCTTAAATTTGCTGCAAATTCACCCCTGCCAATAAATTCGCCCATCACTAATTGTAAGATATGTGTGTCAAAAGTGCACAATATCTTGTGTATTACACCAGCATTGGGCTGGTGAAATAAGAAACTCCAGGGAAATGTGTATTGCTTGCTGCAGCTAGTAAAGCTGTTTAAGTGTTGAACCAGTTTAGTAAAAGCTGGATTATGGGTCCCTGAAGTGGATGGAAGAGAGCAGGGTGGGTTTCCATCCCTTGCTCCACATAAGGATTTTGAAGCTGCCAATTGAAAGGCAGTTAGAGGTAATTAACTACAGGTATGTGGTAGTTAAAAGGAGTTGTGGTGCAACATCTCAGGGTTGCTGCTTTCCCCATAGAGACTTCCTGGAGTGCAGGAGGGTGGCCACAGAAGAAGTGCTGGTGTGAGCATCAGGGAACAAGAGAGTGATTCCCCTGAGTTGGAGAGAGCTCATAAGGTCTGGGAGAGGACCAGAGAAACAGCTCCCAGGAGACAAGAGTGTCTCAAGTGTGCCCAGAGAGGTAATTAACTACAGGTGTGCAGTTAGAGGTGCAGTTAGAGGTAATTAACTACAGGTATGTGGTACAGTAGTTAAAAGTAGGTGTGGTGCAACACCTCAGGGCTGCTGCTTTCCCCTAGAGACCTGGAGGAGGGTGAGGGGCCACAGAAGGAGTGCTGGTGTGAGCACCAGGGAACAAGAGAGTGAGGTCTTAGAAAGGACCAGAGGAAGACTTCCCAGGAGACAACTGTGTCTCAAGTGTGCCCAGAGAGGATTCTGGGAGTTGTGGTCCACTGAAAACCAGTGAAGGCTAAACAAAGCATGAGTAAAGAGAACATAAGTGAGGGTGTGAATTGGGACTGTGTTTATGCTTATGTGATTCCCCATGTGAAGCCAGTGGGCTGAAGATTTGCTTATATTGTTCAGAAAATAAAAGCTAGCAAAGTGGAAATTTAAATTGTGCAAGGTGACTAAACTCACAAACTCTAAAACTATGAATGTCATGACATTTATTTAAAGATCCAAATAAAAAAGGAGTATGAGTGCAAAAAATGCACAAAAACATACAAATACATCAAAAATCTCTAAAATTTGTGTTTTTTTGACAATTCCGAGCACAAAAAAAAGAAAACCTCAAAATTTGAAAAATGGTCAAAAAGCATCAGCACAACTTTTACCTGGCAAAGTTTTATAATAGAGGTTTTCGTGTTTTTCTCAAATTTTTAGATCTCCGTAAAAAAATTGGAAAACTAAGATTTTTTAGCGGCCCCTTAATTTCCTAGTAGTACAATTCCTCAGAGAATTTTTATCTTTATCTAGTGTTACATACACACTAAAATGCCAGCACCAAATTTTGTGTGCTGTAAGGTGATACTAATCATAGGAATATGATTACAATACATAAGTGATAAATAATTGTATTTAAATAAAACCATGTACAAAATAACCTTACAGTTGCTTGGTTGACTTATTGATTTGTTTTGATACCACAAGTGGAAAGTTACATATATCCCCTGTTGTACACTACAACTCTCCTTGGTGACTTCTCATATCTGGATAATGTATGGTTGGGGATACAATATCCCTTGCATCATGTACAATGAATAATGAATGAAGAATTGAAACAAAATGCATTCACCGGTAAAATATATTTGTGCTTCTGCTGAACGTTGGTTGATACAGCAATAAATAAGGCAACAGTTAAGACCTATTCTACTGTGAATAAAGATTATATTAGAAAGAATGAGATTACACATTTTTGTTCCCAGGATAAATCCTAATGCAGCTTATCATATATAAATGGAATAAGGAAAGAAAGTAAATATCACATAAAAATATTGTTGAAAAGTTATTCTCAAATGCTGATTTTTTTTAGACGAAGCAGAAACTATAGCATTTTACAGATACATGCAGCACGGGCAAGAAAATAAAAAGCACTCTGGATTTATTTAACCCACTTGATAATGGTTTTATCATTTATTCACTTCTGATACCTTGGAGATACTAACTGTATTGCCACCAGGCAAAAGCTGTGTATTTCTACCCCACCTGCTCCCTATATCCCTGTAGCTTACACCATCTTGTCAAATTTGGAAAGAGGCTGAGCATGCAGTACTGTAAATATGCAATTCCAACACTATTTAAAGGTCTAAAATGAGATTTATGGGTTGCCTAAAATAAATAAATAAGGGAAGGTTTGCTAATCACGTCACTTTTGCCGCACTAAGAACTTCTTGTTCTGTACTCAGTTACAATGAAAAGGGTGTGGGTAGAACAAATGCAGCGACTGCAGAAAACAAACTGTCCCATTTCTTTGGGTTCCATTGGGACTGCTCTCATATCACTGTTGATCTCAGAGCCCAGGAGGGTAGCTGCATCTTAGATACACAAGAAGGCTACAAACAAGTACTGTGGATAAGAACAAAAACCCAGATTCAGCCTATATTTTGCATGGTGCTTAATTAAATTATAAAAAAAAAGGTATCCCTACTAAAGTCTGTCTCTATATTGTTGCTGCCTTAAAGGGATGAGAACTAGTGATGGGCGAATCTCCCGAGATTTGCTTCGCCAAAAAATTCGTGAATTTCCAGAGAAATTCGCGAATCGGCGAAAAATTCCCGAAACGAATCGCGGGGCGCTTTTGAAGCGTGTCGCATCAACTTTGGTGCGTTGCGTCGTTTCCGGCGCGCGTCGCGTCGTTTCCGGCGCAAGTCGCGTCATTTTCGGCGCATCGCGTCAAAAACGCACGACTCATTTTTTCGGCGGATTTTCGCCAAGCGAAATTTCGCTGGTGATTCGCGAATTTATTCGCCAGCGGCGAATTGCGGGAATTCGTCGCGAATTCGCCCCTGGCGAATAAATTCGCCCATCACTAATGAGAACTCTACATGACAGTATGAATGCTTCCTTTAGGTAGATGATAGTATGAAAGCTTTTTGCCAGACCTACAATGTCATGTAAATATGTGTACATAGGAATGGGCAGCTGAGGAACAATAGGTTTGTTTTGCTACCTATATGAATTTTTGTAACTTAATTTGGATCAACTACAAGATAATATTTTATTATTAAAGAGAAAACTAATTTTAAAAAAAAAAAAATTTAATTATTTACTTATAATGTACTCTATGGAAAAGGGCCTGCCTATAATTCGGAAAGTCCAGGATATGGGTTTTCAGATAACAGATCATGTATCTATAGTAAATAAGAGCCAGGAATATCCTATAAAAGTGTAAATTATATGCTTATATGTGGTGCTTAATGATGTTATCAGTTATAATAAGTGCATACTGATATAAATATTGTTGGTCCAATCCCCATACATTAAAAGAGGCTTACCTTGTATATAAGCAGTTTGAGCATAACAAATATTAGACTAGAATACGGAGCATTCAGAATTTTAATAAACATTTACCCAGTGATATTAAAATGAATATTTGAATGGCTAGTGTCTATCCTTCTATACTGGATGTCTAGTAATTATCACTGTTATGTGAGGGGATGCAGATGCTAAAGCAAATATAGCTATACATGTATGGGATTTGTTATCCAGAAACCTGTTAACCAGAAAGTTCAGAATTATGGGAAGGCCATCTCTTATTTCCCAAATTAATCAAATAATTTACATTTTTTAATTATTTCCTTTTTTCTCTGTAATAATGAATCAGTATATTATACTTGAGATACAATATTGAATAAAATGAATCCTTATTTGAGGTTTAATTAACGTTTAAATAATTTTTTTAGTCGACATAATTTATGGTATTACAGAAACATCTCTTATTCAAGTATTTCGGATAACAGGTCTCTTACCTGTACTAGTATTTTTGGCAGCTACAAAGGAAAGCCAAGTTATTGAATACTGCTGTCCGTGAGTTTCTGCCAGTGACATATTGTATATTGAGTTTATTTTCATACATGACTGATATACTCTGCATAATAATGGAGATAGAAACAGTACACTGACTGGGCCTGCAGGATCCTATGGAACACAATGCTGAGCAGATTTATAGCACACACAAGGGAACCTACAGTACCACTACAAGACACAAAAACTGTCTATTCTGGGTAGGGTTGCCACCTGTACAGTTTTAACCCTGACAGTCAAGTTTTCAGAAGAGTTGGCTGGGTCAAAACTGACTACCCAGTTTTCCAAATTAGGAAAACTGGTCAAAACTCCCTTAGATTGTTGTGGCAATGGGCCAATCACCATGTCATCACCATGTCAAGTAGCTTGATTGCCCTGTCCCCCATGTCATCACCACACCTGTGACATCACAGCCACTCCCCCCCATCTGGAAAGGTGGTAACCATAATTATAGGGAACTGAAAAACAATCAATAAATATTATTTTTCACTTGCATACCCATACTATATTAATTCAGTGACAAGTGCAATGTCTATAGGACAAGGCACATCTGTACATCTAGTTTAGGCAGGTGTTAAGTAAAGGACTCCTTTATTCTTGAATGATCGCACTCTGTGCCCCGGCCAGATGCACTAACAAAGTAGCATCTGGCACAAGTGTAAATATCATATGTGCACTGCAGCATAAATCAGTGGAAGAACTAAACGAACAAAGCACTGAGCATGTGTGTCTATATTATATAAATGAACCCTTTGGCCTTTCAATTAGCACGAAACAAGACTAAGAAGTACATCTGCTATTTCACAAGCACAGACTATAGCCAGACAGACGTAAGAATTGGTCCCTAATCCGCCTGATATAAAATATAAAATAACACTCTAATTGCATGAAGCTCTGCTTGCTATATCTTGACTACTGTATATTCAGAGTCACTGCCTATAATCATACAATATCAAGATTAAGTGCATACAAGAGCAACATATGCAGCTGAAATGAATGATGACTTAATTATACTGTTCCCTCCCCAGCAATCAACAGAAGCCTGATGATGATATATGTATATATAAATTTATGTAGCGAATACTACATGCAGAACCTTACATAATTACAGTGCAGATGAAATATTATACTGCTACAAGCAGTCATTATAAGCCAACTCCAGTTGAATGTCACTTCTTAAACTAGGGATTTAACACATTACTTTTCAAGTTGCACAAAAAGAACTTGGGAATCCATCGTCAGTAAGAAACTGACATGTTCATTATTGCGAAATAGTCAAACATCAGAAGCACCATAAGACGCAGCCTACAAACCATCAGTGTTGCACAGACAGATATTCTATGGCCCAGTTCCTGCTGAAGAAATCTTAAAGTGATGTAAGGCTTAGTCGACAGAGTTTCTTATGGCAAGTAGGAAATGTCTCTAACAATCTTATTTATTTCACCAGTTTATTAAAACATTAGTGATTTTCAGCTTTACTGAAATAAATGGAACATTGTGATTGATGCCTGTGTGGCTGTCTATTCTGTGAAAAAAATGTGAAATATTCTGTTACCTTTTTATAAAGTGATTGAAAAAAGAAATGCAGGTTTTCTTTTCCTTTTTTTATCCTTAATAGTGATGAGAACATTTTTTTGGCAGGCATTCAGTCTCAGCAAAATTTCACATTTCGCCAACTGTATATTTTTTTCAAGAAACTGTTGCAAAAGTGTGTAGCAAAAAAATTTGCCTTAACAAAAAAGTTGCCCAGACAAAATAGTAGATGTAAAAAAAGGCCATTTAGAGTGAGAAAAAAGTTGTGCGTGAAACAAAACAGATTTGCTCATCACTAATCTTTAACTGTTAAAATCTTTTAAAGGGGTGGTTCATCTTTAAGTTCACTTTTAAGGACAGATTTATCAAGGGTCAAATTGAAAAACTGAATTTTTAAATTCGAATTTCGAGCTAATTGTAGTGTACTTCGACTGTGGAATAGTCCAAATTCAATTTGAATTTATAAAAAAATTATCAAACTTTATCATGTACTGTCTTTTAAAAATTTGACTTCAACTATTTGCCATCTAAAACCTGCCAAATTGCTGTTTTAGCCCATGGGAGACCTCCTAGAACCTATTTGGAGTAAAATCTAATGATTTAGATAAAGCCTATTCACCTGAGGTTTAACTATTCAATTTTTTAAATAAATTTAGGTTTGTCTTTTTTAACTTGTCATGTTTCTAGTCAGGCCCCTCTTTCATACATATTCCAATCTCTTATTCAAATGGTTGCTAGGGTAATTCAGACACAACCAGATTGATAATATTGCAAACTGGAGAGCTTCTGAATAAAAAGCTAAGCAAATAAAAAAACACCAATAATAAAAAATGAAAACCAATTGCAAATTGTCTCAGAATATCACTCTCTACATCATCAAAAGTTAGTTATAAGATGACCAGCCCCTTTTATCAGCCTCTTGTTTTGATCTCAACCAAGAGGCCAGTACCTTTCCTATAATAATTAGTGATGGGCGAAACGGGCGCGTTTCGCTTCGCCGAAAAATTCGCGAATTTCCAGAGAAATTCGCGAATTTTTCGCCATTTGGCGAAACGAGTCGCGCGTTGTTTTTGACGCGCGTCGCGTCGTTTTTGACGTGCGTCGCGTCGATTCTGACGCATCGCGTCGTTTTGCGACGCGCGTCGCGTCGTTTTCGACGCGTCGCGTCAAAAACTACGCGCGACTCGTTTTGACGCGGCGAATTTTTGGCGGCGAATTTTTCGGGTCGTTTCGCGAATTTATTCGCCAGCGGCGAATCGCGGGAATTCGCCGCAAATTCGCCCCTGGCGAATAAATTCGCCCATCACTAATAATAATTGCTGTTCCCCATAATTCGCACTAAACTAAAATATGCCATAGATCTTAAAGTTGCTTCTTTCTGTGTTTTATATGTTCACTAACATGTGTCTATATTTAGAAGAGCAGTTGATGAAACCTGATTAAGTTGTGGTTATATGTAAATCTGTTTGCTTAGAATTAAACATAGACATTTCCTTTTGTGCAGCAATGTATTTTTTTACTAAAATAAATTTTTTTTTATAGTCTCTGGGATAAGCACAAGGATCTATTCAACTAGTCTAAAAAGTAATCCCTGGATCTATTCTGGCAATGTGGCTTTCTTTTTCTCAGTTCATGTGTATAGCAGGCCAAACTGTGAGTCTCTATAGCAGCAGCGAAACTTATGCTGCTGCCAGTTTTTAGGGCTTCCCTTTATAAACTTACCCAGCATCCTGACTTCTAGCAAGAAAAATATACTTGTGGCTAAATATTTGATCCATGGGTTTCCACCAATAAAATAAGTGTTAGGGGCAAATTTACAAAATTCACGTGAAGAGATCGAAGTTCGATCGAATACCGATCGTACGATTTTTTTGGAGGATCAAATATGCAAATTTGGCTACTTCGACCATCAAATACCGAAAATTCGAATGATCGGATAGATCGAATGATCGGATATTCGAACATTCGACCATTCGATGATCGAAGGTCTTTAACTTTAAAATTTATTCAAATGCCTACTTTGCCATATTGAACCTACCGAATACCAATAGAAGCCCATGGGAATTCCCCCATAGGCTTCTTTTGCAAACACCTGCTTGAATTCCATTCGTACGATCGAACACCTTGATCTATGGAATTGTACGAATTTTTTGAAGGATCGAAGGAAAAAGTACGATTTTTTGTGAAATCGAATGATCGGTATTCGATCGTACGATTTCATCGAGAAATCAAATATACAGGAAAAAATTGCTTAAAACTATTCGATAAGCATTCAATAGTCAAATGCTCATCGAATATCAAATAGATTCGAGGGATTTTTGGGTGAATTTTAGTAAATTTGCCCCTTAGGGTCAAAAGAAAGAAAATAATTCCTACATATACAAGTAGTCTTTTTTTTCTGTTTCATTTTCCTAAGCAGACTGTGACATATGGGGCCAAAGTTTAATTACATAGAACATTTCTTATCTAGAAACACCATTTATACATTCTGTATGAGTGGGCTGCAATATTGTTAGCTGAACAACATCATTATTATAACCACTTTATAGTGCTGTTATATTTCTGGCTATGGAATTATTTGGTCACTCTTATTTTCAGTCAGTGTTGGGCATATGTTGACCATTTCTTCTATTATACCATGGTCATTACACAGAAAAGCATGGAATTATAGCAGTGCATATTTTCAACTGTAATAAGTACAATTTCGGAGGATATTTTTAGTTATACAAGCTCTTTAACATTAGACCTTTCTGAACCACTCTGGTTCACATTATAATCTGTAAACACAATGAAGATCACAGACAGCCAAGAGAGAAATAGGAAAATATTGGAGAGACACAGAATGAGGGGATTTACAGCTCATGGGGATGGGGGAACAGAACCTTTGAAAGAGGACAAAAGAGGGAAGCATGAGAAGTAAATACAAGAAGTGAAAAAGATTAGGAATGAAAGAAATTGGGGTTGGTTAATGGCAGGAAAAGGAATAAGAAAGGTGTCAGATAAGGATGGAAAATAGAAAAATAAGATGATGAGGAGAAATATGAATGGACAGGAAACTGGCCTGGAGGACTACAAAAAGTCATACCTAAATAAACTGATATAAAATTGTATTCCATGCCTAAAGCGTAAGTGTTAAAATGCATTATCTGTTGGAAGACCCTAATCGTTTCTACAGTAATTATATAACACATTCTATTCTTGTCCTTGGCCAAATGACTCAGAAACATTTCCTGATTTTTTTACAGTATAATATACTCCACTTCCTCTTCATATCGGCAGTTTTATTGTTTTTTTTAAGTACAAATTGTTAGATTATGGTGAGAGGTGTTCAGCCGACCATTTGGTTGCAATAAATACACCTATTACCCTTTAAACCCAAGTAAGTGCATAACAGTTTTTTTCTGCTTGGAATCCTACAATGCTACATTATTGTTCTATCTTGTACAATATGTAATCATTAATTTAATAATAACATGGGAATTGGGGGATCATATAATCCAGGGGTAAACTCTATAGTTGAATGCATAGGGGTTCACCATTGCAAGGATGTTCTGCAGGTTTGGTGAGCCTGTTATGTGTAATTGGTATCCACATTAAAAGAGGACTAGAGCTCTTGCTTTTTCTGGTCCTGATTTTCTTATGGGAATGGATGCAAAAGTGACGTTAAAGGGAATAATTGTCATAATGACTTTTTCCACAAGTTATTAAATTGGGGCAGCAGTGGATTATCTGTAATATGGTTATTGAACATAATATAAATTGTGCTAAATATTACCCATTTTTCTTATTAAGCTAAACTTTTCTCTTGTGTAGAATTCTGTTCATCCCCAAATCATCTTGCAGTATTTTAACAATTGCATGTTATTAAGGTTAGTGTATTTGGTCAACCACATAACTATTGAACTGCTGAATTAAATACTTCATAATTCATAAAATCATAAAAAAGACAGATTGTAAATTGTCTCAAGGCTATCACTGTCTACAGAATAAATGTAACACATCCTTATAATGTTCTATGGTAGGAGAGCTGGCAGCCTGTGGGTAGGACACTTTGAAACATTTTTTTTGTATAAATAAGGCTTGTGCAAGTAGGACAGTAGACAACAGAAGTCACAGCAAGACTTACAGATGAAGCCACTTTTGATTGTGTGTTTGACTCAGAATACCTAAACTCAGATGTCTCACTTGTCCCACTTAACACAGAAAATGGCATCACAGCATCCCACCTAATTAAAGCGTTCATCATTGTGAACAATGGTGCTTTGGTATGCTAATGAAAAGGTTAAATGCATTTAATGAGTTAAGATGACTTTAGATAACACAGTTTCTTCAATTAAGCCTGAGTCATGACACATTTAACACACAAATCCAAGTGGCTGCATCTGTAGGAGCATATTTAATATAGATAACCATAGCATTTCTAGTGATAAACATAAGGAGCTTTATGTTACCATTCAAGGGATGAGGGAACTTTTCACAGTTCCTCCAGTGTCAAAAATGTTTGCAAAATAATAGTAATCTAATCTAAAAGCAGAAATAAACAGAAGAATGTGCTTGTTGGCCAGGCAAGCCACATTCCTCTTTCAAGGAAATGCCACAATAAAGTAGAATGAAGTCAGGCTTTTTAAAAATGAGGAACATTTTTCTAGAAAGCATATTATTTGTATGTGAAAATACCAGCAGTTTTTTTTTTCTGATTGGGCTTTTGAAGAAGATTCATGAATATGTATAATCTGAAGTTCCAGGAAAAAAGCAGAATGTCTACTTCAAAGGATACAGTTTTAAAGGTACAAAAGAAAAATACATTTTATATCAGGTCATAAATATCAGAATCATTTTCACTTTTGCCATTACTGGTGTTTTAAAATGATGAAAATGTTTTATAGAATGATTTAGTTTATTTTTCACATATAGAAATAGCAATGACAGCAGTAAACACGTTGGTAGCTTGGACCAGCGAATTGACATTTAGAGAAAGAACGTTACAACTGTGAACACCTGTGCATTTTATGAATTTTCAAGATAACGAATGCAAGAAAACAAGAGAACAAAAGAGGACAGAGGGAGAGGAAAACAATATAAAGAGTAAGTGTATTAATCTTATGGTATACAGAGATTTCTTACAATAGTATCAGAGCCTAGCCTTGTTGTAAAAAAAAAAGTTGAATCGTCCAATTCGAACAATTTGAATTTGATCAAAAACTGATTTATTCAATAGAAAATGGTCCGTTTTCCATCAAACACATCAACACTTTGACTTACATATAGTTAGTGTAATTTATATGTTTGATGTACACACCTATTATTGAACATTTGTGCACAATATATGAATAATAATGATGAAAAATGCTTGAATAAAGATCATTAGACCTCAGATGCTGTTTATAATTATTCTGATGTTCAAATAAAGTATAATGATTTTATCTATGGCCTGGAGATGAGCGATTTGTGAAAAAAAGACCCAGGAGTGTGCTGCTTCTTAACGAGACTTACTGATTAAAGATCTACTTCCACTACCACTATGTTATTAGTGTAGAAGGTTGCCATAGCAAGCGGCCTACAGGAGTTGAAGTGCAGTGGTAACTAGCAGAGATCTGTCACCATTAGTGTGTTGAATAGCAAAGTGGATCTTAGGGGAGGCAAGAGGCATTTCTGTCTCACATCCCCATTAGTGATGGGCGATAGTGATGGGCAAAGCTATCCCATCTCGCTTTGACGGAAAATTGTCGAAAAATCTGCAAAACGTGTCGCGTCACATTTTTGGCGTGCGTCGTGTTTTTTTGACAAGCACATCTTTTTTTTTTTCAAGACAGTGAATTTTCAGCATGTGAATTTTCCCTGGCGTTTCGCAAATTTATTCGACGGCAGCGAATTGAGGGAATTCGCCCATCACTAATGGGAGAATCTGTGCCGTTTCACTTCTCTGAAAAATTTGCTAAATTGCAAAAAATTTGTAAAACGCATTGAAGTCAGTTGGGTGTCAAGATTATTTTGACGTGCAACAATTTAGACATGAGCAACTACTGTATTTTGACGTGCAACATATTTTTTTGTTTTCACCACAGCTTGTGAATTTATTCAGAGGCAGTGAAGTGTGGAAATTTGGTCCGAATTCACTCCTGCTGAATTTATTAGCCTATCACTTTTCACCATATCACTATGATCTCATTCAGCATGTACAGTCTCTAGCAATGGAGAGCATACACAGGTATAATGCATTTTGTCTCTTTGAGCTTTTTTTAAAGCTCAAAATATTAATGTTCCATATTGGAATCTAATTAGAAAGGCTTAGACATATGTTGCATTTCTTGTAGCACAGCGTGCAGCAGGAACAATATCTGTACAGAAATATTTGCAATATCAATCTCCAAGTTTATTTAGGTTTCTGTTGATCTAATGATTTCATCACCTTCTTAACAATTTTACAGTCTTCCATTTTCATGGTCTTCAGGATAACTATTTATATTTGTGTTTTCTTTGTGCATTGGGATAACGATATGGTATGTGTTTATTTTACCAACTTTTGTTAGGTGTTTATTAAGTTTCTCTCAAAGCTTTTTATTCTTGTTAATGTAAATAGTTAACAAGAACTTATTAAAGGTGTATTGGTATGGCTTTAGTGTCCTTTGCTAGCCTATGATAAAGTAATTCTGTGTTGTTTGGATATTCATATTGAATAATGTGCTGTACATTTATAAGGAATTGCTGCATGAACAGAGAATCGTTAATGGTGTTCCACATTGTAGCCTTTTCATAATTGCTTATCCTTGTCTGTAAGATGCTGCTGGTTTATTTCTACTATAACTATTGTTAATGAAACAATCCTTGCAAGATATTATTGTGTTAGTAGGGGTTATTAGCAGAACTCACCGGAGAAGATCTTTCAGTACTTATTATATAATTAGACCGAGCTGGACATTTAAAGTCATGACATTTCAAAGGATGTATTTATTATAGGTGAGTTGGTTATGAAATGTTCCTTTGTTTGCAGCTCCTATTTACCAAGTTGGAAAGTAGCATTTTTTTTACAAATGGCAGTAATTCATCTTCATTCTGTAGAATATACCATTCCAACTTTTATTATTGATAACAAGGCACATGGTACAATGGCCTGTCTATAATTACAGACTACCAAATTGGACCTCAAATGAGGCAATGTTCTTTTATTCTTATAGGGCTATATTGTAAATTATGCATGTACAATACATGAGCCAACATGGCTCATGGTTCAAATTGAAGGTATAGTCCAACCTTCAGAAAAGAACAAAACAACAGAAGTCCCCAACAAAGACATCAACTGACACATACAATCACCCCATACTGCAATGCTAGAATCTCCTGAATAAGATATCATGAATGATCATCTGCCTTCTAGTTCTACATCTACACATAAAGCATTTCTCTTTATTCTCTTTATTCAAAGTCTGGACAGTTGTATAAAATATCCACACTACTTTACAACTGGATTGCTGGAACCCCACAGCCAAGTGCCCTGATATTACTGCAATGCCTGTAAACGTAATGATCATCCCAGTGGAGTTAAAAGACTTGTTTGTGTGCCCTTGCTATAAATAGGTATTTGAAGGCCCCACTTCTGATCTCACACCCCAATAAAATTATAATGAAAAGTGATTAAGGAATGAAGGTATTTTTAGCTATCATTTCCACACCCAATTGGTGTGTAGAGAATCCTAGTTAGGGTTCCCAGCAAGATATAACTTATTTTAAGGCACATATTCCAATGGAATGAAAATTGAAGTAGGTGTCATGGTTTACAAGATACCTGTATTTTTGGGTTTATTTATCCATCCACTGTTTGCAAAAGACCCTTATCAGCATCATGGAGGTCCCATAAAACCATTGCAACTTCACCCCACTAGTTAAAGAAATAACATTTTGTTATACTTTCAAAAGGATAAAGTTTTTTTCAAACTTTATTAGCTACTCAATTGATCAGGTGGGCATAATCTTAATTGTTGTATGTTAGGAAACCTACATAAGCAAATAATTTATTAGGAAATTTGCCATACACGCTAACTATTGTCTCAACCTATTGCCATTCAGGCAAGGGGTCTTCTAAATAAATAATAAAATAAATTTAAAAACATTTAAACCTAGCAAAATATTTGCAGTATATGGCAAGATTGATTTGGGCAGCATATTTGTGTTGCTAATCCATTAACAAAAATTGGACAGTAGTTCCACTGATTTTTAACAAATATAAACTCAACATTTTAATTAGCATAGTATAGCATAATGCTAAATGCTAACTTAATACATAATTCCATGATATTTTAGATAAGATTGCAAAACAACAATATAAACTTTAACAGCTGATCTACATGTATTAAGACTAATGAAATGCATGTCTGCCAGCAACACAGCATGAACAATTGTGGGAGTAAAACTGCTATGATTTTTCTTGTTGATTTGAGTAGGTAGAAAAACATATGATCATGGCTTTTCATAAGGTGGGAGTTTGTTCTTCTGTCCTTTACAAATAACAGTGAGCAAATGGAAAACAACGGTCTTCCAGCCACACTATAAGAGGTATAATGCACAGTAATATACAATAGCTGCAGCTTAATGCACATTGCTTGATTTTATATTGATCTGAAAAAGAACCATTAACGTGCACTGTAAATACATGTAATTCCTAGTTTAACTGAGTCCAAGTGTAAAATAAAAAATAAACTGCAGGTTTTCATTTATAATATAGGAAATATGTGGGGAAATGGAAAGAATAGATGAGAATGATGTAATTTACTATGTTTTCTCTCCATAATGCAGTATCCAAGGTGGCAGTAATTCAAGGCATGGGTGGGAACATTGGCACTTAATAGCATTATATGAAAATGCAAGGGCCATGTCGAGTACTTTAATGAAGTGACAATAAGGAGACAACATAGCATTCATTATAGTTCACTAGACTTATGGTTGCATTTATAAATTAACTTTACAATGCAAACCCAAAAAAGACATTATAATGAGGTAACTTTTAGACCATGTTAGAAATTCAGAATTGTTGGGTACTGGAGTTTTCCAAAATAAGGGCTTTCTGTGTAGTATAACACCCTAACCAGGTTCGGTTTTCCTTTTCTCTGTTTTCCAAGTCTTACCCCTCAGAAGCCATGTTCCAATATCTTTCATCGATGAGATCTAACAAGGTTTTCTGCAAGTTTGGATATACTGTATGGCTCTGACTCATTAAGCTGTATCTGTGCTATAAAGCAGCGGTGGTATGGATGGATAGTTGGCCAAAGGGACATAAAAGAGTGATTTACATGTCTCCACCCATGATGCCTTATGGGAGAATTAAAACTCATTTTTGGTATGTAGGCAATGCTATGTGTATGGCATGAGACAAGTAAATACCTTCTGATTTCAGAAGGCTTCACTTTGCATGTAATTGCTTGTGAAGGGCTTTTTGGCTCCTTCAGTCCTTCTCACCCTAACAAGGTTTGGTTTTCCTTTGTATAGTATGAGACAGATTATTCGAATTTTAGAATTCAAGTTTTTGCGTAGATTCAACTAGGGAATTGTTAAAATTTAATAAGAGCTTGATTTTCTAAATTTTTCATACATTGGTCCTTTAAGAATTAAATTTACACTATTCGCCACCTTTACCTGCTGAATTGCTGTTTTAGCTTATGGAAAATGTCCTGGAATCAATTTGGAGTTGTTTCCAGACAATCATATTTTTTATGAGCTTTTTAAAATTCAAATCAAATTCAATTAAATTTGAATGTTCGGGTCAATTGTATTCACTCAAGTTTGAAAAATGTTAATTCAATAATAAATTTTGATTGGTCGAATTTCCAGTTCATGGGAGTATATATATATATATATATATATATATTTATATATATATATATATATATATATATATATACTCACAGTTTCAAGTATTTTAAACTTTACTAAAAGTGAAAAAACTTCTGTGCATGACACTAGCTATTTCATATTATAGTGACTTGCAGACCTGTTCCTTGGGGAACAATTTCAGCTAAACAAAAGGGACAGCTTGAGGGACTGTATCCCTGCCAAAAGAGCGGTGTTAGCAACCAGGAACAATAAAATGCTACATTCATCAATTTAACAGGTAAAAAAAAGAACACATGCTAATGGGTATTCCATAATTAATGGGATTCTCTGATCTGTCACTTCTTCCAGCTGGTAGTTTATTTAATGGCATTCCAATCTATGATTTAGGACATTTTATGACTGCATTTATAGGGCTTATTCCCCTGCAGTTAATATGTCCAGAACACTAATTTTAACAGAACTCTTCTATCTCATCCGGATTATTTTTATTAATGGATCCCTGAGGAGACAAAAGTAAATCTTCATCTGAAGTGACTGATTTAACAAATCTGATTTTAGAGTGACTATTAATGTGTCTCCCTTCTGTGTTTGTTGCTGAATGGAGTTGGCAGAACAAAATATTTTGATGAGCTGAAAAAAGGGAGTGCCACATGGAAAAGGATCCTGCTAACATGTGGAAAGGATTATTAAGTTTGGCATTACACTGTTTTCTATGAGTGCCATGATACTGGCCAGCACTAGCCATTATTAAAATATTCCTTTCCATCTGTTTAGGCATGTGTACTAAAAAAATAAGAATCCATTTTATGAAAATGAAAATCATTTGCTAGTCACTGCTGTCAGCTGCAAAGTAGCTACTTCTTAAATGAAGAGTTTCAGTTTTGCTGAAACATTAGGGCATGTAATAACAGATACAAAGACTGTACCGTTATTAATACATGTTGTGCTCTGGACCTAGGGTTTTCCGGATAATGGATCTTTTTGTAATTTGGATCTCCATAGTCTACTAAAAATCATTTAAATTTTAAATAATCCCAATAGGATTATTTTGCATCCAATAAGGATTACCATTTTCTTAGTTTGGATCAAGTACTGTTTTATTATTACAAAGAAAAAAAGGAATTAATTTTAAAAAATGTGAGTTATTTGGATAGAATAAAGTAGTGTATATGGGAGATTACCTTCCTGATTTGCAAAAGGTGCAGATGCAATTAGAATGCCACAATGTGTCATCAAGCTTTATTTTGCAGAATTGCATGCTCATTTGGCATGAGAATATCCAATGAGCTATGTACTCTACTCAACGCTATAGCTGTATCTAAAATCAAATACCTCGCTAATGTATCAATGTGCATTTGTATTGAAACTTACAGCATTTCTGCAAACCCACTTGTTTCAACAGCACATCTCAGAGTGGCAATTAAACAACATACTGCAATTGGTGACTGGACAGAAATACCATATTGTACAGATTTTCTGAAACAATGAGGATTTAAAAAGGTTCGATGGTTATTTTATTTTACAAACTATAACTGAATTCCATCAGTTGGCTTAAATGACATTCCCTAAATTATGAAAATGGCAATTATATTCTTTATAAGAATACACATATACAATTTTGGACATCCCAAAGACATAGAGATGCAGTGCAAATTTAGCAGTACAGGGTAATTTTGTTGTATCCCTTTAAATAAGGTTTTTGGATGATTTTACAACATAGAGTGGCACAGTTACTGGGAAAACCAAGCAAGGCATATTTTACCTAGAATGGAAAATGCTGGTGCGAATTTGAGAGCAGAAAAGAATGGCAATGACTGTGTGTGAAATGTTTTATTTTAATTGAATGAATTGCCCTAATACTGGTTGAGGCAGGGCACATATCATAGATATTTGGATTTCCAGTGGACCTGTCTGTTGCGGTTTCAGAAGAATGAACTTAATGTTTTTGTTTGCACCAACCTGGAAAGTGCCCTGTTTTGTTGAAAACCCTGAAGGTATCACTATCACTGCCTATGAAAATGGCATTACCTCTTTTGTCATGAGTGAACCACCTACTATAGATATGCTCATGTTCAACATAGGTTTCGCTTGGGTCTCATTAATATCTACAGAAGCAGTAGAGGTCTTAGTCTGCCTATATAGCTTAGTAGACATGTGATCCCCAACCATGTTGCTCTCATCCACTTTGATGTTGCTCCCAGTGACTTCAAAGCAGGTGTCCAATTTTAAATTCCCTGCTTGGAGGCAAGTTTGAAAGCCTAAATATACTAGTACAATTCCTAACAAAGTCTACTGCAGAGTACCCAGTCTTCCAGGGGCTAACAAATAACACATCCTTTATTTGACAACTCCAGGGACATCTTGTCTAGACAGTTCAAAATTAATTTTCAGTAAAATGTACATGGTGCCTCCATGGCCATAACTTTTTCCTTGATGAATGTTTTTCTCACTGAATTGAATCTGGCCAATTATCTGAAAAACCCCATGTCCCAAGCATTATTGATAATAGATCCTAAGCTTGTTGAAGACTTCATATTCAGTCTCTCTCAAAACTTCATATTCAGGCTCTCTCAAATTCAATCTTCAGATTGTAGAGTCAGTAAATTTCCAATCAGATAGGAGTTTACATTGAAGGTGAAGCTACTGTACAATTCAATTACAATGTTTTAAGAAGGTATGGTAATAAATTAGGTACTCTGTGTAAATCATATTCCCATCCACTGTGAACGTGTAAACTATTCCAAGACTTGTTAACAAATATAACGGTTTAGCCCTATGCATCATCATTTAACCACAAAAAAAAAGAACCACAAAAAACAACATGTGAATAATAATCAAGCCATCATCACGCAATAAAGGTTAAAAATGGTCAGAACACAGCAGCTTTAGATGAAATATTTGCTTTTCATATTAAAGATGTAACCTTTAGCTGCATCATCCTACTCATGCGTCTCTGCTTTTCACTATCTGGAAGAACTCCTGCTGGTGTCCTTAAACGGAAGCTGAACATTAATACAAAAAAAAATCTCTTATTTCTTTCGCCTTTGTTTTCAGAGTTGAAGGTCCAATTAACTATACAATTATAAACATTTATTGCTAAAAACTATGGATTAAAATTTAAGCTCTGAAGGATAAACATGCTTTATTACAGCAACAGAAAGAGAGAAGTGGGATTTGGTTTGACCCCTTGATGGAAATAACACTGATTTGCAGATGAGATTGGGGCTTTATTCTATGTTTGATATGCAGAGCAGTTTGCAAGTAATTTAAGCAGATGCCACTCTTGCATGATTGATACAGCTTGTATTCATAGAACGTAACAGGCTTTTTACAAAATAAATCACCTTCTGCAAATGTTCATGTTTTGAAAGTATAATTCCTAAGAACTGACGACTGACTTGTTCATTAATGATCTGAAGACTTCAGAATAATTTTCTTTTTCATAACTGTAATTGTATTTTTGCTGTTATTTGTCTGATTAAAGGCAAAGGCTGGATATAAATGATAAAGAACTGTGCCATCCAATATATATACTCACGGATTTGGTGCATCACAAGTGTTGGATCTGATATATACTGTATATATAGTGGGTCAGGTATCCTATATAGAACATGTTCATAAGTCAAATTATTTGAAAATTATAATTTAATGCAAAAGAGTCTGTGGAACCCTTGTGAGGTCTACGGGCTTTACACACACTAATATAAAAAGCAACACTGTACTCACTGTATTGGCAATTCCTTCCCATGTATTCCCCAGGGCATTCACATGAGTAGTTGGCAACATGATCTGTGCATATGCCTCCATTCTTGCAAGGCTCAGACTCACATTCATTAACATCTGAAAAAATAATGAGTTTTGTGTAAACATTTAAAAACTCTTACATTTAAAAGCAACTAGAGGGTACAGAAGGCAGAACATCTAAATGATTTCAGTACAGAGCACACACTGACTAAAGGGTATCTTTATCAAAAAGTGAAGTTACAGATTGCCTCAGTCCGCTAGAGTGAAATTCCTCCACTCTCCATTCATTTCTGTGGAATTTTAAAAGAGTATTTGTCAAAGGGGTGAAAGTGAAAATTTTATAAATATGCCTTTCAAAATCCCATATAAATTAATGGAGAGTGGTGGAATTTCACTCTAGCGGACTGTGGCGATCTCTAACTGCACTCTTTGATAAATATACCCCTAAGAATGTAATGGAAGTGTGAATCAAAACAGAAAGGCAAAGTTAAATCAAAAGACTTGGAGAGTGGAGAGTGGTGGAATTTCACTCTAGCGGACTGTGGCAATCTCTAACTCCACTCCTTGATAAATATACCCCTAAGAATTTAATGCAAGAGTGAATCAAAACAGAAAGGCAAGGTTAAATCAAAAGACTTGGCTTCAGGGTAAATAAAGTGACAGAATCGATGACAGATGATAATGATAAAGGCTATTATTAGTGATAGGCAAATCTAGGGTGTTTTGCTTCACCAAAACGACGAAAAATTCACAAAACACCAAGTTGGCGTCCAAAACAAATGGACTGCCGGTGTCAAAAAATGGACAAAATGACGCTTTGCAAATTTATTCACCGGTGGTGAATCGCTGGAATTCGCTGCAAATTCAAGCCAGGCAAATAAATTCGCCCATCGCTAGCTATTATCCAAAGTTTTGAGCATATTAAAATAATATAATATGAAATAATATATTGATTTTTTTAGAATCCTAGCAAAAAGAGTACCGATTTATTTAATTATTTACAGTATAACAATACTTTGCAAGTATATAATATATATATGATTTTAATGGTTTTAAAAATCAGTGGTGAGCACAACTTTTCTTTGTTTGTTGTAGTTATACTGGAGCAGTGACCAGCCGTTGTTGTAGCCCCCATCCCTTCCCAGCTATAGTCAGGTGATCCCACTGGTGTCTAATAAAAGGGCAGATTGGGAATTTTACTCTGAAAGCAGCAAGTAAGTTGCGGTAAAACTTAGTCCCTTTGTAAAATGTATAATTAAGCAATGGAATTCTTAATGAATCAGATGAAAATTGAGTGTAGGACTGGCCAGATATGGGATGACTTTGACATAGTTGGCCAGCTTAAATATATTGCAATATATGGACAAACAATCCCGTTGTTTGAAGGGTAGGCATTTTTTAGTAGCTGTATGCACAGAATGTCTTAATGTCTTAAATATATTAATAATGGGTTGAGTGCAGAGAACCTCTTGTATTTGTCTATTTTTATTTTGTGGTCACAGCCTCATTGCACCCCCGCCTAATGGTTTTAAAAATCAGTGGTGAGCACAACTTTTCCTTGTTTATTATATATATATATATATATATATATATATATATATATATATATTATATATATATATAATAGTCATTATTCATATATAAATCTAGGAGCTTTTAAAATAAGCAATTCTTCCTAATTTGAGATCAAAATAGCTCCTTCCTTGTTGATGCATGATTGGCAAAAGTATAAGGGCTAGTCCACAAGGGAAGATTCTGGGAGATTTGTCTCCTGGCAGCGCTTGAATAGGTGCAGGCGATTCTTCATTAAGCAGCTGGAAGGCAGGGGGAAGCAGTTCGGGGAGATTAGTCGCCCCCAAAGAAGAGGCCCTGAATCTTCCTGTGTGGACTAGCCCTAAACAGAATTTTTGTGCATGAGGGTTAAGGTCACTTTTCTTGTTGGTTTATTTTATTTCATCATTTATTTCTGAGTTCACAATGAGGTGAACTACTGTAGTTCCAGGACTATCCAACATATGAAATAAGCATTAGTCCCAAAGCACTTATCATTGTACAAGGGCTTCAATAACTTTGATCCCACACTGATACCTCTGCTGTGAATGCATAGCCCCAGGCATTTTAGCAATCATTTAATTAATTTAGTCCTAAAGTTCTCTGTCCTGTATGTACCATATAATGTTCTAGTTAGGCAAGGTCAACAGTTATTTTCTTTATTAGGAAAAACAAAGAAACACAAAGGTAGAAAGACATACGTTTCTCAAAGTTGTGCAGACACTAATATAGCTGATACAAAAACAGGATTTTTAAATCACCATGAAATGAGAAAAAGATTTCTATATCTATATTTTAAAATTCCTTCCTTGAGGGGGCAAGATTATTCACACCGGTATAGGATCCATTATCTGGAAACCTGTTATCTGGAAAGCTCCGAATTACAGAGAGACCGCCTCCGATAGATACCATTTTATCCAAATAATCCAAAAAGTATTTCCTTTTTCTCTGTATTAATAAAACAGTACCTTGTACTTAATCTAAACAAAGATATAGTGATTCCTCATTAGATGCAAAACCAGCCTATTGGGTTTATTTAATGTTTACATGATTTTCTAGTAGATGTAAGGCATGAAGATCCAAATTACAGAAATATTCCTTATCTGGAAAACCCCAGGTCCCGAGCATTCTGGATAATAGGTACCATACCTGTACTTAAATAGGCAAAATCTATCAATGTTAAGGAGTCTGGCAATATTCTTTTGGACACTGTCTAAGCTACTACTACATCTATGTTTAGAGGGTGTCTGATGATAAATACCATTAAGCTTAATCCATTTGTGAATTTATCATTATGAGACCGATCCTAAAACATTTTAAGCATGTTGAGACCCATGATGACCTCCCTAATATGTAGTCCACGCTTAGTAATCAATTGCAACTACTACCTCCCCATAACTTTTTAAATTTTAATATCTTTACTGCTGCATATTCCATAGTTATAAAAATCCAAGCTTCATAGTGGTAGGGTTTAAATAAGCTTAATGTCTACTCCTCATTATACACTCACTACAAACATCACAAAAGTTAAAGCACAAGTTCAAAATAAAATTAAGTAGCCTTTTATGTGCCCAAAGTTTTGGGTAACGTTATTATTCTCAAAAAGGGTTATGTAGTTTATTTTTCTTATCTCAACACATAGTTCAGGAGCATCAAGTACTATATTAACTAAAGTTGTGAAACAACACCAGATGTGCAACCAAGAGCTATTCAATGCACAAATTTCAATCCACCAGCATATTGAGAATAATCAGTATGCAAAGCATGCAGGATATGAATTCATAATGGCTCTGTAAAGGCACAGAAAGGCAATGCTCGATTACATTAAAGCTTCTGTAGTTTATTTTCTTGTGGCACATTGCTAGAGGCTACAAAATGCACTGATGTTTTCATGAGTGTTGAAATTTGGTTAGTTCAAAGCAATGTTTTTAATCTCTACACTTCCAACACAAAAATAATGTATGCTGTTTTCCTTTGGCAAAATATTTTGAAAATTTAAAAAATTTTATCTAAAAAAGAAAATTTTCAGCAAAATGCTAAGTCATTATGAAGGTAAAACTAGCTGTGTAAAAGTTAGAAAATCCATAGAACTGTTAATTAGTAATTAGGTTGTAAGATAACATAAACTGATAATGGTTAGAAGTTAAAGGAAAACTATACCCCAAAAATGAATACTTGAGCAACAGTATGAGTATGAGTTGTTTTATGCAATATATTTTTATAGAGACCTACATTGTTCGGGGGGTATAGTTTTCCTTTAAATAATCCATAAAGGATTTACTATGAGAAAGTACTTCCTTCCTGCATGTTCAAGCAGCCATTCAAGCTTTGAAGCATTAACCCGGAAGTTAATTGACATTGATCCATGCAATTGCAAATAACCACCAATAAAAAAATTACACAGATCACAATGCTTGAGTTTTTTTTCAAAAACTAAACACTTTGGGGCATATTAACTAAAGCGAAGTAGCCGCCGCTAGCAAAAATTCACCAGAAATCCCATCCACAGGGACATCGCCAATTCACTAACAGGTGTAGAGAACAATTCGCTAGCGAACAAGGGCCAACGCTAGCATTCATTCTCATCATATTGCAAGGTGAAATTTTGCTCGGGAAATTTTGACTTTACTCCGCAAATTTACAAAGATGCAAATTTTACTGAACCTCTTTCGCCAGAGTTTACTTTGCCACCTCAGACCAAGCAAATTGATATAATATAGCTACATCTTCCTCAAATCAGTCTTTGACATCATATCCTGTATGCCTGAAATGCATTGAAGTTGTAAAAAACACTGGCGACTTTTACGTTTTAAAGCGGGGTTGCCTTCAAATGTACGAACTATCAAAGATTTTTGTGTGAACATTTTTTTTCCATACATTTGAGGAGCATGTCACATTTGTGGGTAGTAGTGATGGGCGAATTTATTCGTCAGGGGCGAATTCGCGGCGAATTCCCGCGATTCGCGAAACGGCAGCAGAAATTCGCCGCCGAAAAATTCGGCAACATAAACGAGTCGCGCGTGGTTTTTTGACGCGATGAAAACGACGCGACGCGTCGGAAACGACGTGACGCGACGCGATTGACGGAAACGACGCGACGCACCGCGCGTCAAAAATGATGCGCAACTCGTTTCGCGAATTTCTCTGGAAATTCGCAAATTTTTCGGCGAAACGTGGGAGTTTCGCCCATCACTAGTGGGTAGGCTTTTGTGTAGGGCATTAGAGAATCTCTTCTGTCTTTATTATGGTTCCTTGGACATTTGTAATAAAAAGTAGCTACTTCAAGCATTTGCACCAACATCATTAATAACGATGTCAATACGACTTTTATGTAACCGCCCTATTCAAATTGACATAAGCGTAAGAGTACTAACAAAGTTTCGCTAAGCATAAATGAATGGTAGCGAAATTTCGCTATTAAATTCTTGCACTGCCGAAGTAACACAAGCGAAATTTAGCCAGCATTCGCTGCTGAGATGCAACTTTGCATTTTAATGAGAGTAGCAATAAACAAAGGGCACATCAGGGTGTGTTTGAATTAAAACCTGTTATTTCACTAATTTGAACATTTCTTTACATCTCTCAACAACTATAAAGTTGCTTTACAAATAAAGTCTATGAGGGATAAAAGAGAAAATAGTTTTGTTCAAACACGAGATGAATTGAGAAAATGTTTCCTAGATTTAAAATAAAAAACAGTTGCATTCTCCAAATAAACAATGTGTGATTGTTCCATGGATTTAATGTTGTTATATATGAATATGTCAAACAAAACACAAAAGCACAGAATAGCCTATTTCAAGTATTCACATATTGACAAATAGAAAAGTATGCACTGAATTGTATGAATTGTCATATAATAATTTGATGTTGTCTTTAATATTTCCAGTATCCTTTAACATTTGCAATACTGTTTATAATCTATTTGAAAGAAATTTGCAGTTCTGTAAAATAACTCAATGTTCTTTACCAGGAGGGTAAGGATACCAATCATCTCCATTGAACCTGATTAAAATAATTGGCCATTGATATGACTCACAAATGAGTTATTGTAAGTCAGTCGTTCAGGTGAAAAACAGTATAACAAAGCTACTTGTAAAGGTAAATCAATTTTCACATAACCATTAAGTGGTTTATTCAGGAGGAATTTTCTGTTTATGAAACATTTTCCTGTATCTTTTAGTCATATCTTAATGTGACTGAACAAATATAAAATATTTAAAAATATTTTGTTTAATATAAGATATACTGTATGCTTTTAGTGTGGGATATCTTCTGCAAACATTTCTGGTATAACGATAGCAGCAGTAGATTTTCAGTAGAGTTTCAATTAGAACACTTGAAGCAATACAATATTGGAGTAAAATGTGTATATTCTGTGCTTTCCTTCTTTACAGAATGCCCCTCTGGTACTGGACAGAAGGTGAGATAATTAGAGCTGGGAATTTCCATTAGTCCACTGGTCAGGAACAAGTAGAACAATCAAAAAGACAAATTAAAAAATGTTACCACTTTTTTCTACTTAATATAACATTTAATTAGTCAATTTCATTTTTTGTGCCTGGGGATACCAACAGACCCATCTCTACCTAAATACCTTGTGTTTGTAACCAAACTGTAAGCAGAGTGCTGTATATGTGAGTATAAATCAGTATCTTCAAATGTGGTCTTTCTTACTCTGGAGTTTTCTGTTATATTGTGTATAGAGTCAAGAGGCTTTGATCCCTGTCAGGATATTCAGAAGTTAAATATATGCAATTTTCCCTTGGTAAGACAGGTATTTAATATGAAATGTATAAAATAGATTTCCCACATATGATGAAATTCCTTGTGGCTATATGGGATATGCTGCTTATCATGCCATTGATAAATTATGCTGCAGTACATTTACATTTAAGTTCAGTCTCTTACTAGTTATAAATAACAGCAATAATACATTACCATCAGCTGGAGCTCCCCGGGACAACTGTGTGACTTCAGAAATGTCCCACATATATCTGCCAATTAGTTGTACTACTCTGCTTTATTTAACTACCCCATTTTCTAGCAGGGAAGTCTACAATTTACACCCGACAGATCTTTTCATTATACAATAAACATTATTGTAAAGGAGGAAAGGAAGGACAACGTTAATTCAAAGTAGGTTGAAGGGGCTACATATGAGCAACAGTATGAATGGTTAGCTCAACCACATGAAGAAAATGTAGCAAGACATAGATCCTTCTGCACAAACTATTTTTGAGCTATTCAGGCCAACCTGCACATCCAGTACCGTTGCATCATATATTTTAAATTGCATTTAGATAACTAGATTGTTTATGTCTTTTCCATAGGTAGCTACCTAAATGCCAAGTGATTATAATCACTAATACCTAATGTGCTTCTGTTAGCAGCTGCACCATTTCAGTAAGCACCACAGAGTGATCCTCTTCTTGTTTCTTCTTACCTCCCACAGGTAAGAAAAAGCCAGCAGATGAAGTGGAAGAACAGTGTCACTCCATGTTACTCACTGAAATGTTTCCCTGGACCAGTGGAGCCTCAGGGTATCAGGGATCACTCAGGGTATCAGGTAATTGATAAGGCATCAGGTAAGGGAATTAGACAGTCCTTCTTTAACAGGAGAAACCTTATCTACTCAACAGAGACAGAGCATTTTTCTGAATTTCTATTCTGGAGTATGTTTAGCATAGTTCAGTTAAATAATTAAACATGTGTTGTTGCCATTTTATAGCAAGAAAAATATTTCATTTTACATCATGTAAAGAATTGGCAGGTTAGATGGAGTATTTTTTGTTGTGAAACTGGCTTAGATATGTTTTTTTCCAAACAGTTTGTTGTATAAAGTTGAACAAACTGTAGTTTTGAAGATGGAACAGACAAACACCTACAGTATATCTGAAAAATAATTTTAAAGCAGCTTTCTAATGTGGTCTGAAGGTGAAGACACAAATTTAAAGAAACGATTTGATGTTAGTTAGTTACAACCTCAGCAGCCTTCAAAAGAGCTTCTATGAGATGTAACTCAACAACAGGTAGACATTTAATATCTATCTATCCCTCTATTTATCTATACATCTATCTATCTGGTTTTAATTAAGTAAACTGTCTCTCCTAGTTGTACAAGCTTCACTATCAAGAAATGTACTCATTGGAACTCATAAACAAGTATAACAATTTAAGTTATGTTGCACTAAGACCAATGCCCTATTGGGATACTTGTTTCCTGTACTGAGAGGAAACAATAAATCAGTTTGCAAAATTTTAACAATCCCTGTGTTGTGTAGATGGTTGCAGTTACAGGAATAAAAAGGTTAGGTCCAGAAGAAGTTATTAGGTTATCTGGGGTAAAAAAATGCTAGTTACAGAAGAAAAAAAGATGGGTGGATAAAGGTGTGGCCTTAATAAAATGGGCCTAATTGTGGGTGCAGATGTTTGGAAGAAGGAAGAGGGGAAAAAAAAACATTGCACCTTGACCCTTAAGGCTTTGGGTATGAACTGGTGTGTGTTTTACAAAGTGGCATACTGTACTTTGGTGCAAATTGCAGGAGGGGATAAAAATCCATGCAGTTTTTTTATGTATATTATACATGTCACTGGCATTCTTTAAATGAGTGGTAACCATTTTATTGTGCGATAAACTGATAAACTGGCTGTTTAATTTTCTTAAGATAAAAAAATCCCATAATATGTCAATGTATGTTTCAGCATCTTCTCTGTTCACTGCTTAATTTAAAAGTAACATTAGTGTTCATAAAAAATTATTAAAATCTACTTTTACCTGCCTTTAAAAGGACAGTCACCTTACAATAGCTCCGAGAAAACTAGTGCACATCAATATGCATTTATACACTGGCTCAGGCAATCCCTTGGTGAATTGCTGCATGTCTATATTTTTATTTTCTTTTTGTATACAGTGTAAACTTTCTGTAAAAGTACCAATGACAAATGATAGTGGTTTAGCTAAATAGCTTGTAAGACAAAATATTTTAATGATTAGCATAGATGAAAGTCAATGCTAGACATGTATCATTAGTCCTACTCTTAATAGCACAGGTATTATAAATATTTTATATTGCCCTAAATATCATTATTAAAATATTGGTTCTTCCATGAACATCAAATAGGTTAGCAGCAGTAGGCCAAGCTCAATACAGAACGTTCTCCTCAATTCCTCTGGGGGACTCCATTCTAAACATATCATGTAACAGAAATGTACTCTTTTCTCATCAGCACATGTAAATCTTTTGTGAGAAACATAATGAAAAATGACATGATAAAGTAATGGGCAACATAAAGTATTGAAGTTTTTGAGGCAACAATAAATACATTATGTCCCTATCAAAATAACCTATTTACGCCTCTTTCTAAAATATATATCCAATCAAACTGCAGATTAGCTTGAATTAATGATAACTCTTACAAGGGAAATGGTTATTTATGTTTTGGTCTTAAAAAAATTTGGGTTATCAACTAAAACACAGCTGAGGCTTTGCACTGGATCACAGGCAGACCACAGTGTATAAGATTTTGCATAGAAATAGACAAGGTTATAACTCTGCAATAAGACTACAGTTAAACTTTCCTAAAAGGACAAGGCTTAATTTGAAGCCTCTAAAAATTTTAGAACTCCCGGGGTTTTGGATTTGCATTAAAGATGTGATACACCTATGTCTGCATCATACCACTAGTTTATTTAAGGGGGAACAACCCCTTTCAGTTATTATATCTCTTTCCCAGACTCTAAAATTATGGTTTATCATATCCACAGCTTTTTTTTTATACTATATGGAGAATAAGGTCTTCTGTAATTCAGAAGGATTTGTGAGGTTATTGCAGATTCAGATAAAGGTGTTCTA
The DNA here is from genome assembly GCA_024363595.1 of Xenopus borealis. NCBI lineage: Eukaryota > Metazoa > Chordata > Amphibia > Anura > Pipidae > Xenopus > Xenopus borealis. The sequence continues at coordinate 199,326,012 of CM044431.1, read as the reverse complement.
CTGTAATTATATTAGGGTTTGAAAAAGATCCTGGTCTACAATTAGCTTTGTTTGTGTATGTAAATGTATGCAAATATATATGTGTGTGTGGAAGTTATATTTGCATGCATGTATGTGGATATTTATATATATATATTATATATATATATATATATATATATATATATATATAATATCTATACATATATATATATATATATGTATATATGTATCTCCTCAGTTAAGGCTTGAGATATCTTCTTAAAAGGGATCTATCCCAAAGACATAAAAACTGTTTAATAAAACTCATCAAATTAAATATGAAACCCTAATTATTTTTATCATTAAAACATACATAATTGTTATAAATTAATTTATATTATTTCCCTATGTCTATGCTTAAGGCACAGGAATAACTAATTTTGGTAACCACAAAAATTGTATCTGTCTGCATGCTCCAATTGTTGTTTCCAAAATAATAAAGAACACAAGATTTAAATAATTTATATATTGTAAGTTTATTTTGCTCAATTAACACAATAAAATATGATTTAAAATTATTTATTAGTGTGTTTTGTACCATGTGCCAAACTATGTTGTTATAACACCAGGCCAGGCATCCAACCCACAAAAAAATATTGAAAGGACCCTGGGTGCACTGTAACCTAACCAGAACCCCACCCTGGTGAAGTTTATTTTCCTTGACAAACATCATAGAATATAATCTGTAATTATATCATAAAGTAAAGAAGAAAATCTGAATCTCTGCTTTTCAGATTACACACCGAAATATTCCAACTCTAAGACAGCCATCTCTTATTCTGCTTACCTGTATAAGACTTGTTAAAATGCATGAATTAGTAGTAAAATGTTAGAGGGCAACCCTAATGAAATACATAATAACAAAGTGGTATAAAAGTGATACCAGATCTTAAAACCTGTTAAACAAACTTGCAGGCATAGAACAACTTCCAGAGGGTGCCATTTTGGCAACAATGGATGTGTAATCCTTATATACAAACATTCCACACAAGGATTGTAATGCCTGCAAAACTTTTCTATAAAAGCATGACCTACCGTCCCAAGCAGTTGTACAACTAATTGAGTTTACATTAACACACTGCTTCTTTTTTGGCCAGGAAGTATTTCTGCAAAGGATGGGAACCAGTATGGGTACACGCTTTGCACCCCAATATGCCAAACTCTTCATGGTAAAACTAAAAGAGGACTTCCTCTCCACCTGCAACACCAAGCCTTTGACATACCTTCGCTATATAGATGACATATTCATAATCTGGACAGATAATGAACAAGAGTTTATTCAGTTTCACAAACAGTTTCAAAACTTTCATCCAACTATCAATTTGAATATGAGCTATTCCCCCACTCACATCCACTTTCTGGACAGAACCAATCACATCAGGGAAAATAATATTCAATGCAAAATGAGATACACTGGCACTTCTAGGCTGGTGAATGGCAGGGATCCCCCTTGCCGTTTTATTAGTGTGAATGTGCAACCCCAAAATGTTGCACATTTACACTAATAAAATGGCAAGGGGGATCCCTGCCATTCACCAGCCTTGAAGTGCCAGTGTATCTCATTTTGCACTGTACATGGAGGGTGGCCACTACCTCTTACACTGGGCACCAGGTGTTCTTTATTGAGGGAGTGTTAGGTCAGTGCGCGACTTCATTCATTTTCAAAATAATATTCAAACCACTATATATACAAAGCCAACGGACAAACCATCATATTTAATGTATAACAGCTTTCACCCTGACCAGGCCTTACAAAATAATCGTATATGTTCGGACACTGCTGAAAGGAACCACCACCTCAAAACACTTAACTTAGACTTCATCAATAGGTGCTACAACCCCATGATTGTAGATCAATACATTCATGTAGCCATCAGGATTCCCAGAAGTCACCTTCTATAGTATAAGCAAAAACCTGAAATAAATTGGATTCCCCAACTGGTCACATACAATCCACAACTAAAGACCCTCAGAAAAATAGCTAGAGATCTAAAAGGTACACTTCATAAGGACAAGAGGCTCAAAAGCATATTCCCAGACCCGCATTCAGACAGCCTCCCAACCTAAAGTCACTTATAAAAAGCAGTGCCTTATTGTACCTCACCAAAAATGGAACATTCTCCAGATGCAAAAACTAGTGATGGGCGAATCTCCCGCGTTTCGCTTCACCGAAAAATTCGCGACTTTCCAGAGAAATTCTCAAATTGGCGAAAAAATTTGCGAAACGAGTTGCGCGTCGTTTTTCACGTGCGTCGCGTCGTTTCCGACGCGCGACTCGATTTTTGGGTGAATTTTCCGCCGCCGAATTTGTGCTGGCGTTTTGCGAATTTATTTGCCAGCGGCGAATCGCAGGAGTTTGCCGCGAATTCGCCCCTGGCGAATAAATTCGCCCATTACTAGCAAAAACCAATGCAAAACCTGCCGATACATGCTAACTTCAGATAAAATACCAATTTCGGGCACATTAGAGGAATACAGCATCCATGCTCACTACAATTTTTCTTCTTCCAATGTGGTGTACTTAATACAATGCACTAAATACAAAACAGGTGGACTATATAAAGGAGAGACTGGGCAAAGTCAGAGAAAGAGAAATACACACCACCGATTCACTGTAACCAATAAAAAAAAACTGGACACACTAATAGGAAATCATTTTAATGTCCTTCATCACTCCATAAAGAATTTTGGTTCTTAAGGGCAATTTTAAAACAGATAATGATATAAAAGTGTGGGAATACAAATTAATGGAAACGTTCAATTCTCTGGAGAAGCGACTAAACCTGGGACTCTGATTTATGGCTAATTATGGTGACTAAGAAAGGACTTCAGCAGGCCAGAAATACCAACATGCCTGGATCTGGACTAAAAGATCATATAGAATTCTTTTGATTCAACAATCCAATAATTCAGCCCTGATTTATAGTCAGCCTATTTGACCCACATTATCTTCTTGTCTCTTGCAGATCCCCTCATAAATGACTTTAACACCTTACACATAGATTGATATTCCTTTCTGTTGGTCGTTTGACCTATGAGTTGAATGCTGTATATATACCGAGAACAACACAGCTTCATTGTAGTCATCTTAAAAAAGGAACTAAAATGGTCTGAAAGCTTGCTATGATTATATTAGTTAGCCAATAAATCTATCACCTTTATACCACTGTGTTATTTTTTATTTCAAGAGTTGCCCCATAGCATAGTAGTAGTAGTGAATTATTTATAAAATAAATATATATATATATATATATATATATATATAGCTCCATGTTGCTGACTGGACAGCTGCTCTTGTGTCTGTATTTGTGTATTGCTTTCCCTTTCTCCAGAAGTTTATTAGAATATTGAATATTTATCTGAACTTTTCTAATTTTTTCTGTGGCTATTTATTCATGCATAAAAATGATATATGCTATGAAAAAAGTGCACAAGGGTCCCCATCAATTGAAGCCCACGTTGATCTCTATGGTCCTTGCATTCTGGAAAATGTTACACATGAAAACACTACAACACCACTAGATTTTAAGCAGCATCATAATACACAGCAGTTATACTGTAACTCTATCTCCTTGCTATTTATTTCTTATTCTATCTCTATTAACAGCACATAGAAAATCTTGTTGGGACCAGTGAACGTATTCATGCAAGGATATAGATAATAACATATTAAGGATTCTTGCAATCTGAAATGATTGTGTGGTGTCTAACATAAGCCATGCTCTGCATCAACATTCTTAGCCTTTATTAGACAGCAGCTTCAGATGGATAGAATATCAAAATCAGAATTGGATTTTAAAGTGTTTCATTATGTCATTTGTATGCAGCATAGAAGTTCAGACAAATCAATAAACACAATGTCAGCTTTGAGCTTCAGCAGAAAACTGTTCCAAATAAGTCAATTCCTGATCAGCTATGTTGTGACCCTGTGTTGTAACAACTGTGTTGTGAAATTCATCTTCTAACCCATCCCTGTACTGATCAGATATTGACTGAATTATGCAAGACATTTTCATTCAAATAGTATTGTTTTAGAATCATTACATCGTTAAGTTGGGTTAAAAAAAGACCAAGATCAGCCCCTCCAAATGAAACCCAGTGCCCAATTTAGTATCATCAGCAAAAATAGAAACAGCACTTTCAATGCCCACCTCCAGGTCATTATTAAACAAGTTAAAAAATGAAGGGCCAAGAGCCTGCAGTACTCCATTAACAACACTAGTCCAATTAGAAATGATCCATTTACCACCACGCTTTGTAATCTATCCTGCATTCAGTTCACTATCAAATGGCTATGATTTGGGGTGAAACTGTAAGAGTGGAGGTATATCTTTACAAATTAGTATGAATATTGATTCTAAGCATGCCATATCCACAAGAGAAGTTGCTGGTAGAATCAAAAAGATCTGGTTCACCTTTAAAAGAGAATCAAATAACTGTAACCTTTTGTGCACCAAACCAAATATAAAATTAACTTTAAAGCATTTGACCGGTGTACGTAACAAATGACTTGTGATTCAGCTGCGTTTAACTGTATGCTTGAAATAAAGTTCTGCTCTTGCTACTTTGCCTGCTTACCCTTGCTCTGCTCCATAAATCTCTCTTAGGCAGATTTTCTTTGTGAATGGTTTGAAAAAAATTGGCAGAATGCTCCTTCTACAGAGAACAATTTAAAAAAAAGCATTCCCATAAATCATAATGTTGATGTTGTCCTTTCTATTGAAATGGAAATTACAATGAAGGAATATATTCTCCTCAGGTTTTGCAGAAAAAGGTGATCTATAGCAAGACTGCACATTGCTATTGAACATAGACTGAAACTCCTATCAGGCGAAAACAGCAATGCATTGTTTTGAAAGTTAGAGAAGTCAATCATAAGGCTAACAATGACCTCTTTAGTCACATTTTTCATTCTGAGGTTCATTTACAAATGGCATGCTAAATGATCTGACTAGGGGTATCTATCATTTTTTTTTCCCAGAATACCTGAGATAAAGCAGTAGGCAGCTTAGGGTGCCCAACCCAGTATATTATACCTCTGCTAAGCTAGATGATACAGGTGTTCCCTGAGAACAACACTACCTTACACATATCACCTGAGCCTCATTTTTGGCTGCAGTCCAGATGATCAAAGAAATCCACAAAGAGAATTCATGCAGCACACCTCCCAATACCACCAAGCAGTGTGGCTACATACTGCTAGGCAGCATGCTGGTAATTAAAATGAAGGAAAGTGTTATTTTCACAGAGGGAGTAATTGGCACTTAACAATTAGTTCTACTATATTAAACTTAACTTAACCCAACTTGCAAAGAGAGATACATATTCTTTAGTTTACTGCATAAGTGTCAAAAGGCATTTTAGAAACAAAATGAAAGTCTGCAGGACTACTACCAGGTTATTAGTTAAGACCTTGGCTTCTTTTTTTCTCTGCCTGCTCTTGGTGTGGTAGTGGAACAGAAAGGCATGTGGGGGTTATCTGCTTAAACCCTCTTCCTTGACTCTTCATGCAGTATGGTGCTAGGTAACACTAATCTTAGCAGGCATGTGGTGGCACTCAGATGCCATCAACCTGTTTACACAGATGTGACTGATGTACTTCAATACATTCTTATACTCTATATTCACTAGAAGGCTATTTACTAATAATGCTATGTAAAATTATTATGACAGAAAATTAAATTATTATGCCAGAAATTGTGTTAAAGTCAAATAGCAAAGGTATAAAACTGTGTGCTTACTTTTATGCTGCCGATCACCATATTCTATGAGGTTATTTATGCTGTTATATATATATATATATATATATATATATATATATGTCTAACCTATTCAAACCAATGGAAACATTTAGGCAACAATCTTAATTACTAAGGGAAAATGACAAGGTATGCCAAGAAGGGCAATTATTGAGCAGTTCATCATTAGACCAGCTCCTTGCCCCTCCATAACCTTCATGTGTCACTACCTGTTCTATGTCCACCACTAACTCTTCCTAATGATAAGGTGGAATCATGGGTTTGGGGCCACAGCATATAGATTTCCATGCTAAAGCTCCAGTTCTGTATTTTATAGTGTGTTGTTGCATAACTGCCCAGAGCTGAGCGTTTCTCAAGCTATGGCATCACTCAAAAAGGTAACAATATCCAAAACAAATATAACAATTAATTACTTTTCTCCAGAAAAAAAATGCATTGTGTGAAGTGAACAGTTTATGGTTCTAAATCAGTCTGGGAAACAATAATTTTAATGCTCTTTTGGATAAGCCACCCGAGGTATATATGAGCACAACAGAGCTACCAAGCTATGGGGAGCTCATTAGCAGGGCTGGTACTTTAAAACTTTGGTAAAGCAAACTTCTAGGACCAAGTACTGCAAAGACTGTCAAATATTTCACTTTTAATGAAGAGATTTTAGAGTTCTACTGAGAAAATATGATAGACAACTAAATCACTCAATTAATAGAAACAAACAAGGTAATAACATTGATTCATTAGATAATACTTTTTTTCACCAGAAATTAAATAGAAATCACAATGAGTACAAGGAAATTCATTGCCCAATGAAACCACATAATACAGACATAACATCATTGGAAGTGAACGTTTTTTTCTTTCCTATAACTATACTACTTCACATAAGGAAATATTATACACAGTTAATAACAAGTTTCATAAAATAAACAAAGGAAGAGAAACTTCAGCTATTTTAAAATATGTACTTTTATAAGGTTTCTACATCATTAAAGTAAAAATATAAAACTGCACAGTACTGGTTTTATACAAAAATGTTGTGGCATTATTAAAATTGACTTTGCACTTTACAGACCATTAGAGCATCATTGTCCTGTCATTCTAGATCATTCTTCCAATTTGGAAAATAGAATGGTCTTTTAAGAGACAGCTCACTAGCGTGTTTGTACTTTCTCACTTGTTACAGTAAATTGTACTTGTAAAGCATATTTTATTTCCCATATTTGTAAAACAATAAATATTCATCCATTGTGGTGCTGAGTTATATGTACATATGTAGCTGAAACAAAACCATACTGCTAAACTATAAAGTTTGGATGAAAATGCAAATAAAACACTATTACAAAAGAGCTATGGGGAGCTCTGGTATTTATGGAATTTTAGACAAAATGTTTAAAGGGATACTGTCCTGGGAAAATATGTTTTTTTAAAAAAATATCAGTTAATAGTAGCTCCAGTAGACTTCTGCACTGAAATCCATTTCTCAAAAGAGCAAACGCATTATTTTATATTCCATTTTGAAATCTGTTGTTATGCTGCTGGGGAGGGGGTGTGTGATATCACTCCAACTTGCAGAACAGCAGTAAAGAGTGATTGGAGTTTATTACAGCACAAGTTACATGACTTGAGGCAGCTGAGAAATTGATAATATAAAAAAAAATATAAAAAAAAATCTGTTTGCTCTTTTGAGAAATGGATTTCAATGCAGAATTATGCTGGAGTAGCACTATTAACTGATGCATTTTGGAAAAAAGAAATTCCCATGACAGTATCCCTTTAATATTTCACAGCTTCAGTCCCAGTAATGATTGCAATCCAATCTCACAATCCCAAATCCATATAAGGGTTCATTTAATTGATTTATTATTTAGGAATAGTTCCCTGACAGTAAATTGAAGTGAAAAAAACATGAACTGCTAGCAGGATTTCCCAATTCAAAGTTAGAATAGGTTACCAGTCCATAATGATGGCCTGATGGACTATGGGAGACTATTTAAGGAAGTGCAAGCAACTGTATGCTGGATCCAGCAGAGAGGCTGGGGGATAGTTTATTGTTAGAGGAGGCCCCCGTCAACAGTTAACACCACTTATTTGAAGGGTCCTGGAGGCTTCAAGGAAGACATGCTGTGCCTGAGTGCTGATTAGAGGAGATCCTGTGAATAATTAACTAGCTATAGGTCAATTGTGACTCTGGTCTGCCCATGGGAACATGTGAAAAGCTGCTCAACAAATAGTCTACCTTGGGTCATCACATCAAGTGTGTTATGCCTTTTTCTCATACTAAAGGCCTGGTCACACTATTATTAATTATTATTTAGGGGCAACTAGTAAACCCTGATATGTGGGGAAATAAAATAATTACTCCCATTTCTTTCCTATTCCTTGATCATTTTGTAGCCTAAGGGAGCTGCCCCTTCTAATTACTGTTTATCACAGTGGGTTCCATAAAGTCAGACTTGTGACTCTAACCCACTAACTCCCGGTGTTTTAGAGTCCCATGCCCCAAAACAATTAGGTAAAATTTACACATAATGGATTCAACTTCCATTGTTAGATGAAGCCCCCAGTCTTCTCTTACCTTCACAAAACACAATATTAATTTAAACTAATAAGAAAATCACTATACATATTAAATAATCTAAATGAAGTATTAAGCTACTTTAAAGGATTCACATGTCTGTTCTGTTTTACCTTCCCTCCCTACAGTGAGGAAAGTTAGTCAGTTGGACTAATCCCACAAAACTAAAAAGTTAGTTAGGATTCTGTTATGATCTTTATGATGTAGTTATTATTTATTAATTGCACTGTTTAAACTGCAAATAATTCACTCTACAATATAAAATTTAATTCCTGAACCAGCAAGTGTACTTTTTTACTTAATAAGTAATATTGGTGTGTAGGCCGCCATCTCAGGTCATTTTGACTGGTCATGTGCTTTCCAAAGAGCCAGCACTTTAGGATGGAACTGCTCTCTGGTAGGCTATTATTTCCCCTACTGAAATTGTAATGTAACGGAGTGGGATCTGGATTATTACTGAGGATTCTTACTTTATTGAGTGCTGTTCTTAGATCTACCAGATCTATCTTGTGTTAGTGAGCTATCTGGTTACCTTCCCATTGTTCTGTTCGGCTACTTGGCGGGGAAGGAAGGGGGTGATATCCCTCCAACTTACAGTACAGCAGTAAAGAGTGACTGAAGTTTATGAGAGCAAAAGTCACATGACCAGGGGCAGCTGGGAAACTGACAATATGTCTAGCCCCATGTCAGATTTCATAATTAAATATAAAAAACTCTGTTAGCTCTTTTGAGAAATGAATTTTGGTGCAGGATTTTGCTGGTGCAGCACGGTTAATTGATGTGTTAAAAAAAAAAATCCCATGACAGTATCCCTTTAAAGATCATACAATAGCATTTATTTGGTTATATTTAAAAAAGTAGAATTGACTATTAAAATAACTTCCTATATCAGATTGTCCCATTGAGATGTAAAGTTAACTGCACTTAATACCTAGCCAATATAATAATTAGATTTACAACTCCCTTGTAAAGTCCATAAATATATGGCAATGATCTTTCAGAGTGGCATGAATTTTCATTTAAAGGTAATAAGACTAAGACAGGCACTGGGTCTTCTCTGACAATGAAAATATTATAATGTTTCAATTTTATCTTCTGATTGCTCATGATAAAACTGGAGAGATTTGTTTGTCTATGACAAAAGTTATAGATGGTACAGTATATAGAGTTAATAATTTATAAACAAAACACATAATGCCAGTGATTAAACATCTTAATTACAGTTAAGTAAAACAAATAAATGTTGCAGAATTATCTACGTGTATTTGGAGCAGGTAGAGATTATGGGACCCATTTACAATCATTATTTTCCCCAAATCTCTAAATAATTGTGGTTTTCCTATTTTTTTTTTTTTTTAAAGTTCTAAAGATTCAAGATGTATTAAGTGTAAAAAACATGAAAACCATTCAGACAATACTTCCTATATTAGTCAATGGAAGCTGTGATAATCCTGTTGGACCGTTTTAAATCAATTTGGACTTTTAGAGGTTTTCAGACTTTTTTTGCTAGGAACTGTCTGAAAAAATTTTAAATTTAGAGGTATTTAATGCATTATTCAGCATTATTTTCGTTTGTACTTTTTTTATTCAGATCTTGTAATAAATGTCATGACATTTGTGATTTTAGAGAAAGTGAGTTTAGTCATGGCTTCAAAAACCTCTAAAGTCACTAAAATCAGACCTTTGATAAATAGACCTCTTAATGTTAACATCACTAAAAATGCCACTACTCAAGAACCATGTTTAACCGAAAGATCAGATTATATATATACATATATATATATATATATATATATATATATATATTTTCCAAAAATATAAATTTGGTTATATTGGCACAAAAATATCATTATATAAATTTATTTTTTTTAACCCAAAATTGCACAGGCAATTTGCTAGCAGTATCAGTATGCACAAAATCTATAAAACAAGAAAAACAGTAAAAGAACTAAACTTTTCAATTAAGGTTGGGGGTTAAACAAATGTACAAATCATCTACTCCTTCTAGGTGCATGCAAAAATAGGTGACAAAAAAGCTGAGTAGTGATGGGCGAATTTATTCTCCAGGGGCGAATTCGCGGCGAATTCCCGCGATTCGCGAAACGGCAGGAAAAATTCAGTGCCAAAAATTCGCCGCCAAAAACGAGTCGCGCGCCGTTTTTGACGACGCGCGCTGAAAACGACGCGACGCGCGACTCGTTTCGCAAATTTTTTGCCAATTCGCGAATTTCTCGGCGAAGCGAAACGCGGCCATTTCGCCCATCACTAAAGCTGAGATGGTGGATAATTAATACAATTTAATTTCTGGCTAATGAAGTAAGCATAACGTATGTACTTGGCCCCTTCTTAAACCTTTTCTAAAAGGCTTTACCTTTAATATTACATTTTATAATATACAGTAAAGTACAGTGTTTATTAGCCTAACTATATTACCTTTATCATTAATAATCTACTATTTATAATATTGATTGCGTAAAAGCCTGCACTACATTTTGCATTTCAAATCTTGCTGTTCTTTTATGATTACCTCAGTGCATATACCTGACATTCAAATTGCACAATTATTACAAAAGTCAACACAGTTTCTTTGACAGAAATGTTTAAACCACATCTCATTAAAGCAGTGACAGTTCCTGCTGCAATTCTAGATTGTGTGTAGAGGAAGAGTATGAATTGAAAACCAATATATATGCCATTAATACAGGGAAAGCTGTCAAAGTGTTGCTAATTGAGGTTGTAAATACTTTGCATGTTCCCTTTACTCTCTTTGTGGACAGGTAGGGGAATTGATGTAGAGATGAAGAATTGGTTTGTGTGGGCTGTTAGTGAGTTTGTTCTCCATCTATTCCTATAATAATATTTCCAAAAAGTAGTCTGAATATTTTTTACAAAGGTCTTCTATTATAAAATTTCAGGTGTAAGGAACCACATGCTTTATAAAGAGGATTTTTTTATTTTTTTAAATTTAGGGTAAAAGGAAAATGTCATTAGATAAAGAATGTGCTTTACCCATGAGCGAACAATGCCTCAACATGTTTACCTTTCTTCTCCATAGGTTACAGAGCAGTCTTGAAGAATTGAAACAATTAATCATGTTTCTATATTAAGAATGATGAGGAACAGCAAACCCTAATAACCGAGACAATAGGAAAGTGTTGTCACTAATGACTGGAGGGTAATGTGTAGTCCTTGGATCCTTGGATTGTGGTATAGTAACCTTAAAGGGGAACTATCACGAAAATGAAAATTTTATATACGCTTCAGCACACAAAAATAAGAAGTTTTCTGAAAATAACCAATTAAATATTCTGCATCGTCTCTAAAAATAGTCAAGTTTATCTTAACTATCCCTCTCTAGGCATCGGTCTCTCTTCATTCTGTCTTCATGCAGTTGTTGGATGTCAGATAATCATTGACAGTAAGATCCAATATATCTTATGGGGGGGGGGGAACCTTTTGCCTAGAAGATGTATTCATTACTCTTTTAAAGTGGACCCGTCACCCAGACACAAAAATCTGTATAATAAAAGTCCTTTTCAAATTAAACATGAAATCCAATTTCAAATTTTTATTAAAGCATTCATAGCTGTTTTAAGCTCATTTAAAAATCTCAGCTGTCAATCAAATATTGTCTGCCACTCCTCTATGCCTTAGGCATAGAGGCGGGGCAGATAATTACTTTCACTTTCCATTCAGCACTTCCTAGATGTCACTGCTCCCCACACATTCCCCCAGTTCTCTTAACCATTTAATTGTGTAGCCAGGACATGGGGATAGACATCGGGTCCCCCATTCTGGTGCACAAACAAGATTCTGAGATGATGCAAGGCTTGCCTTAATAACAGTGTCCACAAAATGGCTCCTGCCTGCTTGCTAGAATTATGAATTCCCAGACTGAAGGAAACAAGATTAAAATAATATATATAGTGTAATTAATGTTCATTTTGCTTGACTAATGTGCTAAAATATGATTTTTAATATTTTTTTGGGGTGACAGGTCCACTTTAAAATCATCAGATACCCTGTCTCTCTACATGCAGCATTTGTGCAAAAGGCCGCTACTTTATTAGATTTTATTATATTTCAATATGAGGAAACTTATATTAGATTTTCATTTTCACAATAGTTCCACTTTAAAAAATGTCTGTGTTGGGTGGTGTTCAGGTTGGATATATGACAAGAAAAAATAGAGCTATAATGGATAATGGACATGGTTTCCCAATATTATTTAGTACTGCATCAGGAGTAGCAAAGCTCAAGTTTCATCCTCTGCACAGAAATATTACAGAAATAGCTATGGGTTAGATAACTGTACTTTAAACAAAAATAAAATGCTGATGTTTAAAAACTGTAGAAATATATGCTAAAGCCATTGATGCCAGAATATTTATATAGGTACAGTACCAGATATATTGCCTTACCATTGGTCTATAAAAAGTCAGCATTTTCCTATCCTTGTAATTACTATTTTACTCATCTTTTCAACAAACACTGAAATACATTATTCTTAATCTAGAATCACACAGATTGATTTTGTTAGGAGATGGTTTACTTTCAATCATACCAGCTGACAATCACCATGTGGAAATAGTGTGAGCTACAGTTCAGAGCAATCAAAATCCCAATGCAAATGAAAAGAATTGCTCCTAATGGAAAATCTGGTTGCGTGAAGACCTCCACTGCCCTCTGTATTAAGCATTAGAATCAAAATGTTGAACATGTCAGGAAAGAATTGTTATAGCAGCGCAAATGACCCTCTCACAATAAGGTCATGAGTTCATCTGATAAATTGGGGGACATACAAAAATGCAATTATGAGAACAGCACTGATTGTAACATGATTGCTCTTAAAATAAATGCCTTCAATTTATCAGAAGATCTGCTAGCCTTATCTCAAACATGCAATATTCTTGGTTTTTCTGCATTTCCCAGATAGACAGATCTCAAAGTATCTGTGCTTGTTACTTAGCATAGTGTGAATGGCAATGAATACATTTGTCTGTCTTCTTTTGCTAGAGTATTACTCCTGCAGGGAATATAAACCCGAAGGCAAACTGTAACAATATTTTACTCTTTGGCTTCTTGTCTAATGAATCTTAAATAATTAGCATTGTCAAGTCAGTATACTTGTTTTTTTTTTTTTTATTCTGACAACAGAGAATTCAGTAAAATGGTCCACAGATGATAACATGAAATATTTAGAGCCATGAGAACAAGAATAAAAATGCAGATAGCAGATTCAAACAAATGAAAGCCAAAGGAAAACACTGCAATGAGTATTTCAAGAGCAATTGTTGCATCCCTTAAAGTTTACATTTTGTACATCTAATTTTGCATCAGTGGGTGAGTGATGCACTTTGCAAATGTGAACCTTCATGACAAGGTCAAAATTTTCTTTTAAATCATTTTACTTCCAGCAACACAGCAGAATTGACAAGTTAGTTATGTACATTCTATGCAAATGAATGGGACAAACAGTTTAATCCTTCACTGTATCACAAATGCATAAAAAACAAGAATTTGCAACCTGTTTATATTTAGGAGATGACAACCAAAGCCTTTTTTGCTTCCTAGGTGCGAAAACAGTTTGTTGCTTAAAGGGGAACTAAAGTCTAAAACAGAATAATGCTAGAAATGCTGTATTTCGTACACTAACCATAAACATGAACTTACTGCTCCAGAAGCCTAATTAAACAAATTATTTATGTTTTCAAAGTTGGTCACAGGAGGTCATCGTCTTGTAACTTTGTTAAACATCTTTGTAAGACCAAGACTGCACACATCCTCAGTGTGACCTGGGTTTCAGTTGGGAGGCTAAGCTTAGGCATCATCATAAATTTTCCAAACAGCATAAATCAAAAAATTTCTGCCATAGAAGATGATACAGCAAGACTGATTAATAATCAGAACATACAGACTGCACTGGGTCTGCAAATACAAATCTCTACACAGTCGCTGACTGCTCTACAGGGAAACAAACAAAACTGCTCAAGGTCAGGAAGTAAGATGGGGGCTCCCCCATGCTGTTTGAAAGTATGATCAGTTTCCCTGCAGAGCCATTAGGGACTGTCTGAAGTTTCTTATCTACAGCTGCCAGAGCAAGTAACATTAAACCGTAAAAATGGTACACATCTTTTAATTAAATTATTCTAATACTGCACAAAAAATCTTACAAAAGCCAAAGACAGGGACCTAAAAAGGCCTCAACTCGAGGTAATATCCAGACAGCAACCTCATACTTTACACTTAAAGCTGTTTGATTTAAAAAGTATTAATTGGTATTCTCCAGACTGGAAAGAATATGTGACTAACTGGAAGGCATGTGAAGGAGTGTGAAGTTGACTGAAAAAATTGTTAGGCATGGCTGGGTATGGCAATGGCTGCTGTGAGTGTACATTGCCAGGTCAGATCAATGGTGCAAGCAAAAAAGTTCTACTTTTTCAGTTGGCAATGGTGGGGGATATGAATGAACTGGTTGGTTACAGGAATGAATCAGCTAGGTTATCAAGATATCTGTGTGCACAGGAGAGTGTTTCTGTAGGCAGATTTCCTGTGTAAATATATAAATTCTCCTATCTGCATGGTGGCCAATATCATGATCCTTGGCAGAAAAGAATATACTCAAGTGCTCACTTATGAATTGCCAAGCAATAAACCGAATGTGCATTAACACTATTTAGAAAAGTACTTGTATCTATACTTGCTTCTAAGAAACTTGCTTATAGCACTGAAGTACTACATTCTATTTAATTTCAGGCTGTCGGGAAGATGCAGCAAGAAGTATGTCAACAATATCCGAAAACTCTCTATTTTCCAAAGAACTGTCATGCATTTACAGGCACTTTAGTAAAGTAGTATATAAATATATATAATTTATAAATCTTACTATGTTGGCAGTGAATTCCATTGAATCCATGGACACATTTACAAACATATCCAATGAAGGTATCCCCTCGATAAGCTTCACTGATTTCACATAGTCCACCATTATGACATGGGTTTGGATGGCAGGGCCCTGAAAAGAAAGAACAAAAATAATATGTGAATCAAACTAAACTGAATTAGAAAGACCAGCAGATGTAACAGTATATTCTTAAATGAATGCACTTTGAGTAACAGTCTTTTGTACAAACATAAACAATAAACTTGAAACAAATTTTGCAGTTTAAAAATATTAGCTCTTGTATATAGACCTACAGCAACAAATAAGCATGTAGGATCACGGGCAACATTTACTATAAAATTTCATCTTTAAAGCTAACCTAATTTTTTTTTGCTTCCATTAAAGTCTACATATTTTACATCTAGGCAGGTAAAAAAAAAAGTTGAACTTGATTCACGCGTGTCTTTTTTCAACCTAACTTACTATGTTACTATTCCTTGTTTTTATATTTTTGATTTCTCCTCTTATAGCTGATTGTGAAGCAGAACCAACCTAAGTTGCTCAGCTTTCACAAAATGATGATATAAAGCTATTCAATCAGAGTTCAACTTTTTTGTGTAAGTTAAACCTCTCTAACTGCTAGCTGATGAAACCCCCCATCAGAAGCCTCTTTATTTTGATTCAGAGGGGAAGACGGCAAATAGATCAGTCCCCAGATTAACTTTACAGGGAGGGAAATTTCTTTCTTTCTAATTTTTACATCCAACTGAAAAAAAATTGTTGTGATTCCTTTTTTCTTAATTTGCAAAATAACTTAAATAGGATAAGCTCATCCAGAAAAATTACAGTGTTTCATTCATTTTTTCATTTGTTTATAATAACGTGAAAAATAAAACAGCTTAAATGTTAAAAATTTTATTGAAGTTCACCAGACTTTATTTTAAAAAGTTTTCACTACAATATTAAGATATGTTTCAACTGATAAATCTTGAAATTTGCCGCGAATTCGCCCCTGGCGAATAAATTCACCCATCACTAGAAATAGCAACTTTTCTTGCATCTTCTGGTGAATAAAGTATCAGATAGTTTACTGCCCTTGTATATTTGTAAGATATTTGTATGAAGCGATCATATCCATTTTAAATGCCTGCTTTATGGTGTAAACAGTCCTAAATTGGCAAACCAAACCAATAATGGAGATCTTCCATATATATATATGGAAGGATAGAAAAAAATGAAAGTAAACTTGCTAAGTAATCTTGAGGTTGTTTCATCACAAATGATCGATACATGCAAACATTTTTTTTGATATTCAAAGAAACCTGATAAAACTGACTTTAGTTTGATACTTCACTTCATAACTATTTGCATGTAATATAAAAGTTGTTTGACCATGAAAATTTACAGTATTGTGAGTCTGTCAATCTATAAAAAAGCATGTCTTTAAATAACGTTCAGGGGCATCAGTAATGTTCAGTCAATAATAATGAATGGTTAGATTAAATAGCATGCTTTCAAAGCATTTTTGTGGATAGTGTCAAGAAGATTAATATTGCCCTAAAACTAATGGGTATGTTTAGTTCAATGATTTTTAAATTATACAGTAAGGGTTTTGAAGCTGATCATGGATAAATGCAGAACATAAGACTTTTACACATGAATTAACATACAATAATTTCACGTAACTAACACCTTGGATTTTAGGTGTTCTGGATTGACTTGAGGTATTTATGAGAAGTGACAAAAATGCCTAATACAAAAAGGGTAATCTTTAAGTGGAAATGTATGGGCATACAATGTTATTAAACTGAACAGTTCAGGCGATACAGGTAGTGGATGCTAATAATGACATGCTGTGTCATAATAAAATGTTTGCAATTACAGTATATGGGGTAATTGTTAAGTGTACAAGGTGCAAAACACATAGGGTTCGATTCGCTAAAGGGCGAATAATCGCTAGTAACCTCTTCACACACCTCGCACTTCATCAGGCGCAAAATCACTACCACTACGCTAATTCACTAATATGCAAAGTTGCGTCCTGGATGCTGAATGCTGGCGACATTTTGCTAGCGGTATTTGAGCAGTGCGAGCATTTCATATTGAAGATGCGCTATTGTTTGTGCCTAGGAAAAATTTGCAAGTGATCTGAGGCTTAGGTCAATTTGAATAGGGTGAGTACATTAAAATTGTATGGACATCATTATGAAATATGTTGGCGCTATCTAAATACATGTTAATAATATAAAAGATGTTGGTGCAAATGCCTGAAGTTACCACTTGCTATTACAAATGTCCAAGGACCTTTAATAAAGACAAATGTTAATATTACAACAGTTAATATTATGCCCTATACATGAGCCCACTGTAAAATGAATGTTCTGTATGTTGCATATGTTTTCAAATGTCTAGGGCAAAATGTTAAGCCAAAAAAAGTTTAAGGTAGGACTTTTGTAGGCAACCCCGCTTAAAAAAAAGTGTTTTTTAAACTTTAATGCATTTTCGACAGACAAGATATGATGTAACTGTAATCAGATTGATGATGATCTAGCTTCATTTTAAGTCAACTGGTGAAAGGTAACATTCAGTAAAATCTGCACTTTACTGAGTTAGCGGATCTCCTGAGTGAAAAGTCGCCTGGTTATAGAGTGTGAATGAATGCTAGCATTGGTCCTCTTTGCTAGCGAATTGTCATTTGCGACATCCTTGCGGATTGGACTTCTAGTGAAATTATGCTAGCAGCAGCCACTTCGCCCTTTAGTGAATATGCCCCATAGTGGTTTGTGCCTGTTGTTTTGAACTTTGTGCTCTGCCTTGCACTTAAAAAACTTGTTGCATCAAATCACCCCCAATATTTAAGCTCCTTAGTGCTCTTGCACTTCAAACAAGGTGTCTGTAAATTGCCCCTTATATCCTGTTCCTAAGATCAGTGGTGTAACTACCAGGGGAGCAGGGGGTGCAATTGCACCAGGGCCCGCTCCCTCTCAGAGAAGCTAGGATAACTCCAATGTGCAATTCATATGGGGAGAGCCCAATAGGGGGCCCGGTTGCCAATCCTGCACCATGGCCCACCAGCGAGTAGTTAAGCCACTGCCTAAGATTCAGCCATACAGTTGCAGCACACCGTTGAGTGTGCTTTAGTTGTGTAATTTGGCTGTGTGTGACCAGGCTAAAACTGCTTGACTTGTGCACTGGTACCCCAAAGTATCTGTGCAACTCCCAGTACCTGATTTAGTTCAGTGCAACAACAAAAGACTCTCTCACTAGGCAATATCCCTCAGGATGAGCATTAGGCTTGGGTTTCTCAGCCTGGGGTCTTTCATCTTGGCACCTGATTTGGTCCTCAACTCACCCACTGTATTTAGCCTGGGGTCTTGGGTCTTGATACCCTATCTTGTCCTAAACTCACCCACAGTAGTCGCTGCTCTAGTGGTTAACACACCACAGTGTCATAACCCCACTACTTCTCGTTGGAGTAACATCTGCTCACTAGCTACCTTGTGCTGACTCTCACTCCTAGAGTTACTATTACCATATTTACTATCACTAAATAACTCTTGTCTAGTTGTCCACCACCAAACCTGGACCTGTAAAACCTCCCAGTGAGGCAAGGTCCCAGGATAGACCCTGAGCACATGGGGCTAAACCTCATGGGGCTAAATTACTGCCACCTAGTGAAATCCCCTTAACTAATGTGGACCCAGGAAATGGAACATAGCTGCCTGAGTTACTAAAGGGCCCTTATTTGTCCTATTATAAAGGTTTCTACACAGTAGTGCTGCTAGAACAAAAAAAAAACCCCAGAAACTATGGATTCACAGATTAAATTCCTTTTTTGGTATGTGCATGTTACAAAAACATTATTAAAAAAAATAAGAATGGGTAGCAAATAATTCTGCAAAAGGACAATCCATTAACAATGGCTAGCATTGCTGCCCTTCAGTAGTGGGGGCCTGAATATGCTGCCAACCACTGCATGGAATTTGTACATCCTTCCTGTGTATGATTGAATGTCCTCTGGCTACTCCTCTGGGTTTCTGGCCTCACATTAAATCATTCCAGCTCTTGTTTTAACTGAAGCTAGTGGCTTGTTTGAATGTGCAGGGATCTCAAGTTCTGTAAGGGCAGGACTAATAATATCTGTAATGCAATGAGGAACATGTTATTTGAGAAGAAGATGCTATTTAAAGATATGTTAACGAAAATTGGAAAATGATTTTAATCACCTACCAAGAAAACATTACAAAGAATACACAGATATCACCACAAACAGCTTGCCCAACAGCATGAAATATTGTTTTGAACATAATTTGAGTTCGCTATTATACCCTCCAACTCTTCTGACAGATAAACTGTGACAAAAAAGCTTAATAAATTGAAAATGAGACGTGCTTGGTATGTAAGCTTAAGGGCAAGAAGAACTGCAGTTTGGGAACTCACTGGATAAATCCATGACATTTACAAAATTGATTTATCTTTCAGAATCTCTCCCATCCATTCTAAATTCTACTGTAAATTATTTTACTCAATTCTAAAGTAGCAACATAACAATACAGCTGGAAGAATAGATTAGAAATGCAATCAAACATGGTTCACAATGCATTGCTTCTTATTTGCTGTCACTTTGAATATAAACCAATGCAAGTAACACACAAGTAGATAACAGACTTTACGGAATAGAGAAATATTAAACCTACTATCTAAAAATTTATGTATATGGAAAAGGCTACATAATTAACTCACTCAAATGCATATTACCAAAGCTAAATCTCAAAATTGCTTCAGAGTTGACACCAAAACAGATTTCTTTATCTCTTCTATTTTCCTGGTTCTTCATTTTCCTGTGAGTTATTTTTTTATCATTACTTTAACCTTCATTTTGCATTTTGTAACTGTAGACTGATTTTCTTTCTGCTTTTTATTTTTATTTGATATGCCACATTCCCTTGGCTTTCACCCTATATCCTGGCTTCCTTATCTTTCTCCTGGTACTGTATCTTACTTCTTTAGCCTTCTATTAATAGGGCCAATACAATAGCTGAAATACAATGCTGGGACTGCTAAAGTGGCCACAGTTCAACACTCAAAAAATACTATTCACTATGAGTACTTGCGTCAACATGCACTCCTTGCACCGTATAGTTCAGCATATTTATCCTGCCTTCTGTTTCACAGGGCTGTATATGTTAACACAGGCACACAACATGCAAATTGACTTCAATTCATGTTTCACAGATTTTTCCTTAGTCTTTTACTGGTGAAGCCAAACAGGAAAGATTCGCTCATCACTAGTCCCCTTCTAATAGGCCTTTTAAAAAAACTACTACTGTATGCAGAATTAAAGGAAAAGTTCAGTGTAAAAAAATGGGTAAATTATTAGGCTGTGCAAAATAAAAATGTTTGTAATGTATATATATATATATATATATATTGTATAAAGACTGGAGTGATGGGATGTCTGACATAACAGAACAGAACTCTACTTCCTGCTTTTCAGTTCTCTTTTTCTAACTCTGAGTTAGTCAGCAATTTTAAAGGGGGCCACATGGAACATAACTGCTCAGTGAGTTTGCAATTGATCCTCAGCATGATCAGATCAAAAGCAAACAGTTATGACCCATGTGGCCCCCCTCAAGTCACTGATTGGCTACTGCCTGGAAACTAATCAGTGGAAACCAAGAGAGCCGCAGAGCAGGTCGTGTTTTGTTATGTTAGACATCTAGTCACTCCAGCCTTTATAGATTACAGTTTTGGCTAACTAACTACAGTATATTAAAAACATTTTTTTTATTTTGCACATTCAGTTTTTTATTTATACAGTGAAAAATTTCCGTTAAAATGTCCAAATGTAATATTTGACTAACAATCAATTACAGCATGTGAAAATGTGCTTCCAAAGGGTTTATTTATGGCCACAATGTGCAAAGTGCAATTTCAGGTCTAGGTAGTCATGTTTTCTTTTTATCCACAATGCAGCATTTTTATAGTTCCCATTAGGGAACAATAGGTTGGCTCTAGGGCAGGGGTGTCTAAGGCAGTAAATATTTGAAGCATCACAAGTAACAGTGTGGAAACGTGGCCCAGGTGCTCCTGCTCTAGGCCCGGGGCCACCATTAGAAATAACGGGGCCCCGTACAACAAAATTTGTGCCCCCTGTTTTTCAAACCATGAGCCACATTTAGAAGGGAGCAACAAAAGCATAAACATTTTTCTAGTGGTGCAATTAAGTGCTATGACTGGCCATTTGACAGTCCCCATGTGGACTGGCAGCCTATATGAGGTTCTGTTTGGCAGTGCACTTAGTTTTTATGCATCAAAACTTTCCTCCAAGCCATTAAGGAGTGACATCCAAGGGGTTGGTGAGCAACATATTGCTCAGGAGTCACTGATTATGGATCACTGCTTTAGAGGATGAGAAAAATGTGAAAGCTTTTCAACTGGTAACTGTTTAACAATGATTTGTAGACTTTGCATATTGCTCTACAGGTTGAGACTTTTTGAATCACCACTTAGCAGCTCTGTTTTCAAGACAGGTCAATCTCTGCCTAGTGTGTACATAAGGGAGTTCCAGGGCCTACAAAGCACAAGAAGAGAGACCAATACTTTCTACCTGTTTGCCTTGCATTCAGAGCAATAATAATGACCCCATATACTGTATGTGTATATTTGCAACAATTCTTTGAAAACTATTTTTTCTCATAAGTACATTGGTTTAAGCTGCTACATTTCTAACTTGAAACATTCCGGGGTGCAACTATGAATAAGGCACAAAAATTCATAATGCTTTTTTTTTGTGGCCTGGACCTCTAGCTGCTGACTGAATCTGTATGAATTAATTTCTGACTGCAATCTTCCTTCTGGACCTTACTCCTAAACTTTTATACTTCACACACTGTTAGTCATAAGGGAAGTGCTTGAACCCAGTGGCTAAGTCCTGGAGTGCCAAAAGTAGATAAGGGTTCATCTCATAACTAACATAAGGCTGCTACATAAAAAAATCCATACAATAGCAAATATCAGCTTGTTTGTATTACAGATTTTTTTAATTGAAACACAAGGATGCCTATCTCAGCATGCAAAGCTCAAATCATAAAAAATAGCTCCTATCCACTTGGTAATATGGTAAATACAAACTTGGTCAGTTATCTCACTATATTGGGCACCTTGTGGAATAATGACAAAAACAAACAATCAGTGATGGGTGAATCTGACCCAATTTCCAAAAATTGTCGAAAAGGCGAACATTCACCGAAATGCATTGAAGTATGTGGGCGACAAAAAACTTTTTTTTACACTAAACAAAATTTTTTCACCCTATGAGTGTCATTTTTCTGTCTAAACTTTGTGAAAGATTTCACTCATCTCTACTAACAATTAACATGTCAGACCTGTTCTCATCTCATAAAAATGTTTCTTTTGGGGGATTACTCGGCCTGTGGCCTGTATTTTCATTCTAGAATGCCCAGCTTCCAGAACCCAACAGCAGAAAGAAAACACAATGGGGAGACATAAAAGGCAAACTACACAATTACACCTATTCCCTTTGTTACTCAGTCACCATATATACAATTAGTGATGGACGAATCTATCCCATTTCGCTTTGCTGAAAAATTCGCGAATTTCACAGAAAAAAAAAAATTGGCAAAAAATTTGTGAAACGAGTCGCTATATACAATATATACTGTATGTTAAAAAATGTTGTATGCTGAGTACTTGCTTAATAATTTGTTTATTAAGCATAACCATGGAGGTAAATCCATATGCATAGTAATCGTGATTAAATGCTTTAAAGTCAAGGGATTTTTTCATGTGACAATTTTTCTCACTCCAAATGAATTAAAGTCAATGGGCATTTTTTCTTAAGGTGACTTTTTTATTCTAAATTTCTAATGCATTAGTCAATGGGCATTTTTTGTTATGGTGATTTATTTTCTCCAAATGCATTAAAGTCAATGGGAGTTTTTTGTTATGGTGACTTTTTTCTCCAAATGAATTAAAGTCAATGGGAGTTTTTTGCTATGGCACCTTTTTTTCTCCAATGTCAATGGGCAATTTTCTTAGGGTGACATGAAAATGTGAAATGGAGTCATGCCATGATGACTTCACTGTGCAAGACACTAACAAGCAGCTGTCTTGGGGCAGGCAACTTGCAAAACCATTGGTTAGATCTCGTTCTCTACATAATTAAGTTCCCAGTGTGCAACAATTATGAAGCAGCTATCTTCTTGAAGTTAAAATAAAGAGAGATACCTCTGAATGACCAAATCCACCTTATATTTTATGTCTAATGGCATCAGTTTCAGTTGTGTTTTGAATACAGTTTGAATTCAGAATGCTCACCTCATCAATCTTTCAGATGAATTGGATGAAATGGACATTGGACATTTGGACATTGACAGCCAGTGACTGCAACAAACTTTGTCTTCTGTACAGATTCTGATGTTTGACACCTGTCCTGGTCGATGATTTGCTCTTCCTCACTGAAATTTTTTCCTAGTTTTTGTTTGATCTCTGTTGATGCCACTGAGCAGTCCAGGGTCCCAATAAACCTTGGCATGTGTATATGTCTCCATATTTAGTAAGTAAAGAATATAAAAGCTAAAGTAGATGGACTAATTATAACAGCAAAATATGTAAGTATACATCTCAGCTCTTACTGACATGTAGGCAATATGTTCAATTGCCTCATGTAGAGCACTGTAAATGAAAAGAACCACAATAGAAGGATATGACAGAAACTGGTTAAATATTAATGTCATTTTTGCAGTAAATTAAACCTTGTTCCTAAATTGTTTTATGTATATTGAGATTCCCCTACCAGTTTCAATTAAAAGGCTATGTGAAGAGTGTTTCTCTTTCACTTGGGACTGCATACTGTGCTCTGCTCAGTGCACAAAATCTGGGTCAGGAGTATTTTTTTTTGCTGTTGTCACAGAAGTCAGTGGGTCTGTTTTTCATAAAAGTAATTTTCTTTTGCTTATGAATGCATTTTGGGAAACTTTAAACCAATTTTATTTTCATTGCTTTACTTTGTTAGCTTGTTCACAATATTTCATTAAGGAATGCTAAAGGGATACTGGCATGAGTCTATGAGGCAGATTTACTAAGGGTCAAATTTCAAATTTAAAAAACTTTGAAAGCCCTCCCTAGACTACTATACTATTTTGAAACTCAACCTGTTCAAATCCCATTCAAAGTTCTGAAAGCAACTCAGACCAAAATAGTAAAGTTTAAATGGGCCACCAAATTACACAGGATCTTCAAGAGGATCTCCTCTCCTGTGGGGGAGATTAGGTGCCCCGGATAAACTTAAATTTTTTGGTGGCACATTTGCAACAAGCGGTGGCATGGTCAGACAGGGCACACTGTGGAAAATGGGTAATTTTAGAGAACAACCCAGTATCCCCTTATACTATATCCACATTATTATGGGATACAAAGATATGTTCGAATGTAAAAGATAACACATTGAACTCAAAATTGACTCTTTATTTATGAAACTATGGCAAGACTCAATAAAACACAGTCCAAGAACCATAAAGACAAAAGCCCTATATGGGGGAACCCATATTTCACTCCAGGACTTACTAATACATAGACACAACTATGGCAAAAGGTAAAACTAACACAACTAAGGGATTTCTACAACCCACTAATGCGCAAATTGTTCACGTTCCAGGAACTTCAAGCTAAACATGATGATGAAGTGCTAAGCTACAATACCAATATCTCCATATCAAACGTTTCATTCTTGAAACAACAGGGGCTCGGATTTCTACCGAACACACACCAATGGATACCATCACTGCAACCAAAGTGAGCAGGAAGGGTCTTTTTATGATTTACTTATATATATATATATATATATATATATATATATATATATATATATACACATTTATGATATACTTAATAAATGCTCAGAGACTTCATTTCTCAAACACGGTTACATGAAAACCTGGGAACAATCTCTTGGGATGGATAACTTTCTCAATAAGTGGTTACTAATATGGGAGAATCTCAAAAAAGCTTCAATGTGTGTTACGCATAAGGAAACAAAGTACAAAGTTATAATGCAATGGTATATGACGCCCACTAAGCTGCACACAATTTATCCAGCAGTGTATCCAGAGTGTTGGAGACAAAATGGAGAAATAGGCTCCCTATATCATATATTTTGACACTTTAGCCTCACTTTGACCCTTAGTAAATGTGCCCCTAAAATTTTTTTCATTTTGCTTCAAAACATTGTTCTATATTTTGTAAAGTAGTGTTGATCTGGACAGAAAATTGTATTAATTTTCTTCTGAAAAAAAAGCCATTGAAATGCTTTGTGCTTGCACAATGCAATCAATATACTGATACTTATGTAACTGGTTCTTTTTACTTTCTGGCATACTACAGAAGCACAATCTTGTTTAATGGCTGCAATTCTAGATATGGGCTCAGGATTAGAGGCAGTGTCCCACAAGACAAAACAGAATGGATTACAATTTATCTGAAAGGCTCATTAAGATTTACTACACTGTTGCTGGGAGATGTCTTGGCTTATTTAACAATGAGAATTAAAGAGATAAGAAACGGTGTAAACCGAATCATAAAAGCTTTTAAATACAGATAGAGTCACTTGGATTTGTAAGTTAAATGCGTCGTGACTCAGCATTAATTGAAGAAACTGTGTTATCTAAAGTTATCTTAACTCATTTAATGCATTTAACCTTTTCATTAGCATACCAAAGCTCCATTGTTTTCAATGGTGAACTCTTTAATTGGATGGGATGCTGTGACACAATATTCTGTGATAAGTGGGATAAATGAGATAAATGAGTTAAGTCGCGACGCATTTAACTCACCATCCAAAGTGATTGCATCTGTACAAATGAATGCTGGTATGGCATCTATTATCAGTATTAGTTGGGTCCTGGACATAATATGGAGTGTTGTGCCTTAAAGGGGTTCTAAAATCAAAAAGCAAAAATAGATTTTCAGGTTCTCCACACTAAATTAAACATATCACCAATTTACTTGCTTTAGCAATGTTGCACAATGTCAGGATTAAAGTACAAAATGTATCCTGTTTCCCTTTTGTAATGATCTTCTGATGGCCACCATCTATGCTGCTTAGGAGGAATGTTCAACTCTTGCTCCACTGCCTGTAAGTATAAAATTACTGCTGTCTTTTGATCATCAAACTTTCTGTCTGTTGCAAGGCCAAACAAAAGCAGTTTTCATACTTTTGGGCAGTGCAGCAGGAGCGACAAAGTGCAAAGCAGCATTGCTATCAGCCATCACAACATCATTACAAGTAGCTGTCAGGTCAAAGGGACAAACTTAAGCATTTATTTCTGTAGGAGTGTAAAGGTTTTGCCAACCTTTAGGTCATTTGGTCCCCTGGGCATAACCCAGCTAGATTGGGTCCTCAGAGAAAGGAAGTGTGAAAGTATTTTACTGGCACTCCATTGACTGGCAAATACATGTATTTTACAAAAGGAGAAGGTCCCATGTGCTCAGTCTCTTTGGGCTGCACACTTGCTGGAGTAAGCACAGTGGTGCTCCATAGGGCCTGGAACAAAGGAAGGTTCTAGAATATGTAAGTAAGTGCAAGGGCAGATCTGTTAAAGTCACTCTAGGAGTGAAAGACAGGATCAGGAGTTATTTAGAGAGCAGTCAGAGGCTTCAACAAGGAGACCAGGATGTTTAGTACCCTGCGGTCATCAGGTTAGGGACTCAAGTGGTTAAGCTCAGAGATAAAGAGATTTTTTTGGAGTGTGTGACCCCTGTGAGATTCACCTTCAGAAGGAATTGTGCACCAAAGGCAGTCAATACTACCCTGGGGTGCTGTGAACTGTCATCCTGAGAGTATGGATGATCATTGTAGGAAGCACTTACTGTTCATTTGTGTGGCTACAAACTGCACCATTAAAGAGAGACTGTAAAGGGGAGACTGGGAGATGTGTTACAGTTCAGTCTGTTCTGACCTTGGGTGGAGACACACCATTTTATATTGTACCTGCTCTCCTGTATAGCAGAGGCACAGGACTCATGTAGCGCCACATGCAAGGAAATGTGTTCAACCACTCATGCAGTAGCATAAATGGACTATATGTCTAAAATGGTGCAACATTTCCAAAGTACATTGATGATATGTTTAGTGTGGAGAACCCAAATGTTTATTTTTTATTTTGACTTTTGAAAAACTTAACAAAAATAAAACCAATAGCATAGCATATACATGAATTATCATCAAGAACAAGGTACTGTCTAACTGTGTCATTAAAGATAGAAAGAGTAAAAGATTCCATACATGTATATAAAATATTCTGCTTTTGTGGCTGCCAAGACTTGGAAAGTCAAGGTTAGCTAGGGCCTCCCTTTGCTTATATACAAGGTTATAGAAAAAGGAAAATGGCATCAACCAATCAAAATAGTTTCAAAATTATCTAGGCATCAGAGGAGTTCACACCACAAATCTCACCATAATGTATCTTTAAGGTGGCCTTTTGGTTATATCTAGGACAGCGTATCTGGCATTCAAGCTATCCTTCCCAAACAATGCTCCAGGTCACCTATGAGGACCATCCCTATATTATATTATATTAAATAGTGCTTTAATGTGGGAAATATTTTAAGAGGGTAATTTTATTATGATGTCTTTAACAAATGAAACAATGTGGTATTTTAAAAATAGTAATCTGATCATGTTAATAATAACAACTAACTGAGAAAATGAGATGGACAGTAATGAAACCCTTTTTCACAGGTAATAGCAAACTAAAATACATGCCCCAAGCTACTGTATGCCCCATGGAGGATGATCAGATAACTACAAAATGACTAGTTTGAACTTTTATCTGTTCCCAATTTATCCCAGTATAATTCAATTTCTGAGTCTTGCAATAATATGAATGAAACCTCAAAAAAAAAACACCACTGAAGATAAACCTTTGATAAACCTATAGCAAGGGATATGCCGTTAAGCATAAAAATGGTCAGACAAGAACCTTCTTTTCCTCAGTTTAGAACTGTAGACTAGTCATTAACATTTATAGAATGACTTACTTACACATTCTAAATGTTCCATGGACTGATTCACTTTATAATCAATTTAGAAGCTGACCCTTATGTAATATGTTTCATTGCCTGATTGCACTGAGGCTGTTTAAACCACTTCTGCTCCTTTCTTGCAATCTAAAGATCATTAAGTCGTTCTTAATGACCTAAAACGTTCAATAAGCTTTTGATTGTAGCGTTCAGCGTCTAAGGCAATGGCAATTTTTAGAAAACAATATAGTGTAGTACTTTTTGTACAACAGTGAAACACACCCTGTGTCTCTAAGTAATTTATCCTGGGGACAGTGCTCTCTTAAAGGGAAATGGGAAAACATCAGTTAATAGTGCTGCTCCAGTAGACTTCTGCACTGAAATACATTTCTCAAAAGAGCAAAGATATTTTTTTTATATTCAGTTTTGAAATCTAACATGAGACTAAACATTTTGTCGATTTCCCAGCTGCCCCTGGTCATGTGACTTGTGCCAGCACTTTAGGAGGGAACTGCTTTCTGGCAGGCTGTTGTTTTTCCTGAATAGTACACAGTGGGACAAGGGTGCTATTGAGTGCTGTTCTTAAATCTACCCGGCAGCTGTTATCTTGTGTTAGGGAGCTGTTATCTGGTTACCTTCCCATTGTACTGTTATTGGGCTGCTGGTTGGGGGAAAGGGAGGGGGTGATATCACTACAACTTGCAGTACAGCAGTAAAGAGTGATTGAAGTTTATCAGAGCACAAGTCACATGACTTGGGGCAGCTGGGAAATTGACAATATGTCTAGCCCCATGTCAGATTTCAAAATGAAATGTAACAAAATCCGTTTGCTCTTTTAAGAAATGAATTTCAATGCAGAATTCTTCTGGAACAGCACTATTAACTGATGCATTTTGAAACATTTTTTTTTTCCCATGACAGGATCCCTTTAACCTTTTTGTGCCAAGAGCATCCCCTCTTTCTATATTACTTATTACTTAACTTTAACTCTGTGTGAGAGATATAATGTGCACAGCGGGTGTTTGTAATGTTTTAGCCCCAGGTAGCACCTCTACAACTGGCTAAAATGCCTACTCACAAACTAATGCTGTGGTGTAGCGCATATGGTTGAATCCTCATGGCAATCCCCCCAGGGTGTGTTTCACTGTTGTACAAAAAGTACTACACTATATTGTTTTCTAAAAATTTCCATTGCCTTAGGCGAGGAACTCTACATAAGAAACTCCATTTTCTTCCATTTGGGACTGTAAGTCCAGTGGAGAGACTGCAAAGAGATCGGCAGGGAATCAACAGGACCAACATTTTTAAACCTTCTGGCATTTAAATACTTGCCATTCTTTGTATGCTTTCAATTGTAATTGAATTTGTATGCTTCTGGCAACAAGTTATAGGCAAGAAAGACTGGTGCTACTGCTTTTTAATTCCATTTTCTGCTGAAGCCCAATTCTTCTACTGTCCTATTAATGCATAAAAGCAATTGTGCACACTGAATTTTGCATACTTGTATTTCTCGTTCTATGGAAATAAAGCATTAACAAATGCCTAAAATAGATTATTACTTTAGATACAGAAACTCATGGTAGTATTGTCATACTGAAAAGAAAATATTGACCAATAATGCAGGTCACAAGTGATTCTTCCTCAGATGTACAGTACAGTAACCTCCAACGATTTCCTTGAAATAGCATTATATTTTTTTTTACATGATTTCTGGAGGGTTTTGCAAAAAATGCCTTTACACAGCTATAGATCTATCACTGCAGCTATTCAAATTTAGAATGAAGCGAAGGGGTAGTATGCCCAGTTCTGATCTTAAGCATTAGGCATAAAGCTAATCTAGATGGGCATATGAGATATGAGCTTATATGGAAAAATGTTCAAGTTTCTCCAGGTGTATTCAATTTTTTCAAAGAATAAATTAGACATTTACAGTATTCTATATATGTCTTCAACCCACAGAATGTTAATGGCCAACATATTAATAAATTGGCCTTTCTGGGTAATGTTATACATTTTTACAGTAACTTCTGGGCAAAAGTGCTGAATTTTTACAGGAATGTGTTGGACATAGTACACATATATACAGTATATTTAATAAAATAATATTTTTATTATAATATTTTTTTACTATAGCATACTCTGGGCTTTGAACTGTATAGCCTATATGAAGAAAAGGAAATTGCAACCCTTTTAAAAAGATGGAAATATAAACAGATACGTAATTTAGTAAATGTCTATAAAATGTACTCAACATCAATAGAAACTTTGCAAGGTAATACAGCTAATATATATTTTCTAAAAGTGTAACCTCCACTGGTAGCGGTTTCTGTATTACTACTGTAGGAATATGCAGAGAATTTTACAATAATAAAATGCAATATAAAGTAAACCCAACACTGCATACTGAAGTGTGATTTCTTCTTGTTTAAAATAATTTCCACCTAATCAGTCATATAAACACCTTCTGTACATCTTGTCCTTATCATTATTATACTCTGTTACATTGTACAATATTTATTGTTCTGCTCAACATGGAAAAAAATCCCTTAAAAAATATTAGGATTTTTTATTTATCTTGAAATACATTGTCCCTGAATCCATAAATAAAAATTATAATTGAAGGAGTTGGCAAACTGATTTTTAGTTTTTGTGTTTTTTTTGTGGTATTTTATATACTGTGTTTGCATCTACCCCTAATGCAATGCAAGAACGCTCTGCAAACTTGATTTATTTGCACATCTGATGGAAGGCTCAGAACGCACATGACTGGAGCAAAAGGAATAAGTGCACAGGCTCCGGCGTCCTTGCGCCCATGTGTATTCACTGGGCGCCGCCATCTTGGATCCACGCCGCCGGGCCGAGAAGGTAGGGAGCGCCGAGCGCTTGTGACAATAAGGCTAGAAAGGGGCATGTAAATGTACAAAGCAAAGCAGTATTCACACACACTCCAAGGCCTTTCATCAACAATGTAGCCCAGTGCACAGGCTTCTGTAGAGATGGCCCTTTCCTAGATCCAGTGGAACAAAAAATGAGGTGCTGGCACATAAAGGCAAATACTGTGTCAATACAATCACAGTTTTGGGGGTGTTTCATTTGCTTCTGTGTAAGTATACCTCAATCGTTATTCTGCATGTGTATGGACAATCGTGGGTTAAGGTTACTAGATGTGAAGTATCCTGGACACATCAAAAATAAAATAAGTGAATTACACTGATTGCAGGGTAAGTTAAATATAAATTAAATGTAGTATGTGCAGCATTTCTAGATGAGTTTTCTAGACATGCCCCTGATTGGCTGACCTTCCTATACACCTCCAATTGAATGCCAACAGAAGTTGCACCTTCTTGTGAAAATGTGTATATAATTTCCTAGTTGCTGGCCCAAATCACTGGGCCATGGGCAATGAGAGCAATGGGCAAGTTCTCATTACCATGTCATCTGGGTGCTGGGCTTGACTAATTCACCCCAGCATCCTTAATGGTGAATTGCGGTCAGCCAATCAGGGATGATCCTGCCCTATATATGGACCAGCCAACCTAACAGTTTTTGCCTGAGCATTAGCTACTGTTGGAACACTGTGGTCTGACCTAGCTCCAGCTTCTGTAATCTTACTGCTCTTATTCCTTATTTCCAATACTGGTCTGATACCTTGTTTCAAGTCGTCTTACTCCAGTCCTCCTCGTCATCCCAATCTTGACCTGGTTCTATGCCCCCACCTTCTCGTTCTGTCCCAGAGGCTTTGCCTTAGTCCTAAACTGTTTCCACTCCTGTCCACATCCAATCACAGATTATTTACCCACTCTGTACTGTTCCTCTCCACACAGTATTAGCTTGTATCTGATAGTTCCCTATCTATTCCTCCTTAGTGTCCCCTACCAGTCCCAGACAGTGGTGGGCACAAAAGCGAAAGAAATGTACATTGTATGCCATAAACACAGCATTTTTAACATTTTTACACTTTACTATTTGACCCACTTTAGTACATTAGCTTTCTGGTGTTTAAAGGAATAGCTAAAAACCAGTTCTACATCATATTTTTTATCCTTAAGTCACATCCCTGTTGCTTTTTGCAATTTAACTTTCAAGATAATTTTAGGCAGATATTTCCTTTGGGGATTTTTATAATTGTATTTATCAAACAGTGAACTCTAACTTTCATCCATTGAAATATATACGATTTTAAAAATCCCATAGGAATGAATCAAATGTTTTTCTGTGGTTAGCTCTAATTTCACTTTATGATAAATCTGCCCCTACGTCTAACTTGTGTCTTACAATACTTTCTAGGATACCACAGACTGCCAAACATGCATTAATACTTAAAAAATTCCCACAAAAACCTAAACTGGAAACTACTCAACAAAATAGAAGACCCTGAAGGCAGGTTCCTAATAGTTAAAGGACAAGTTAATAACGATATATATGTAATCTGTAACATATATGCCCCGAATTCTCCTACACATGGCTTTTTTAACCAGATCCTACAGAAAATAATAGACATACCTACTAAATACTTAATGGTAGCAGGAGACTTTAACATAGTCGCAGACCAACACCTAGACAGGAATAAGATAGCATACAATCCCCCATCACAAAGAGCCAATCCACTTTGCTCATTTGCGAAAAAACTACAATTACTAGACACATGGCGGATCACGCACCCCCTAGATAGGGACTACACCCATTACTCACATGTCCATGATCTATATACAAGAATAGACTACATATTTGTGAACCAACAGCTACTCCCACACACAAGCCACATAAAAATACACGACATTATTATCTCAGACCATGCTCCCAATAGTATAACACTTACTGTAACTAATGCAATACGCACACCATACGGATGGCGAATGCCAAACTTTCTAGCTAACTCACAAAAATTCAAAGATAGTCTCCTAGAGGCTTGGACACAATATAAAGAGGATAACAAAGCGCACATAGAAACTCCAATTTTGTTCTGGCAAGCAGCTAAGGCAACACTACGAGGTCATATCATATCATACATGGCCAAACGCAAAAGAGAACTCATACAACATTTAGAAACACTGCAATGAGAAACAACTAAAGCATATAAAAGATATCAAAAAACGCCAAATGCCACCAATAAAACCAAATTGCAAACAGCAAAAGAAAGTTATGACATAGCATTACAAGAATCAGTACAATACAGAATTAATATAACGTCAGCAAAATACTACATGGAAGGTAATAAACAAGGCAGACTACTAGCATCCCTTAGCAAAGTAAAAAAAAACACAAACATGGGAGGAATGGTAATACAAAGCCCCAATGGCATAACTACAAAACAGACAACAATAAATGAGACCTTCACACAATTCTACAAAAATTTATACTCAGCAGAGGAAGACCACCCAGAACAGGGATTAGCATTCATACAGAAGGCAAATCTCCCTAAACTCAATGAAACCGATCAGCAAAATTTAGACAAGGAGATCACCTCAGAAGAAGTAGACAAGGTTCTCAAAAAACTGGCAAACGGCAAAACACCAGGCCCAGATGGCCTTCCTTCAGAGTTTTACAAAATCCTTAGAACTGAAATAACCCCACACTTAACACAAGCACTTAAAACCATGCTTCACACATTAAGCATGCCCAAAGACTTTACAATGGCCCGCATAATACTACTGCCAAAGCCAGGCAAAGATCTCATGAATGTAGCGTCTTACAGACCCATATCGCTTCTAAACACAGACTACAAGGTCCTGAGCAAAGTGTTCGCAGAGAGACTCAAACCAATCCTGCCTAAAATTATATCCCCCGAACAAACCGGATTTATACAAGGTAGATATTCTATTCAAAACATCAGAAACCTTATAGCGACAGTGATAAAATATAGAGACTTCCCACAACATACTGCGGCCGCAATTAGCCTAGATGCGGAGAAGGCTTTTGATCGAGTCACCTGGCCGCACCTGCTCAGGACATTGACATACCAAAAATGTGGTCCCGGTTTCACCAATTTTATTAAAACAATATATAAGACCCCACAAGCTATCATTTAAACACAAGGGATAAACTCAGAACCTTTCACAATACACAAAGGGACAAAACAAGGCTGCCCCCTATCACCACTACTCTTCAATTTAGCAATAGACCCACTAATACGAAATTTAAATCAGCTACAAACTTTCAAAGGTGTTAAAATAGGCGATACAGAAATGAAAATATCAGCATATGCGGACGACATAATGCTATTCATCTCTAACCCAAACACAGCAATCCCAAGCATAATAGACATAATAAAAGAATTCGGGACCATTTCTGGCTTCCGAGCCAATCTAGATAAATCAGAATTACTATGGTTAGGAACCCCCCCTAACAATAACATAAAAAAAACAGCTAATATATTCCAACAAACCACCTCTCACTTAAAATATCTGGGAGTGAAAATACCAGCAGACATAACACAGCTATATAAATTAAATATAGTGGAGGGCATAGAGAAAACAATACAGGATTTTAAAAGTTGGGAAAACCTACCCATCAATTATATAGGCGGAGTCAATCTATACAAAATTATTGCATTCCCGAGACTATACTACAAAACACAAATGCTACCAATCATAATAAAACCTACAGATATAAATAAACTTAATAAAAAACTACAATCCTTCATATGGAAACGTAAAAAACCAAGGATATCACTAATAAAATTAGCACAACCCAAAAGCAATGGTGGACTCAACCTACCATTACTAAAATATCACAACATGGCTAGTCTCATACGAATAGCCAAAGACTGGGTAAATCAAAAAAATATGTACACTAACACCCAGAGAGATCAAAGCTTTACACCAAATGTTTCATTAACCTATCTGTTACACGCCCTACCCTCGGAAATTCCAAAACACTGTCAAACGAATCCACTTATCCATACCACAATAGAAGCCTGGCAAAAAGTCAGAACCAAACTATTTGGTACGTACAAACTATCACTAAACAACAATCGCTTTCAAAATGCAGAAGCAGACACTCGATTCAAACTATGGCACTCCAAAGGATTAACAACGATTGGCTCACTCATCAACCCTAACACCAACACAATATATAATTTTCCAGAATTACAAAATAAATATGGCCTTCCCAACAACCATGTATTTGCATACCTACAAGTGAAAAGCTATGTGGAGGTGGTAATTCGGGGCATAAAAATACAACTAACAAACAACCCATTAGATGTCCTACTAAAAACAAATGGGGGACAAATGCTTACAGCATCGGGAGTATATGCTATTATCAGACCAAATATAGATCATAATTCACAAACAAGGGGAATATCAAAATGGCTAAATATCATACCAAACATAACAATAGCTCAAATCACAACAGCATACTCGAAACGCACAAAAGCCCTATCAGCAGTATACTTCCAAGACGTGGCCCTTAGACTCCTGCATAGAGCGTACGTAACACCTAAAATAGCACATAAAATTGGACTAACACAGACGTCGAACTGTACAAAATGTAACCACCCAGATGCTACACTAGAACATGTATTATGGTCATGTGACAAACTAAACGTACTATGGAACACAGTCATAACACACATTGCAAGTTGGTGCGACATCACAATAAATCGGACAAATCCGCAAATATTACTAGGATTATATCCTAAACCCATTGATAATACCGTTAAAGGCAATATCAAGCTGGCGGATGTAATAGTACTGATCACAGTTAAGACCATTTTGGAACATTGGACCAACACACAACCACCACCAATACTACTATGGGAACGGAAATTACAGTATACGATGCAACTCCAATGGATCTTAGCACTTCAAGACAAAGAATCTAAAGGCTCACAATTCTTTGAGATCTGGAGGAAATACTTAGATACGCTAGTAGGACAAAAACAACAAAAACTGCTAGCTCCTTTCAGATACACCAAATGGTGGGCAGAAACCTCTCTCAGAAATGAACTCAACTAGTATTTCGAGAACAAATACAAAAGAAGAGCCTGCCTCCTTCTCACTCTCACTCTCCTCAGTATCCACACACAAGAGCACCTAAGGCAAAAGAAGCCATCTCTCAAATGTAATAAATATATGGAAAAGAAGACCCCCTCCCCCTTCTCCCTAAACTCCTCTCACCTAATCTATCCCCCCTTTCACTCTACTATTTCCCTTCTATCCTTATCCATCTACTTTTAAGTTAATATGTTAAACTGATGCTTAATGACATAGTGTTTAAAATGACGAATGTTGAACAGCAATTTCAAAAAGCAACGATACTACTTAATATGTCAAAGCAAATGTATAACCTGAGGTTTAACTTTGTTAATATATTTTATTGAAATGAAAACAATAAAAAAGTTTACATAAAAAAAAAAAAATACTTAAAAAATTGCAATGTGGGAAAGTTTTGAAGCTTAAAATCTATTTTGAGTAACAGACAAGCATTCTAGAAAAGCTGTGAATTGCTTAAGGGAGCAGTTAATTATTAACTTGAAGAGAAATAGTGGTTATTCATAGAGGCAACAACAACAGAAATTCATAACATATAATATGTTAATAAAAAGCAGAAATGCCGTCAATTATGCTCCACGTTTGTCCTAGTTCACTGATTGTTACCAGGTACAGTCTTTAATGATGGAACAGAGAACAAAAAAATACAGAAAATTAAATGGACCACATGAGTTTATTAAATATCTAGCTGCATTTACAGTATTTGTTTAGCATGAAATCTAGTATTATATACATATTATAAAGCCTAAAAATAATTTATGATGCAACCTGTCTGAAAAGAAACCTACAAATCTACTTTTCTTGTAGATAAGGACAGAACAACACTATAAACTAAAATATACTAACCTGTACTTTAAACCATGACAGTAGACAGAGCCACTGACAGCCCCATATGGTGTCTGCTTTTATTTCTGCTGCTATGCATTTCATCTTACAGTTATTTCATGAAATATTATAACAGTGTATGTCACTGTTCTAATTGCTTGCCCAAGTGAAAATGATTTCTCATACCAAGGAAGAAAAATGAGTTGCAAAGAGAGAGGTTCAAGGAAATAAAACTGATAGTTCTGTTACAAGCTAGTAGAGATGAAAGACATGGCTGGAATACACTGTATCTAGCTTCAGCACAAAACCAGAAAAAAAACCCTGTAAAATAATGATATCATTTTGCTTATGATGCTAGACATGTCAAACAGGTCAGAGGTTGTGTCTTAGACAGCTAACAAATATAAGAATTAGAATGGTCTACTGGAATAAAATAGAAAGATGAGATATGTTACAGAATATAGAAGTATTCATTCTATGGATTGAATCCATTGTCTCAGCAGATACCTAATAAAATGTTATATCTTGATTCCAGTTTCATAAAGTTGTCTGCCTTTATGATGTATAAAACATCTTATTATACATCTTTCCTTAATAGAATGATAATGAACAATCAACATTCTTACATAATCTGTGGTTTTCATGGTTCTATGCTATTGCATTTAATTATTTTTTTAGCCCAAACATGTTTACAGATATTATACATCATTCACTAGTGATGGGCGAATTTATTCGGCAGGGGCGAATTTGCGGTGAATTCCCGTGATTCTCCGCTGGCGAATAAATTTGCGAAACGCCAGCGAAAATTCACCTGGCGAAAATCGGGCAAAAAAACTAGTCGCACGTCGTTTTTGACGCTATGCGATGAAAACGATGCGACGCGTCAAAAACGTGCTGTGACTCATTTCGCTAATATATTCGCCAATTCGCGAATTTCGCTGGAAATTCGCAAATTTTTCGGCGAAGCAAAACTGGGTAGATTCGCCCATCACTATCATTCACATCAAGCCCACCAACATGAATTTTATCAGGAGCCAACTTAGAGGGAAAGCCATGTTGACAGAGTGGTAAAATAAAATACAAAATTGCAGAAAGTAAGGTAGATAACCACTGAACCCCTGTGCTATAACATGATGGGTTTTCATATTGATAAATCCAAGGTGGGTATCATATTTATAAATACAATGTTATATTTTCAGCTGCATGATGTGTTCTTTTATCATAAACAGACCTCTGCTATGAAGAGTATGTTACTAAGGGGCCTTATACTATCTAGATTAGAAGCTTCATAACCACGGTATAAGACCCACAGTATAAGACCTACAGTACAGCTTTTTTTTATATTATATTTTTATACTTTTTATACATCTTTACTCACTGTCTCTAATGTAAAGAATTTGATTTATGCCACCTTAGCAAATCTCCTACCCTCCCAAACTTTTTTTCACTTACACATTGTCACTACAATAAAGTACTATAAAATCCCCATATTATGCACTTAAATTGTGTACTGTTACTGCACCATTTACTTTTCTTTTATTTCACAATGACCGTGGTTATTTGGTGTACTGTACTGCTTTTTTTTTATACCGTCACATATTGCACTGCTGTTTTTATATTCTATTTTGTATTTTTATACAATCTTCACTCACTGTCACTTATGTAAATAACATCTTGTACTACACCTGCTCTGCTGCTATACTTAATTTAAAAACATTTTAGAAAAACGTTTTTTAATTATATATATATATATTATTTTTGTACTTGGTTGTAGTATTATTTAACTATGTTTTAATTCTGTCTAAAAAAGGGGATCAGGATGCATTTCTGTACTTGTATAACTATGCATGTGACAAATAAAGAATCTTATCTTATCAATCACATGTTAATGTTTGACATCTAAAACTCATGTTAAGCTACAAACTAAAGTTAGGAAAAATGGAATAGGTATCAGAAGACTCTAAGGGGTAAAGGTCTAAGGGGTAAAGAAACAGCTGGCAAATATATCAAAATAAGTGGTGGGATCAACTATGCAGGTAATAGCAAATATAAAAAATATACAGGTGCAACCACTTGGATTTGTGTGTTAAATGCGTTGTGACTCAGGGTTAATTGAAGAAACTGTGTTATCTAAAGTCATCTTAAGGGCCCTTACACATGGGCGTTTTTGACCTGCGTCGCGTTTGGCTGCGTTCAGCCACAGGGGAGCGCAGGTCTAGACGCACCTCATTAGTTTCAATGGCATTGTACCCATGAGATGTGTGTGTGCGCCGAACGCAGATTCAGATGCAACATGCTGCGTCTGAATCTGCGTTAGGCGCTTACACGCGTCTCGTGGGTACAACCTCATTGAAAAGAATGAGGCGCTCCCCTGCAGCTGAACACAGCCAAACGCAACGCAGGGGAGCACAGGTCAAAAACACACATGTGTAAGGGCCCTTACTCATTTAATGTATTTAACCTATTCATTAGCATACCAAAGCATCATTGTTTTCAATTGTGAACTCTTTAATTGGATGGGATGCTGTGACACAATATTCTGTTTTCTTCTTAAAGGGATACTGTCACAGAAAAACATTTTTTTTTGTTTTTCAAAACACATCTGTTAATAGTGCTGCAGACCCAGCAGAATTCTGCACTGCAATCCATTTTTCGAAAGAGCAAACCGATTTTCAAATTTTTCTATAATTAAAGTTTCCTATGGCCCCCAATAATATGACTTGTGCTCTGATAAACTTCAGTAACTCTTTACTGCTGTACTGCAAGTTGGAGTTATGTAACCCAGCTCCATTCACCATTAAAAATATAATAGCTCCTTGACATAAGATAACAGCTCCCTGGTCTCCTTGAGAATATCACTCAATAGTAAAAATCCAAGTCCTACTATGACTCCTTCGGTTACATTTAGTTGGATAGACAATAGCTTCCATAGCTTAACTGAAATCCATCATGAAATACTGGATGTTTCTGAAAGCACATGACCAGGCATAATGACCTGAGATGGCAGCCTATAAACCAATATTACAACTAACAATATACACAAAATACACTTGCTGGTTCAGGAATTACACTTTATAAGGTAGAGTGAATTATTTATAGAATCCCTGTAAAAACAGCACCATTTATATAAATTCAGTCTTGTGAGTCTATATTTAACTGGATAAAAGATAAATATCTCATGTATACACAGGCATCAGAAAAGGCAAATCCTACCTTACACTGGAAGATCAACTATTAATACCTTTAATAAGCAATTAAATAATTCACTGACATATGGTTAGTAATGGGACTTAACTGAATGTATATGTAGCAGTCATTTCTACTACTTTGGTGTCTATACAAACATTTTTTTCTATTTAAATGTAAAAATAAATGGTTTTAAAATTATCATAAATCAAGTCCGCCTAGCTGACTGAACAGTTGGTACAGTACCTCTCTCTCTCTCCTGATTAATGACCTAGTAAAGGTGCTGAGAGAAAATGAGTCCTCTGAGGGAATCGAAGTAGGGAGACCAATAGAATGGTTGCTCAGGCTAAATCACATTCATGGACTGTAATGAAAAGGTAAGCTTTCATGTTGATACCTGATTAATGAATGAATTTCTGCTTGTTATATAGCTTGTTATATAAGACCAAATATGACGGTCATTATAAGTGACAAATGAGGCAGATTTTGAATTACCGTTCACCCATAATATAGTATAAGCCTTAAGCTGTAATATGCATTTTCCGTTACCCATTTTTCATCTAAGTGGAATAATATGGAATAAATATAATGCACAATCTATAATAATTTAGTGAATAGCTCTGACTTCAGGGCAGAATTACTTTCCTTTACTGTATACTACCATTCCTATGAACCTTGTCTAAGTCCCTAGGTGTTGTTTTCTTTCATTCCAGGAAATTCAGTTAAATAGATTAGACTGACTTTAAAAAATTGTGGTATGATTTTTTTTTAATACAAGGACTATATTTGTCTATTTTGTCAACAGTGAAACTAAAATAAATTAACCAGGAAGTCCTGGAAACAATTAAGAAGTTCGTGTCTATCAGTGTCTACAGTCTATTTTAGAGAAAATAAACTTATAACTTTTTGCCACAGTTTTAGATTCTTATATATTAAAGGGGACCCTGTCACTCTAATAAATAATTCCAAATCCTATATAAGATGCCAATGAAGCAAAATAGATTAGATATGAGTGACAGCTGAGACTTTTAAACAAGTTACAACAGACAAGATAATATCATGACATTTTTTGTTGATGTGATTGTGACTAAGGTGTGTCCTTTTTACAGCCACATTGCTGTTCTTTTACTGAACATGGCATTTCTTTATCTCATAAACAAGCAAAATGTATATGCTGTATTGTGGTTGATCAAGTGTAAAATAAATAAAACAAAATGTTACTTACACCTAAATCAAATCCAGACAGAAAAAGTGATCTGTAATTGATCTTTATTTCATGAAAAGGCATTTTTAAAAATGTTAAGAGCCCTGGTGATCAAAAGTTTCTTTGGACATCCTTTTTCCATCTGAGCCTTCATTCTGAAACCTTATCTTAGTTTTAACTATTTTAACATTCTTCCTCCAACCTAAATGTGTTTGTTGCCTTGTAGAATTAATCTGACAGATCATTTGTGTTTATTGTCATGAAGCAATATTCCAATAAACCAAATTTATTTGTTACCCAACACATCAAAGCATCTTTCTGATAATCCACATGTTTGATGCACTGAAGCCTCATTCCAACACTCCAAGAAAGGGGTTCATTCAA
The DNA here is from genome assembly GCA_024363595.1 of Xenopus borealis. Taxonomy (NCBI): domain Eukaryota; kingdom Metazoa; phylum Chordata; class Amphibia; order Anura; family Pipidae; genus Xenopus; species Xenopus borealis. The sequence goes on along the minus strand of CM044431.1, from coordinate 199,284,143 downwards.
TGTGAACTTTGGAAATCTATAAGTGTAGGGCCTATAGAAGCCATCTGTCCCACGCTCATAGATGTCTAAATGAATATTTGTGTAGTTGCATAATTATATAGTTTGCCTTTGTATCCAGGCACAGGGTAGGAACATGTTTACATATTTAACAAATATGGGTAGGATGTCCCCTGTAAATCTTCTGTTCCTCAGGCTGTAATTTTGGCACCCAAACTATAGAGAAGAAAGCTAAGCACAACTCCCCAAACTAGTCAGGACAGCAACTTTCCTATAAAGGGTTCATATTATATCTTCCCTCGTCCCAAAATAGAGGTACAGAATCATTACATCTGACCACATATCGATCCAGATGCTGTGACTATATGTTTACGTAGGCCCTCGTACAGAGCTTCAGAATGAGATTTTTTGGCTATAACAGGGTGGCGAACGGTAGTGAAGTTGTGCTACTGTTACTTCGCCAGGCAAAGCGCATTTACAGTAGTGATGCCTAAAAAATATTTCAGACTATCACCCAACAAAAGGTACTGTAAAAGATGCCAGCGTTTTTTGAGACTTAGAAATTTTTTTTTTTTCAAACTCCTATATATTATATTGAACTTCGCCAGGTCTGGTGAACATAACATATAACATATAGCAGAAGTTGTAATGTTCACAAAAATTGTGCAACTTCGCCTGGCATTAGGGTGCAAAGTTGCACAAGTCTATCTACTTTGCTATCGAATTTTCGCCAGGGACACTGTTTAGTGAATCGGGAAGTTGCAAATTGACATCATACTGGCGAATTAGCACTAGCACTAGACGCTTCGCGCTTTAGTGAATTTGCACCTATATATCAGTAGCACATAGGGGAATATGTATCCTTTCAGGGTCTATGCACATCATTTATTTGCTGAGGCAGTTTAACCTTTATTCCTCTTGTAATTCGTTATACAAGAAGGGTATAAAAAATATTTCTCTCTCTTGTATTATATGCACTTGTGAAAGTTGTTCTTGAAAAGAAAAATCCTATATGTATTAATTAAAATATTGCATATAATCTGGGCATATATTGAGATGTTAATATCAACTTTACAGTCTATTTAGAGAAATAAAGGAAAGTCAAACAATTAAGGCATGTTTATCTTTAAGACTTTTTTCTTTACATAAATGACCATATGCCTGACCAATAACAACTTGTAATCTTGTAATAAGTCTTGTTCTTAGTCTTTTTTATTAGACTTATATAGGAGTATCCAGTGTCTGTGTAAACAGAATTCCCTTTAAATTCATGCAATTGACTACATTCCTTTATGAGTCACTGGGTTACATGAGTATGTGGGTCACAATGCTTTAGCCATAAACTGCTATATGTCTGTGATTGAAACATGTTGGGAAATGGCAGACTGTTGCATTCATATCAAATCGGATGACAGTGTCTTTAAATCACTCTGACTCTCCGATGCCACATTATTATAGATGTCAGAAAATATAAATCTTTGCCTCATATATATTTTTTTCAGTGAAATCCATCCAACTGTTGTTTTTATATTTTTTTTTTGTTATGAGTCATAGCTAGCTAGATGGATTGGTAGGGCTGGATAGATGACAGATAGAAAGATTGACAAGTAAACAGATGGGTTGAAAGACAGAAAAATACAGTAGACATAAATATACTGTGGATAGATAGATAGATAGATAGATAGACAGACAGACAGACAGACAGACAGACAGACAGACAGACAGACAGACAGACAGATAGATAGATAGATAGATAGATAGATGTCTTGCTCTTATATGTTAAAGAGAAGATACTTTTATTGCAATTTGATGACAAAGATATACACATTTGAATTGGCCAGAATATTTTTAATGGAAGCACACAGATAGGGGATGCACAGCATGTTAGATTAGGGGGGTCAACAAATCAATGGCCTAGCAGGTATCATGGCTAAAACATTTTACATTTCTCACAGTTTTCCTACACATTCCCTGAGATTCTTTGCCTTTCAAGCTCAAAGTCTAAAGTATCTACCTAAACCTGCATTTGATTAGTGCTCCTTGAACATTAGAAATGTAATAAAACTAACATTTCACATTTCTGTTGGTTTTTTCCTGTTAAATTATAAACTCTTTGAGGAAGCAGTATGTTCCTAATTATATATGTGTGAAAAAGTACCTACAAAGCAAAGGCCACTGAGCACTGAAGTTCACAACACACTAACTGGTACTCCCTGTTCTGATAACTGCAGTCATTTGATGCAGAGTTCAACTTTTATTTTATTCTGTGCATTCAACTACTGCAAAGACATCACAGTCAAGAAATACAATATATGCATTCTTCCCCATGTGTCAGCAGTTGACATTTTTCAAATAGATATTCAGAATGTCATTAAATCAACATTGTCTCAGCTCCAGTTTATAATAAAACATCAGGCCAAGCAATTTTATTCATTGTAGTAAGACATAAAGACACCCCAATGATCACTCTTCTTTCTTGCTCTCAAATGGGCCTATTTATAAAAAAAAGGTGAAAGAGAGCTTGCCACAGTCCTCCAGAGGTAAAAGTCCACTGATGCATATTTATCAGAAGGTATATTTCATGTTTTGATATGCCCCATAGTCATGGAATTGTGAGTTGCATTAGGGAGCTCAGAGGAAAATTATCACTCCATCAGATTATATGTGTGTATGTATGTGTTGTGTGAATCTACACAGGCTTGATAAAAACATTAAATATTTTTTTATTTTTATGTCAGAAATAAAGTCAGGAAAGTTTGATAAATCATAAACTAAAATAAAGCAAATTTGATTTGTGTGTTAAATGCGTCATGACTCAGGATTAACTGAAGAAACTGTGTTATCTAAAGTCATCTTAAATGAATTACTCAGTATAAAAATAAAAACTGTGTAAATAGGCTGTGCAAAATAAAAAATGTTTCTAATATAGTTAGTCAGGCAAAAATGTAATGTATAAAGGCTGGAGTGACTGGATGTCTAACATAATAGCCAGAACACTACTTCCTGCTTTTCAGCTTTCTTGTTTTCCATTGACTGGTTACCGTGGTCACCAGGCAGTAACCAATCCGTGACTTGAGGGAGGGCCACACGGGCCATAAATGTTGCTTTTCAATCTGAGCTGAATGCTGAGGAGCAATTGCAAACTCATTGAACAGTTATGTCCCATGTGGTCCCCCTTCAAGTCGCTGACTAACTCAAAGTTAAAGGAATTGTTCAGTATAAAAGTAAAAACTGGGTAAAAAGATAGGCTGTGCAAATAAAAACTGTTTTCAATATAGTTAGTTAGGCAAAAATGTAATGTATAAAGGTCGGAGTGACTGCAAGTCTAACATAATGGAACGAACACAACTTCTTGCATTTCACCTCTCTTGGTTAACATTACTTGGCTACCCTGGCTACCAGGCAGTAACAAATCAGTGACTTGAGATTGGTCATAACTGTTGCTTTTGCATCTGAGCTGCATACTCAGGATCAATTGCACACTCACTGAACAGTTATGTACCATGTGGCCCCCCTTCAAATCACTGACTAACTCAGATTGAAAAGCAGGAAGTATTGTTCTGGCTATTATGTTAGACATCCAGTCACTCCAGTCTTTATACATTACATTTTTGGCTAACTAACTATATTAGAGATTTTTTTTATTTTGCACAGCCTATCTATTTACCCAGTTTTTATTTTAACCCTGAAGGGGGTTTAAAGAGCTGAAAAGCAGGAAGTTGGATTCTGGCTATTATGTTAGACATGCAGTCACTCTAGCCTTTTTGAGAACTGGGCTGATTTCTCAGTCCGCTACAGGCTCTTTGCTAGGGATGGGCTGCACCTCAATGATGATGGTGCCGCTGTTTTGAGGGAGAAGATGGCTAGATGGTTGGAGGAGATTTTAAACTAGGCGTGGGGGGGGGAGGGTTCAGTAATAGGTACAGGGGAAGATAGGTTAGATGAGATAGTGGACAAAGGAAGGGAAAATGGGGGAGGAGATTTGGTTGGGGGTAATGTTAAAGACAAGGAGGACCACATGTCATATGTTCAACATGGTACCAGTATTAAATGTATGTTTACAAATGCAAGGAGTCTGACTGCTAAAATGGGAGAGCTGGAGATGCTGGTGCAGGAGGGAAAATATGATGTGATTGGTGTGGCCGAAACATGGCTGAATGAGTCGCATGACTGGGCAGTTAATATCAGCGGCTATACTTTGTTTCGGAGGCATAGAGGCAATAGAAAAGGAGGAGGGGTATGTCTGTATGTTAGGCAAGATTTAAAAGCTTATATAAAGGAGGAGGTTATGTTAGAGAATGAAGGGGCAGAAGTCTTATAGGTAGAATTATTCACCAATTGTAAAGAGTCCAGCAAATTAATTGTAGGAGTATGCTATAGATCCCCTAACGCAAGTGAGGAGGAGGAGGCTAAGCTCCTGACACAAATAGAAAAAGCTGCTAGTTTGGGAAAAGTATTGATAATGGGGGATTTTAATTACCCAGATATTGACTGGAGCAACAGTACTGTCAGATCAATTAATGGGAATAAGTTTATAAACTTGTTGCATGACAATTTTATGGCACACGTTGTTGAGGAGCCTATCAGAAATAATGCTATTCTGGATCTAGTGATCTCAAATGACCCAGAACTTATAGCAAACCTGCAAGTCATTGAACCCCTGGGTAATAGTGACCATAATGTTATATAATTTAATGTCTGGTGCAAAAAACAAATATATACTGGGGCAACAAAAACAATGAATTTTGGAAAAGCTAATTTTAGTGCCTTTAGGGCTGCCCTTCAGAGTATTGATTGGGAGGAGTAAATGTATAAGCTCTAAGAACCAGCCTATGTGGCTTAATACAGATGTAAAGAAGAAAATAGGAAAGAAGAAAAAGGCATTTAAAAACTACAAATCTGTTGGGACAGAAGCTGCATTTAATGAATATAAACACTGTAATAAATGTTGTAAATCAGCAATCTGGAATGCAAAGAAAGGAAATGAAGAATTAATTGCGGCGCAGGCGAAAAGTAACCCTAAAAAGTTTTTTTAAATATATTAATAGTAAAAAGACCAGGTTGAGAGTGTTGCTCCATTAAATAATGGTACCAGTATGGTTGTAACTGATACAGAAAAGGCAAATGTGCTAAATCAGTGTATACAATAGAGTCTGAGTTCCCAGGCTCACTTCATAGATGCACTGACTCAGCTCAATCTAGTCAGTGGCTGACTCAGGATATGATTCATAAAGCTTTAATAAAAATTAATGTAAACAAGGCGCCAGGGCCTGATGGTATACATCCACGGGTTCTAAGAGAGCTTAGTTCAGTTTAAGACCATCCCCTATTTCTGATTTTCTCAGATTCACTTTTATCTGGTATGGTGCCTATGGATTGGAGGAAAGCTGATGTCATCCCAATATTTAAAAAGGGATTGCGTTCTCAGCCTGGCAATTATAGGCCAGTAAGTTTGACATCTGTGGTGGGCAAATTATTTGAAGGCTTGTTAAGGGATCACATTCAAAATTTTGTCCTAGTGAATGGTATTATGAGCAGAAATCAGCATGGCTTTATGAAGGATAGGTCATGCCAGACAAATTTGATTGCATTTTATGATGAGGTAAGTAAGATGCTGGACAGTGGGGGGGCAGTAGATGTGATCTATTTGGATTTTGCCAAAGCGTTTGATACCGTGCCCCACAAGCGACTGCTTTCTAAACTAAAGTCTGTTGGGCTTAATGAAGTTATTTGCACATGGATAGGGAACTGGCTACAGGATTGGGTACAAAGGGTGGTTGTTAATGGTACATTCTCTACTTGGAGTTAGGTTCTTAATGGGGTCCCTCAGGGCTTGGTATTGGGTCCACTTTTATTTAACTTGTTCATTAATGACTTAGGGGAGGGTGTTGTAAGTAATGTATCAGTGTTTGCAGATGACACAAAACTATCCAGCCCAATTAATTCCATCCAGGATGTGGCATCCTTGCAACAGGATCTTGACAAACTGGCAATCTGGGCAGCTAAGTTGCAAATGAGATTCAATATTGATAAATGTAAAGTCATGCACCTGGGATGTAAAAATATTCAAGCCACTTATACCCTTAATGGGACTGCACTAGGCAAATCCATTATGGAAAAGGACCTTGGAGTCCTTGTAGATGATAAACTTGGCTGTAGCAAGCAATGCCAGTCCGCAGCATCAAGGGCCAATAAGGTCTTGAGCTGTATTAATTAAGCTATTATTAAGCTATGAGGAAAGACTGGCCAAATTGGGGATGTTCATGCTGGAGAAGAGGTGCTTAAGGGGTGATATGATAACTATGTATAAATATATAAGGGGGTCATATAATAATCTCTCTAATGCTTTATTCACCAGTAGGAAGGGGTTTTTTACAGTGAGAGCTGTGAAGATGTGGAATCGTCTCCCTGAAACTGTTGTACAGACTGATACATTAGATAGCTTTAAGAAGGGGTTGGATGGCTTTTTAGCAATTGAGGGAATACCGGGTTATGGAAGATAGCTCATTATATAAGTTGATCCAGGGACTAATCCGATTGCCTTTTTGGAGTCAGGAAGGATTTTTTTCCCCCTCTGAGGCAAATTGGAGAGGCTAAGGATGGGTTTTTTTGCCTTCCTCTGGATCAACTAGCAGTTAGGCAGTTAAAATAAAAATTAAAAAAAAAAGTTTGAACTTGAAAGTCTTTTTTTTCAGCCTAACTTACTATGTTACTATGTATACATTACATTTTTGACTTACTAACTATATTAGAAACATTTTTATTTTGCACAGCCTATTTATCCAGGTTTTATTTTTACACTGAACTGTTCCTTTAAATCATTTAATGCATTTAACCTTTTCATTAGCACACTAAAGCACCATTGTTCACAATGTTGAATGCTTTAATTTGATGGGATGATGTGAGACAATTTTCTGTGTTTAATGGGATAAGTGGGATAAACAAAAGTGGCTTCATCTGTTGATCCAACTGCTGGGAATAATCCTTAATTCCTCAGTTTGATTCATAATGAATCTGACCCTCAATGTGTGTGGGTCAAAAAAAAACAGAATTCACAGTTTCTTCAGTGTGGAACCTGCACTAGAATTCTGTTTCATGGTCTTTTGCAGAAAAAAAACATTCTGTCCTTTGACTTCCACGTAAACCAGTTGGTTCAACCAAATGGAGCCCTACCCTGAGCCACTCTGGTATGTCTAAGGAACCTTTTTCACTATGCTAAGAAATTAATAGTTGTAGCATATTTGAAAGGAGCAATATTGATACTATGTAGAGCCAAATTAGATTACATTTTAAAATTTTGATATTTTTTAATGTTTTTGCAGCTTTTACAGCAAGGTGAAATGGGACTGTTTAACGCTTTACTACAAAACTTGTTAACAAATATATTTCATCATATAGCATTGCACTAATTTCTATGCTAAGCCCAAAGTCCTCAAAAAGTCTTCACTACCTGATTTTCTCCCATATTCACCTGTAATAAATACAATTAAAATGTCAAATATTTATGTAATGTTCACTCTGACGAATGATTTCTTGGGATATCCCAGTTGAATTTTGTAAGCTGAATTCAAATACTGTCACAGTAGCAACTGTTACATTTTCATCAAAACAACACAATTTAAGGTGTTAAACTTTTCTGCTTATAAAATGTGTGATGTGATAACTAAACAACTGTATGAGTACTGATATTGATGTTTTAGTGCAGGTATGGGACCCTTTATCCAGAATGCTCAGGACCTGGGGTTTTCCGGATAATGTATCTTACCATAATTTGAATCTTCAAAACTATAGTCTACTAGAAAATCTTGGAAACATTAAATAAACTCAATAGGCTAGATTGCTTCCAACAAGGATTAATTATATCTTATTTGGGATCAAGTGAAAGCTACTGTTTTATTATTACAGAGAAAAAGGAAATAATTGTTAAACAATGGGGTTATTTAATTTTAATGGACTCTATGGGAGATGGCCACTCCATAATTCAGAGCTTTCTGGATAATGGGTTTCCAGATAACAGATCTCATATTTGTATTACTTTAAATACTTAAAATACTTTTGCACATCTAAAATGCACTACAGTAAAATAGGCAAATTTCCCTAAACATATTCAACATTTGTGTGCATTCATTATATGGTACCTCTATAATTAGCCATACAAAGTTGAATAGATCACATGCTGCTCCCTTGATTCAAGCTGGTTGAAGGATGTACTATTTTGGACAGTAGCCCACAACATGCTTCACAACTCTGACATCTGTTCTGTTCATTAAATGGATAACACTTTTCATAGTGACTAACTCTGAAGGGCCCCATGTTTCTTGGTCACAAAAACTAAATATATTTAAAAAAAAAAAAAAAAAGAGCATAAGAAATTATATTTTTTAATGCTTTATAAAGAAACTAACTATGCTGTGAAACTTCCTTCTGGCAGGTTAATATAACTGACAATTACTTACCTTGTACAGTATATTAAAATTAGAAAGGTATTTTTATAAGTGATAATTTCATCAAAGAGCAGACAGATCGTAGGTGTGTGCTATTATGCATGTACACCCGCATTTGGTACATTTTATCAAACATATTTTGTTCTTTTGTCAAGCATGGTTTTAAGAAACATCATTAAGTAACTATTCATTTTTCTTAAATCTATCTAACTGAAATGCTTCTTCTTCATAACATATCATTTTTTCAGCTGGCTGTTCTGGCTCATCTTTCTAGGTTTCCGTGTAGAAGAACTAAGTATTTCCAAATCTACAAGACAATCCCTTAAAGATTGAGATTGATCTTTAATTTGCATTACCCACTTGATCTTTGATTGCAGCTCTGATTGGAAATTTCATTTTTCATTTCAATGTAGTTTGAACCGTTTGCTCATTGCATCTGACATTTACTTTCTTTTGGTTCTCTACTGTTCACAAGGGTTGCACAACTGCAGATACATTTCTCAACAGTTCCGTTAATGGGTGTATTTTCCCTCTATCCATCATTTCTTCTTTTTAAAGGGGTGGTTCACCTTCAAGTTAACTTTTAGTATATTGTAGAAGGGCCAATTCTAAGAAACTTTTCAATTGGTCTTCATTATTTATTTTTCATTGTTTTTTAATGATTTGCAATTTTCTTCTGTTTCTTTGCAACTTTCAAATGGGGGTCACTGACACCATCTAAAAACAAATGCTCTGTAAGGCTACAAATATAAAGTTATTGCCACTTTTTATTACTTATCATTCTATTCAGTCCATCTCCTATTCATATTCAAGTCTCTTATTTAAATCAATGCAGGGTTGCTAGGGTAATTTGTAGAAATTAGAAACCAAATTGCTGACACGCCAAACTAGAGAGCTGCTGAATAAAACGCTAAATAACTATAAAACCACATACAATAAAAAATGAAAACCAATTGCAAATTGTCTCAGAATATCACTCTCTGCCTTATACTAAAAGTTAACGCAAGGGTGAACAACCCCTTTAATACTTGCTTCCGAGTTTGTCACTCACTGTTTCAGTGTAAACCCCTCCTCAAACATACATAACCTAGCAACTCCCTAAACAGAACTCTAGAGTTGTGGCTATTTATAAAGCTGGCTTAGGATCTGCATACGTCAGTTCAAAGAGTTTTCTTTGAAAGGAACTGTTTAGTGTAAAAATAAAAACGGAGTAAATACATCTGCAGGGACCCATAGGTTTCTGATTGGCACCTATGGAGTTAAGTCCCTGATATCTGTTACTAGGCAGAAGTTTATGTTACAAGTGTATACTTCTAACCAATAGTTACAGCCCAGAGTGCAATGACAATTTCCTGCCACACAGTTTTATAGTGCTGGAAAGGAGTGGCCACTTCCTCTTTTGCTGCTGGTGTCTGGATCGACTGGATGTGCCATTGAGCCAGGGAGCAGGAAGGCCCCAGTAAAGCCACGTGACCCTAAAGTGACCAGTAACTTTAGTGGGTAAATCGGGGACCAGGCCACTGTTATAGTCTCTCTAGGGAGAGAAAGATAGTCAGCTGTATTTAGTATGAACAGTGTGTGTTCCGAAAAGGAGTATTAGCAGGAAGAGATCTTCCTACAAAGCTTCTCCTGTGAGGCTTTTAGTGCAGGGACATCAAGGTGGTAGGGATTAGGAATAGCGGCAGCTATCGACCTTACACTGGTGTTCTGGCCAGGCACATCTCAGCAGCAGGAGGGTTGTATGGAATGGATGTACAGATGCAGCCACTTGGATTTGTGTCTTAAATACGTCATGACTCAGGGCTAATTGAAGAAACTGTGTTATCTAAAGTTATCTTAACTGATTTAATGCATTTAACCTTTTCATTAGCAAACCAAAGCACCATTGTTCACAATGATGAACACTTTAATTAGATGGGATGCTGTGACACAATTTTCTGTGTTAAATGAGACAAGTGTGAAGAATGAGTTTAGTTATTCTCTGTCAAACACACAATCCAAAGTGGCTTCATCTGTACCCTTGGCTAATCAGACTCTGAGGAATAATCACCTTATTGAAGTGTGTGTGAAAGTTCTGCTAATATCTCAACTACAGCTGTGTGCACCTCTGCTATTTCCTCTGCATGCTCCTGTGTGAGTAATAAACCTGGGGATATTGCTTATGCTAATAAACGTTCACCTTTTGTTGTACAGAACCTCCTGGCGCCCATTTCATCTTTTATTGTACAGTTTGCCTGGGTGTTGTAGTTATACTACCTTATACTAGCCCAAGAAAGCATTACACATCGTTTGTGCAAAATAGAGAAAATTTTCAATATACGTAAGTAGCCAAAAAAGTAATATCTAAAGGTTGGAGTGACTGGATGTCTAACATAATTACCAGTTAGGAGCAAGAATGGCAAATGCAAACCCTAAGAAAGTAAATGAGGTGCCAATCCACTGGATCAGATAACAAATAATTCCAATCAATTAAACAAAATAAACCAAGAAATTGCACGCTCAAAAATAAAAATATTTACATCATTAAAAAGTCCAACATGTTTCAACCACACAAAGTGGTCTTCATCAGGGGAAATGTAGCAGAAAGAATCATTATTACAAAACAGTATTTGTACCTTAGCAATACACCTTAATGCACAGTAGGCCATTCTGGTCCCTGCATTAAGCAGTGGGCAGAAGTGACATCAGATGCCATTCAGTTCCTGGATTAAGGAGCTGCTACACATAGGATGCATAAGGTATAAATACTGTTTTGTGATAATGATTTTTTCTGCTGCTTTTTTTTATATTTTTCCTCTGATGAAGACCACTTTTTGTGTTTGAAACACATTGGACTTCCTTATGATGTAACTAATCATTGACTTGAGGGGGTCATATGGGTCATGTTGAAATGTGACCTGCATGCTAAGGGTCAAAAGCAAACTAACTACTCAGTTATGTCCCATGTGGCCTCCTCAAGTTTTTATTTTTACACTGAATTGTTCCTTTGAGGAATGTGAAAAGCAATTTATTAAAATTATTGCAAGAAAAAAAGAAGGAACAACCTTGAGTCCCACATGAAGACACTATGCCAAACCTGGTTTGGGAAGGCATACACTATAAGACATACAGTATGTGGTAGAAATAAAAGTCATTCAAGAAGATAAAATAGGTACATGGTATGATGGTTACTTTCCCCTGGATTATTTCCTCTTTATCACAATGCAACTCTACTTATATTGTCCAAAATCTAATATCTTGCAAACTAAAATATCACATTGTGAAAATTATGTCTGAAAACCAAATGAAAACAAATTTCAAGCATAACTACAAAATTTATGTTACATTTTGTTCTCTTACCTACTGTTGTGGAGTTCTCTACTTCAACATCTATAAAAGAAACAAAATCAATGTTTTAAAGAATGATATAAATATGAGACAAAAAGATATACTGATAACATTAAGGGGCATATTTATCAAGGGTTGAATTTTCTAAGTGAAAATACTTCAAATTCGACCAACCAAAATGAATTCAAAGTATTTTTTTTCGGATGAAAACGGACTGTTTTCAATCGAACAGGTCAGTTTTCATTCGAATTGTTTGAATCAAATGATAAGCGCATTTGATCGAACGATTTGAACGATTTCCCCACCAAAAAACTTTGACTTCTCAAACTTCAGCTAAAGACTCCATAAAGGTTATAGGAGGTCCCCCATAGGCTAAAACAACAATTCGACAGGTTTAAGGTGGCAAAGGGTCGAAGTTTTTAAAGAGACAATACTTTGATGTTCAAATAGTCAAATTAGTTCAATTTGAATCTCATTTTAGCCTATTCGATAGTCGAAGTACCCAAAAATTACTTTGAAATTCAAATGTTTTATTCGAATTTTGACTTTGACCCTTGAAAAATCTGCCCCTAACTGTTAAAGAAAGCTACATCATCAACCACAAATGGAAATCTGGTAACTGTAAATGACCTGTCAGTATTGTATTACTAGTGCATTTTTGTACAGTAAAATAAATAAAACTTTCCATAGATAAAAATAAACTTTCCATGTCCAGTAAGTGATAGTGGCTAGGCGAATCTGGGGTGTTTCACTTTTGTGAAACCCCGGCACGTCTCATTGCCGGTGTAAAAAAAACTGACACCCACGTCCAAAAACAGATGCTCACATCCAAATGAGTCAGGCAAAATTTTCCCGGCGTACGTAAATTTATTTGGGTGCATCGAATAGTGGGAGTTTGCAGAAAATTCATCCCAGGTGAATAAATTCACCCATCACTTATAGTGGCATGTCCATTAGAACAGTTTCAGTTGATAATCTCATCACTCAGGATAGCATCAGTCTGTGTATCCTATTTTTTTATTGAAATAAAGCTTGCCATAAAGGCTACAATTTAGAGCTAAATGCATAAGTATTTGAGATTTAGTTTGCTTGATGAGGCATACTTTTCGACACCATATCTCGACATAATTTATTATCATTGACATTATTAGGTATTTATGTGTGATACTAACTCTCCATGGTTGCTGTATTTGATGAGCATTTTTGTTCTTAATTTAGAGGATTTTCCCATCCATGTTAATGATCAGACGTATGACTTTAATATTGATGAGCAAAATCTTTTCGCTGAATTTTGCCGCAAACATGACACCCATAAACTCCAATGGGTGACAAAAAAAATTGTCACAGGTCAAATAAAATTTGACTGGCCACATTGCATGACAAGAAAACTGTGATGCCCATAGACTTAAATGCATTTTAGTGCATTTTTGCCATTTCCCAAATTTTGTGCATTTGTGTAGTTACCACATTCACAGACAAAATCCAGTATTCAAGTTTAATGTTTAACATATAATGAAGCCTATCCAGATCTTCACAAGGCCCCCCCCCAGCAGTATACACCATATCCAGCTGGCAACAAGTTGTGGACATACAGTAGGTGTGCACACCAGGGTTGTGCCGGTGTGCACAACCCTGCTTAACCAGAGATGACTAGTCCTAGCACTGCCTATTACAGTCCCTGCTGTGGATGGGATTATAGAAATTGTGTAACACAAATAAGTTGTTTTATTTTTATTTTATTTTTATATTAGCATTTCATTTAGGGACAGTCACTGGCAGCAAAATATAGATACCTATAACATACTCAAAAAATATTTTGCATTACAAAAGCAGAAGAGGTATTTTGAAGGATTGTACTAAAAACCGAAATGGAAAATACATTTGAAATATTTTATGAATTATGAACCACATATTATGACCATTTCATTCTAAGGGATAGTTGCCCAAGTTTGAGTTTTATTATTATAAAGCTGTATCACCCTATTTGTATGCATTTTGAAAAAGTGTTTGGAACCATTCCAAAGGCTCCCTTTGCATTATTCTAGTTAGTATTTTCCTGTTTTTCCTATTTGTTGATTAAGTCAGTTCAAAGGCTTGAATTTAGCCTGTCTAAGCTGTTAGCAGCTTCTGATTTTAAGTATAGTTTAGCTTCAAAACTTGGTATGACACTGAATCTGTTTTGAAACATAGCATCATTTGTACAAAAAACATTTGCACCATATGGCCAGAGTGCGGTTTTCATTGGAATACACATTATTCTGTTAATTCTTTTCAGTAACAATCAAACTGACTGTTTTTTCTTATGTGTTACAAAACATATATGTATATATATATATATATATATATATATATATATATGTAGGCAAGGTTAAATTAGCATGAGTAGAAAATAAAGTAACAGACATTGCTACTGTATAGTGTGAATGATTCTTGTTTTGGCCCATCCCCTTTAAATATGGTGACAGTATATGGAATGGTTAATAAAGGATATTGGACTTCATTGCAAATCATAATACTATGAGTGTGTGCCAGCATGGTTTTATGCATAATAGATCTTGCCAGATTAACTTAATTTCTTTTTATGAGAAGGTGAGCAGGGATCTCAATTCTTGGATGGCAGTGGATGTGATTTACTTTACTTTGCTTAAGCCACACAGATACAGTGCCACACAGAAGTTTACTGGTTAAAGATTGTTGGCCTGGAACATAGTATTTGTACCTGGATAGAGAACTGGCTAAAAGGTAAATTGAACATTTTCTAATTGGACCATTGTTGTTAGTGGAGTACCACAGGACTCTGTACTGGGTCCTTTGCTTTTCAACTTGTTTTTTAATGATCTGGATATGGGCATTGAAAGTACTGTTTCTATTTTTGCAGATGATACTAAATTGTGCAGAACTATAGGTTCCATGCAGGATGCTGCCACTTTTCATAGTGATTTGAGTAAGTTGGGAAACTGGCCAGCAAACTGGAAAATGAGGTTCAATGTTGATAAATGCAAGGTTATGCAATGATAATATAAATGCAAACAATACACTAAATCGCAGTTTGTTGGGAGTTTCTGAAATGAGAAGGATTTAGGGGTTTTTGTATATCAGAAAATAACCTCAGACATCAGAAAATAACATTTTTTATCTATCTATCTATCTATCTATCTATCTATCTATCTATATATATATATATATATATATATATATATATAACTTTGTCTTTAAATGCTATTTATTTTGCCTTAAAAGTATTTGCTTGATATTGTTACAAGACTTCTCTTACCCCCATGTTCCTCTATGAGGGGGCTGCCATATTTGTGCAGCAGTAGTCTATTAGCATTAGAAACTCACAGTCAGGTTTAGGAACTTCAAGTGACAATTACTTACAAAAGCAGATCTATGAGAGAAAAACCATCAAATGGATGAATATTTTTGCTGTCTAAATTTGGCAAACTCATTAATGAGTGTATGTTGCAGTGTTCACATTTTGTAGGCTCAAATAAATTTAAGTCACATCTGATATATTCTGAAAACTAACTGTAGCCAATATGACATTTCCCAGTTGTGTTTCACTGAAAAGAGACATAATGCTATCCACACTACAAAAGTTGATTTGATGCCAATGCCTTTATCTGTAGTCATGCCCAACAGAACTAGAAAAGAAATATCAATTATTGAAATAGATAGTCTTTTTGTATGGAATGTATTGTACAACAATGTCATGTGTCAACAGTGGAAATAAACCTTTTATTCTTTTAAATTACATAAACTGAAACTAAAAGATCAGAAAAACAGTAGGAACTGTTACACACATCACTGGGACTATGTTGGGAATTCATTTACACTGTATGTAAAAGCATTTTTTTATAATGCAGCATTTTCTGCTTTTTTAAAATATATATATAATGTCTCTATATTTACATTCAAAATAATGTGACATTAACCTTTGTTATAATAAAATAGATGTTTAGGGGATATCAGGTATTTAAGCTAGCCTTCCCTGCCTCCAGTATAAGGAAAAGATAAAATAAGGGCTTTAAAGTGGACCTGTCACCCAGACACAAAAATCTGTACAATAAAAGTCCTTTTCAAATCAAACATGAAATCCAATTTCAAATTTTAATTAAAGCATTCATAGGTGTTTTAAGCTCATTTAAAAAACTCAGCTGTCAATCAAATATTGTCTGCCACTCCTCTATGCCTTAGGCATAGAGGCGGGGCAGATAATTACTTTCACTTTCCATTCAGCACTTCCTAGTTGCCACTGCTCCCCACACATTCCCCCAGTTCTCTTAACCATTTAATTGTGTAGCCAGGACATGGGGATAGACATCTGGTCCCCAATTCTGGTGCACAAACAAGATTCTGAGATAATGCAAGGCTTGTCTTAATAACAGTGTCCACAAAATAGCTCCTGCCTGTTTGCTATAATTATGAATTCCCAGACTGAAGAAAACAAGATTAAAATAATGTATATAGTGTAATTAATGTTCATTTTGCTTGACTAATGTGGTAAAATAGTGATTTTGAATATTTTTTTTGGGTGACAGGTCCACTTTAATACCTGTATGGTTGCAATCGTGTGTCAAAAATAATTCCAATAAAGAGGGAATTGGCACACAGAGGACTAAAAATGTAGAGGCACTCACCAAGCAGAAAATGTGGGCTGGGTGCAACAGCCCCAAACCCTCAGCATAGGGAGTCGCAAACTGTAAAAAAGGCCAAATACAGAGTTTTACCCTAGAAGGACAAACTTTTGGAAAAAGTCAGGAAACAAACATCATGTGAACACAGTTTAGTCAGAATACAGGACTTGCTTTGTCTGGAGATAATTCTATGAATTTAAGTGAGTAAGGCAAGCTAGAAATATCCACTTTTTGCTCCATCTAATGAATGATGCTGGATGTAGTTCTTTGATATAACTGCCCTAATGTGAAGGGACCACAGTGCTGAATGCATTCTCACTTAGCATATTGCTCCCTGTTTCCACTTGAGGGGAACTTTATCACCAGCTGTCAACCTTAAAAGGGTGTCCTTACAGGTGTTCCTAGGCTCCCGTGTTTATCTAACCCTAAAGAACAACAGTTACCTACTGTACCAAGCTTTTCCACAGTGGTGTCACAGAACCCTGCCTTCCTATGAGAGTATCTGACAACAATAATACTACCTCATTGATCTTTAAGAATCCTTTAACCCTGTGGTGTGATTCAATATAACACTTTTGTTTGCTCTGGTGTCCAATTTTTATTTCTATAAAGCAGTTGAAAGGTATAGTGGCTCAACACCCCCCCTTTCCTACTCTACTCAGTGAAAGCCCATCTGGTCCAGAGTCCAGAGTGACCCATGTTCTGCTTGTACAAGCTGAAAAGGCACTTTAAGGCCATGATAGGGTAACAACTTCTATATACACAAACATTCATAGATGCACATATTTTTATATCGTTTTTGTATTAAATAATTTTTGGTCTAAAGCTCGGCAGTTTATAAACTTTATATTAAAAAAAAGACCTGAACATTTTGCCATTTCACGGGCAACTGAACAAACATTACTCTGTACTAGATAGTAAAACTGGATATGTTAACATTTATGCAAGGACTGCAAACTATTTTTATTTCAGAACTTGAGTTCTTTTCAAGTTATAGTTTACAGGCTAAAGGTAAAAGGTAAAATTTGCAGGCTAAACATGGTCCAGGGGGCAAATTTACTAAATTCACATGAATGATTCGGAATTAGATCAAATTTTCAAAAAGATTCAAATTCGAATTTTTGAATATTTTTGAAGGCCACTTGGACCATCAAATTTAATTCGAATAAAATTCACCCTCGAATTCGACCAATAGTAAATCTGCCCCCAGGAGTTTCATATTAATACAAAGGCATATGGCCAAAGTTTGAGTAGTTTTATACAGGAAATAGGACACAGTAGTAAGTTCATAAACATAACTTGTCCTGAAATTTAAATAGAAGGATTTTTGTGAAATCGTTCGAATCATTCAATTTTTTATTCGATCGAATAAAAACAGCTATATTTGATCAAAAATGACCCCCTCAAAAATTTAGATGGTCAAATGTCAAAGTTTTTTAACCCTATCGGGCAGATTTACTAAGGGCCAAATTTTAGAAGTAAAATAACTCGAAATCCAACCCTTGAAGTTTTTTAAAGGGCTTTATCGATTGAAAATTAACCTATTTTGATCGAACTTAGAAAAATTTTCAGGACAGGTTCTATCAGGTCACTCATAGGCTAAAATGGCAATTCAGCAGCTTTAAGCTGGAGAATAGCCAAAGTCAAAGGTTTTTAAAAGGCAAGTACTGCAAAATTCGAATTTTCAAATTTTTTCAATTCAAATTGAATTTTGGGCTATTCGATATTAGAAGTAGCCCAAAATTACTTCGAAATTCGAATTTTAAAAATTCGTATTTTATTATAATTTTCACTTCGACCTTTAGTAAATGTGCCCCTAAGTGTCTCTTTAAGGGAGAAATTCTAACATGTATGTGAGCTTGGGAACAAACCGATAATTTTGAAATGCAGTACTTGTTTCCATAGAAACTAGTCCTTTCAGGGACATTGAAAACTATAGAAAAATTACTTTCCTTTACACTGAACAATTTATCACTATGAACTACAGGTTATAGGGGCTGGTGTTGTGAAAACTGGATAGATTAAAGGCCAAATGCACTGAGCGAAAGTAATTAGAATGCTGCTTTGCTTTCATCTATCATTTGCTTAATTATCAATACTTAGTATTTCTGATGGAATATCTACATTCACTTGAAATTATATATCTATCTATTATATGGTTATATATAGTGATGGGTGAATTTATTCAGCAGGCATGAATTTGCGGCGAATTTTCACGTTTCACTGGCGTGTAAAACTCAGACGCCGGTGCATTTTCACCAACAAATTTTCGCCAACGACCAAACACTGCCGCCGGAGTCAAAAACGAGATGCCGGCACCATTGTGCAAATTTTTCTCCATTTTGCAAATTTCGCAGGAATTTCGAGAGGGACAAATTCACCCATCACTAGTTATATTGTGTCCCAGAATAAGCAAATCACAAAAAACGCTGCATATCTATCTATCCATACACACATACCACATATACACGCACACACACACACACATACATATATATATATATATATATATATATATATATATATATATACACAGAGAGTGGGCCCTGGCTTATTTTGGATAAATTGTAAAAATATGAATAAATAAAGAACATTTTAGCACTTGACTTTAAGTCATATTATTCAAATATATATTCTTTTACTTTCTGTTGTTTTCCCATAGGAAATTTATATAGGAATAAATAGAGTGAGCTAATCTCACATTTTGTTACATCTGACCCTAATTGTTCAAGTTTTGTAGTTATATACTAGTTTTACTAATAACCGGGAAAAAATAATTAAAGGGGTAGTTCGCCATTAAGTATTTTAGTATGGCTAGTTCTTAGAAACTGTTCAATTGGTCATTATTTATTCTTTTAAGATAATTTGCTGTTTTCTTCTGATTAGTAGAAAAGAATAGAAAGAATAGAAAGTAAAATATGTGAATTTGGTGTACTGCACCAAATGCAAAGAAGAATAAATCTTGAAATGTACAAGGCATTCTTCCATGAAACACATATCCAGTGGTCTATGAATTCTAAATCCAAGACAAAAATAATTTTTACTGTGACCAACAAAACAATAAAATTGATTTTTGTGTTTGAACAATCTGATTTGCTTATGAAAAGCAAAAATATTTCTGCCACATGAATGAAGTCAGAGGTGTTTTAGGTAAGGGATAGTAACTTTAATTGTCATTCTTTTAAGTAAAGAGAACAAAAATAACATATTACTAGTGTTACACAAAACCATTCCTTTTTGTAATATCTTCATAGGTAAATTACCAGCTGCCACTATAATAGGATCAAACAAACAAAGGGGACAACCCCCTTCTAAGTAAATTGTCTCTCTCATTATAAAATCTGGAGGAATAGACTAGGATTTGAAAAAGAATATTATTATTTCTTGCAACAAACAGCTAAACCTATTGTTTTGTTTTCATCATTCTATAAGAGGTGCTGATTAGTGTATTGTCTGAAAGCATTAATTTTCTCAGCAAATCAAAATGTGTTTTATTTAAATTACAACATTTGCCATGCCATCCATTTTTATTTATAGGAAACACAGTACTTTACTTCAAAGCCAATTTGGATGAAGCACACTTTATCTAGGCATCTGACACACACTACCTTCTCCAGTTTACAAAGTAAATGTATTATGTCTGCTTATGGAAGGCTTAAGAGAATTGTGTGGTCCATCTGATGAATTAATTATTTCATTTAAATTTCATTTTTTTTCTGCCTGAAACCAAGAAAGGGCATATTATAATTATATAATAAATATCTTACATTATATTAGTGATGTGTTTATCGTTGATTACCAGAATATTTGGATTTGTGAAGATGACTAGGAATTGGAATTTTGCACAAGATGGAGGAGCACAGTTAGTTTCCATACTGAGTTGTATACATGAATATGAAAACTGTTCAATTTAACCTTTTTGTGTAAATAAGCCAACATCTAAAAGAATTTAGAAATTCCACAAACAATAAGGAGCTTTCTTCAACATGTAAAATATAGTAGGCAGACAACCTAGACAAACAATGTAGCAAAAGGGCCACCAACTGCTGAAGGTAGAAACCACCCTTCTCCTCTATGGCTAGCAAATTATTCCCTGTAGGTTATGTTCCCAATTATAATAAAAATAACAAAGATGAAATAGAGAATTTAGCATAAATAGCACCCCACACTCAAGTTTGAAAGTGCATAAATAAAAATTCTAAAGCTTCTTTTAGAAACAAGGGAAAGTTGTGCTCACCACTTTATTTTTAAAAATATTAAGCAGCGGTGCAATGAGTTGTGACCACAAAATTCACATAGACAAATACAAGAGATCTCTGCACTCAACCCATTATCAATATACATATTAAGGACATTGAAACATGTTGTGCCTTAAGCTACTAAAAATGCCTTCCCCTTTCAACAAAACAGGGATTGTCTGTCCATATATATATGAGTACTCATAGTAGTATGCGTACGTGATCTGTTGGGGAAATAAAGCGTTTTAAAACCACCGCTGTCTGCTGATCCGTGAAAGTGCTCACAATATTGGATTCTATTCAACCAATTTTTAGTAGAGTTTTTGGCTTTGAAATCAGAAGTATTTAGGTTTCTGGTGCAGTACTTTGAAAATGTGGTAGTATCCTGCTGGGAGTTTTTGACCTATACAAATAATACATCTCCAAAAAACTATGCATATTTGGTATTGGCATGTTCTGGAGACATGGATCTTTCCAAATCAGCTATAATTTCATGCATAAAATAAATTATATTACTACTATATCTGTTTATATTATGGAATATATTATTTTTTTTTCATTTTTGTGAGAGTTAGAAGCTTATAACGTATTACATCAAAATTCTAGCATATTTTGAAAGTTTAGGTTGTTCTGAAAAAATCATAAATGGTTTTCTGGGTAAACCTTAAGACCCCTCCAGGAAAAGTCCTTAAAGGGATCTTGTCATGGGAAATTTTTTATTTTTTCAAAATGCATCAGTTAATAGTGCTGTTCCAGAACAATTCTGCATTGAAATCCATTTCTCAAAAGAACAATAAATTTTTTATATTTCATTTTGAAATCTGACATGGGGCTAGACATATTGTCAATTTCCCAGCTGCCCCAAGTCATGTGACTTGTGCTTTGATAAACTTCAATCACTCTCTACTGCTGTACTGCAAGTTGGAGTGATATCACCCCCTCCCTTTCCCTCACCCAGCAGCCTAACAAAAGAACAATGAGAAGGTAACCAGATAACAGCTCCCTAACACAAGATAACAGCTGCCTGGTAGATCTAAGAACAACACTCAATAGTAAAACCCATGTCCCACTGCGTACTATTCAGTTACATTTAGAAGGAAAAACAACAGCCTGCCAGAAAGCAGTTCCCTCCTAAAGTGCTGGCACAAGTCACATGACTTGGGGCAGCTGGGAAATTGACAAAATGGCTAGCCCCATGTCAGATTTCTAAACTGAATATAAAAAAATCTGTTTGCTCTTTTGAGAAATGGATTTCAGTGCAGAAGTCTACTGGAGCAGCACTATTAACTGATGCGTTTTGAAAAAAACATGTTTTCCCATGACAGTTTCCCTTTAAAATGAACTAAATGTTCAAAAACTGTCTGGCAATAAAAGTAAGCAAATCAGCTAGCAGTGAAAGGGTTTTTAAAACAATATGCAAAAAGTATTTCAGCACAAACCTTACTCATTGCACTCATGTTGAAAAAGATAGTGTACTTAAAAATTCTTCATGTAAGAGGGCATTAAGGGGCATATTTACTATTGGTCAAATTTCAAATAAAAAAAAATTCAAAATTCGACCATGTGAAGTAAAATCCTTCGAATATTGAATTTGATCAATTAATCATTTCAATCAATCGATTAGAAGGATTTTATCGATCATTTTTTTTTTATTCGGTCAAAAATAATGGTCCCCAATTCGGCAGCTTGGATCTGGTGAACTAGGTGGTCGAATAGGGGAAGTACTTCGACCATCGAATAGTTGAATATTCAAATAAAATTTTATTTGAATATTAGAATTATTCGAATTTGAATATTCGAATGTCAAATTTGCCTAATTTGCATATTCGAAGATTTAAGTTGGAATTTTATGCAAATTCAATCAAACTTCGAATTGTTCACACAAATTTTGTAAATCTGCCCCTAAGTCTGGAAAACCCATCTTTGATCTCCAAATGCCTAACTTTTTTTTCCCATTTTCCCATCTGCTATGTAGACACCAACAATTTGCTCTACTTATTTTTTATGTCCTTGGCAAAGGAAAATGTATTTAAGAATAATAATAATGATGTTAACTGACAAAGAAAACTAGTGTAATGCTAAAACCTGCACATTTACTAATGGTAGAAGTGAATATTCAAAAAACAAATTCAAAGTAATTTTGGGCTACTTCGACTCTCAAATTTCCCAAAAATCAATTAGAATAGCAAAAATTTGAATATTCCACAAGTCAAATTTTTGAAGTACTGGTCCTTTAAAATCCTTCAACCTCATAGAACCTGTTCCAAGAATTCAAAGGATTTTGTGCAAAATCCTTCAAATTGTTTGATTTTAATGATGCAATTGAACGATTCAAACAATTTTTATTCGATCGAAAATAGACCTATTCGATCAAAATATGTCAATTTTCGGTTGAAAAAAGCCCTTTAAAAAACTTTGAGGGAATTTAGAAGTTTTTTCACTTTGAAAATTCGGCCCTTAGTAAATCTGCCCCATGATGATGAGTCAAATTGAAAACCACAGACAGCTAGTTTATATAGTAAGCACTTATGTGGGTGTTTAATAGACTCTGAAAATTTTAATTCTTTAAAATATATGTTTCCTAAAGCCATGCTGACTATTACTTACTTATTACTATTTATAGCCTTGACCAAGATTTGATTTGATCATAAAAAACTTAAGGTTTATCTCCTGAAAACACTATAAATTGGAAGTGGATTATGAAAAATAGGTTTTCTCCTAGAATTGAAATGGACTGATTATTTCTATAAAATATAATCCCAAATATGATCTCTCAAATATTTCTTCACTAGAGATGTCAAACTTATATGACCAGGCTGTAGATGCTTACAGATATATACATTTGTAATTATTTTATTTTTTATCTTTTATGAAAGCATAAATCTAAAAATTATTGACGCGTCATTGATCACTATAAGTCCTTAAACATTCATACTAGGCTAATATATATATACTTTTTTTCTTTCTGGTTTTCTGAGCTACGGAACAATATTGTACAGTCATTGCAAGGTTATCTGCCCAAATAAAGCCAAAATATGTTTATTATAAAGAACTAGAAGAGTTTGGAACAAATAAGAAGGTAAAATTTGGAGAGAAATTAAACAGAAGCTGTCCACTGTAGCAGTCTTATAAATGCCACAGTCTAAAACAATTGTCTTATAAAATATCTAAACGCATTGGCGAGATTACCTTTTGGATCCTATAAATATTTGAAAACATCATTATTCCTGGCAAAGCATTGCTTACATGATTCATAAATTGTTTGCAGAAAATATTTGCAATTTTGATGTCCGAATGAAATTGTGTCTCTGCAATAGCATATACAGTACATTGACATACCTTGCTAGAGAAGCTTCTTTCTACTATACTTCAACTATTCTTCAAAAAGGTCCCATGTTTCCAATTTCTTGAAAATATGCACATGGTCAGCATTTTAGATAGACAGGGGATGGGCTGTGGAGGTCTCCAATTCCATTTGTTGATGTGGAAGGCAAGGGGCAGATCATATTGTTGGTTTCTGGCACAATAGATTGTGTCTGTTTCTTCTGGGGAGCAGGCCTCATTTCAAAATTTTAGTCCAAATTCATAGATATTTTACCACAAAACTGTATCAGCCAAAAAAGGTTGCCGATTCCTAGTTCTGAGATGATTCCTGTGCCTTATTGCTATGTACATATTCCCAAATCCCCAATGCATCTTTGCTAATATCTGTTAAGCTGTACCATGCACTTTTATATATACTGTATGAAAACACACACACATACACAAGTGATATACTGTACACAATACAGGCTGTAAAGAGGCTATCTCAAAGTGATAAAAATTTTCCAGCCATTAACAGGCAGTCTGTTATTCAGGGGCACTCTGCCAATGAGGCGAGTTGAGGCACTCGCCTCTTCTGGCCATATCCCCTGGTTGCCAGGTGTGGCAAAAATGCCGTTCCTGGTAACTAAGACACTAGCTAGCACTAGCAACATGGACCCCCTGACCCCCGTCCGGTGCTGAAGTGCCATGGGGAGGTGGGGGGGACGGCAAAAATGAAATCTGCCTCAGGCAGCAAATTGGACAGGATCACCACTGCTGGCATTTAATGCAAATCAGACACATCAGTGAAGATGACAGTTAACAACTGGAAGAACTGTAAAGTCATGCACATACATGGAATCCAAATGTGACATTTACCCCTAAAATATTAGTAGACAGCATTGCTGAAGTAGTGAACCCCTGGTTTCACTGCTTTATTACAACGAGTCACATTTTTCCTGTGTGCACAAATCAGTACAATAATTTATATTTTCATTTGATTTTTTAAAAAGCAATTACGAACAAATGATACAATTATTTCTAATTATTTCTCAAGAAAAGCTAAAATCCTTTCCTGCCGTTGAAAGGGAGCTACCATAGAATATTGCCTATCACCCCTGACTTTATAATAAATGCAGAAGGATTACAGTTATTGTATTTCTAAGATGTTGAAATTATTTTCTGGATAATCTTTTTAAAATACCTCAGAGAAACTATAATATTGTTTTGACAGCTTTTTTTATTTGTTGATATTATATTATTCCCTTTTTCCAGTATTACAATCAAGAAAATTCTATTTTTGTCAAAAGTACTTTATTTTAGCTAAGTCTCTCTCGTGTTCTATTGTTCAGCAGAATTCTAAAGACAGGAAATGTTTATTTTCTTTAAATTCATGGAGGCTGCCTTGATTTTGTTTAGCTACTTGCCTGCTGCAGATTTTAAGAGCTACACCATTGGCAACCAAGTACCTTGTATCAGCATCACAGATTCTAGTTTCTTTTTTTGTTTATAATAGTCAATAATACAAGAGGTTCCCTTGTACTTGTGAGTTGCCCTATGTACCTTGCCCTGGGTTTCAACTTGAAACAAGCTATAGAGTACAGCAGGGGTGTCCAAACTGCGGGCCGAGGGCCAAATGCAGCCCAGGATGGATATGAATGTGGCCCAGCTTGAAACGCTCAGTTCTCAAGAAAACGTCATGTTGCATATAGGAGGAGGGGGACTCTGCCCATTGCCCAGTTGTGTATTTTCTTTACTTTTACAAATCAAAAGTGTTTGTGTATTTCATGTGTGGCCCCAAGACAATGTTACTTCTTCCAATGTGGCCCTCGAAGCCAAAAGTTTGGACACCCCTGGAGTATAGCTTGTACAATGATATGGGTGCATGTATAGACCCCTAGGAAGGACTTTGACTCTCTTATCAATCCAGCAATTGCACTCATATCATTGGCAAGTGTGTTCTTGAATCATATTTGAGTATGATATTTGTTCATCACATACATGAATCTTATTAAAAGAACACACACGTATTGATCGTGTTATGGGACTAAGCAAATCAGCAAAAAGCATTAACTACTTATGCTTCAACCCTAACCCTTTATGAGCCATGGTGGGAACAAATAAGAGTAGAGAATGGTGGGTGTCCTTATACTCAGCCAGCAGTTGTTAGTTAGTCTTTGGTTGTCTTTAAAGGACCCTCTAATCATCATAAGGGGATGTCAGATTGGAATCTAAAACTCTTGCTAGTTTGAAGAGCACTCATGAGGCTCTGGATATAGGTGTGGTTATGAGACTGAATCACAATGGAGCCATATATGATTTTGTAATAGTGACATATTATAAAGTGAAATGTCAAAGATTTAAAGTGAAATGTTAATGCTGGTAAAAGCTTTATATTTTGAGCCCATGGTCCCTTTTCTAGATAAACTTGCTTTGGGCTACTGTAAAAAAAAAACTGGTGCTGTATATTAAGCATTAGGTGGAAGAACCGCATTAATTGCTAGGGTTTTGGTTTCTGTTACAGAGAAACATAGGTTTGGCCGGTGAACGTAGGCAGAATCCAGTGCAAAATTCCAAAAGAGATTATGTTACCAAAAGTATTGCACTGTAAAGAGACTTTGCCTTCAACCCCATATTTAATGTCTGTACAACAGGTGCACAATTAACGTTGTCTACATCAAAACTAAATCAAATGCACTATGGGGAAATTAAATCGTGCTCTAGCTATAGGCCTTTTTCATGCCAAAGAAATGTATGAAGCATCAGTAAGGCACAGATATATGCCTAAGGGAAGTAGATGTTTTCTAATATCATACCCACTGTTCCACAATTGCAAATTTAGGAAATAAGCCACAAATTGCAAAAGAGTTTGATGTAGACAACGTTTGTATAAATACAGCATTCTCTTAATTTGGTGGTTCCCTTCGACACTTTGTCTGTAAGTAATTCAAATGCTACGGAACTCCATTGAGCTCACTGTTCAAAAGAGTTTTCTTCTTGCCACCTGCCAATGGCTGGCATTAAGTACAAGAGATTATTTCTCCCAAAAGCACAAGGCACCAAGAGCAGAAAATTCTGTGGGCACAAGTACCTCATGAAGGGCTCCTAAAGATGTAATTTCGTTGGACACAAATACCGGAGGGTACAGAAGGGTGTCACGTATGTGTGTGAATAAAAACTGCAAAAACTAAAAAAAAAAAAACTACAATTGCTTACACTGAAAAGCTCTTTAGTTTTCTTTGTTTTTTATGATACTATTGTTTAGATGGATACTCTACTAATCTGTTGATGAGCCTGACCATAAGTTATTTGGAGGATTGGTTGGAAATGTATCTCATATTTTGTAGTAAATGTCTCCCATTTTTCATTTAGGCACAACACTTCAATCATACCTTTCTGTGGATACCCTAAATGCACTATGGGCAGCTGCACTGCATAAGTGTAACAATTCACAAATAGATACATTTTTGGTATGTTTATACTGTTGCTTTTTTAAAACAGAAAAGAAAAAAAAAAAGTTAGGTAAAAAAATAATTTTTTTTTAATATATCAACAAAAATAAAGTTTTACGCTTTCTGTATATTCTAAAATATATTTCTATTTTTTTTTTGGAGCGAAGGATATACTGTACTAAAAGCAATATTGAAGCGGCTCACTGCATGCAATTCTTAATATTCTCTTATAAACCATACTACAGCTAACCGTGAAATATGGTAATTCTTATCTCCCAAATCCACATTCTTTCCAAAGATATTTACATTATGTGTTTCTGTAAGAGTCTTATTGTACAATAAATCCATTGATTCTGGTTCAGAATTTCCTTAAAGCTCTACATCATAGCTGTATGGGATTATCTGATGTATAGAACCCACATACTACTCTCACTCATTCGTGTGTTGTGTTTTTTTCTCACTGGAGGTTATGAATAACTATTTAGTATCCAGGGTAGGGGAGATGAGCTTTGTTCCTGCTAAATACCAGATAGCTTCCACTCTAGTGGCTCAGGCCAGGAAACAAACTACATGCACTTCTCTCGTTCAGCTTTCTTTTCTTGCATTTGCATGCACAGTCTTAAAGTTCTCTCTTTAATATTGTAAAAAAACCTATAACGGGAGTAAGATTGCTTTAAAGAGTCCCCTACCTCTAAAAAAATGTGTCTAATGTATTTTATCCCTTTGACTCCACAAGTCTTCCAGAACCCCATGACCCTTGCTAGTGACAAATATTGTGCAGAAATGTATACACTCACAGCAAGTTTAAAATGGAATTTCAAACGCAAATGCTATTAAATTGTTGCTTTAAGAATTTTGTTTAATGAAGAAATGAAATACGGAGCACTATCGCTGGGGCTAAAAGTTAAATTTTATTGTGAAATCCTTAAAATCATGGAGCATCTACGCTTGACGCGTATCGTGGTTACACACCACTTCCTCATAAGCATGCGGGAGTCGGCTTTAATATGCTGCAGCACATCGCAACAAGGGCTTCGGAACAAGTGAGTGCTCCCTTTCATCTTTTTAGAATTTTGTTTAATATCATACTACTTGGGACATGAAAAATGACCTCAGGAAAAAAGGACTATAGACATAAATATAGAAAAATATAAAAAATAACTGCATAGTAGTCTTTGATAATTTTACCTTTCCCAAAATACGTTTTCCATACATACTGTAGGGTACAGCTATCACAGCACCCATACATTTGTCCACAAAAATAGAGTGGAACAAAAAGGTAGGCGGCTTACTAATTCCATGCCTGTGTCTGCATTTACATTCCCAGACTTGGTGCCAACTGATTCCATCTCTCAAAAAAGTAAGTATAGGTCCAGATATGTAGAGGATGGATTGATACACAATAAATATCCTCCTTGGCTATGTCCAGCTTTACACATAGCCAAGTATACCTGAGCTGTCTCTTTGGTCTTTGTGAATCTTGTCTAACAACAACCAAAATGTTTATATATTCAAAGGGTTGGGGTTTTGTTACTTTGAGTTAGCTCACAAAAAAACTAGAAGTAAGGAAGTCTGATTTGTTGAACACTAGAGGGCAGATTTACTATTGGTCGAATTCGAGGGTTAATTAACCCTCGAATTCGACCATCGAATTTTAGTCGAATTCGAATATCGAATTCGAAGGATTTTAGCGTTCGATCACTCGAACGATCGAATAAAAACAAACAATTCAAATGATTTTAACCATTTGATCAAAAACACACACCATCCCCCAGGGCACCCAGCTGACAATTCCTCTCTGCTGAGTCTCTGCTGAAACACAAATCAATGCCCTTATCCTTCCCACCTAAACTACTGTAACCTCCTACTAACTGGTCTCTTCCCTGTAATCACTCCTAAACTTCCTCCTAAAAGAAAAGGGCAAGTGTTCGCCCTCTGGTTGAATCTCTATCCTGCCTGTTAAGCAATGAATAGCATACAAAATCCTTCTGCTTATATTGAAAGATATTCACTACATTTTCTCACTTGTCTGCCCTGGTTGTCTCCACTACTTATCTCAAAGCCACTGTCGCTTTACACCATCATAACGCCACCACCTCTCATCTGAAACCTTTCTGTCTTGTGGGTCCTTACCTCTGTATGCCATCCCAGTATTTCTTCTTAGGTAACACTCTCTTAACTTCTACAAAATGAAACTCAGATCCTACCATTTGGAGTGCTAGAATGTTACCTACCTTTTGCCTTCTTCTTTGTGCCTGTATAGTCATTTAAACATGGATAGGAAACTTGCTACAGGATTGGGTACAGAGGGTGGTTGTTAGTAGTATATTCTCTACTTGGTGTAAGGTCTTTAGTGGGGTCCCTTGCGGCTCGGTATGGGATCTAATTTTATTTAACTTGTTCACTAATGACTTAGCGGATGGTATTGTAAGTACAGTTTGCAGATGACACAAAACTATGCAGCCCAATTCGATCAAGAGTGTGGTATCCTTGCAGCAGGATCTTGGCAAACTGGCAATCTGGGCAGCTAAGTGACAAATGAGATTTAATGTTTATTCATGTAAAGTCATGCGCCTGGAATGTAAAAAAGTTCAAGCCACTTATACCCTTAAGGGGACTGCACTAGGCAAATCCATTATTATCTAAGTGACTCCAATGTCATTTCCATAAACTTAGTTGTAGCAAGAAATGTCAGTCAGTCAGCAGCTTCAAGGGCAAATAAGGTCTTGAGCTATATTAGAAAGGGCATACATTCGCAGAAGGGGGTCATAGACTTAGGTTCTCCTACTATGTTGTCATAAGAAAAACGTCCATTGACTTTAATGCATTTAGACAAAAAAGTCATGGAGACAAAAAAAGTTGCTACAAGAAAAAACTGCTATTCACTTAAATGCATTTGATGTGAGAAGAATTGTTGCATGATTAAAAAATTGTCGCATGTAAACAATTATTTTGGCTAAATTTTTTTCACAATTTCTTTAGTTTTTTGGCTAAGTGAAACGGCAGATTCGCTAGCAAGAACAAACTAAAAACCAGTTCTTGATATATGGGAAAATCGGTATATATTTATAAACATGATTCATTACCATTGCAAAATACTTTGCAGTGATTATGATCATTATACCCTTGATAAAAACCCCTCAAGGCAGTGTACTGTAAGTATCAAACTGGGATCAGTCTCAGGTCTGTACAAGTTTTGTTTAATTTCTTTTCTGTTACGGTACAATAGTCCGTCCTCAGGCACATAACCACAACTGGGAAGTAGGGGGGAGGGGTTAGTGCCCAGGGGGTTGAAACCCCTTTAACACCCAGAGCTGGAGTAGATTGTTAGTACAGGTAAAGTCAAGTAGGAAGGAAATGGACACACATGCTGTATATAACCTAGTAAGAGGGAATGAGTTAAAAGCACCATCTAAAAAAAACAAACCTGAGCTATGCTGGAGAGGAAATTTTCAGAAAGAGTGGGTGTGAGATAAGAGAGGCTGAAAGCAGTAGTACTTGTCCCCTACAAGAAATATTTTCCTTCTCCATATGAGGAAGTGGAGTCTTTATTTAAAACAATTTATTTTACTAATTTGTAGGTTTACATCAGTAATTTTATGATTAAAAGTTAGTATTGCCATCAAAGTAGAGATCTAAACACAAAGCTATAGGTGTCACTATCACTTTAAGGCTACTGACAAGCAACTCAAATTGAATAGGATCAATTTTGCCACAATTATGGATTTATGCCTGGCTAGTTAAAGGACAAGTAACATCAAAAAATGAAATTGTTTTAAAGTAATAAAAATATAATGCAGTGTTGCCCTGCACTGGTAAAAGCAATACTATTGTTTATATAACTAAGCTGCTGTGTAGCCATGAGGCCGGCCATTCAAAAGAGGAAAGGCTCAAGTTACACAGCAGATAAGATCTGTACAACATAATGTTATCTGTTATCCATTACTTATCCTGTGCCATATAGCCATTTTTAAATTTCCGACATTGCTTCTTATCAGCTTGTTTATATGAACTATAGTAGTGTTTCTGAAGCAAACAGATCTGTTTTAACAGCAAAGGGCAACACTGCATTATATTTTCTTTACTTTAAAACACTTTCATTTTTTGGTGTTACTGTTCCTTTAACATCAAGTACAAAGTACACATATACAGTAAATGCTTTGCACAGTAATATTAATTTATGATGTGGCAAGTTTAATTTTTTTTTGCAGGAGTGGATGTGAGATTAGAAAGGCTGAAAGCAGAAGTACTCGTCCCCGACAGGAAGTATTAGCGCACTCCACATGAGGATTAAAACAATATATTTGACTAATTTGTGAGTTTACATCAGCAATTTTGTGATTCATAGTTATTATTGCCATCAAAGTAGAGATCTAAGCACAAAAGTAGAGGTGTCACTATCACTTTAAGGCTACTGACAATGCTATGCACAGTAATATTAATCAATGGTGTGGCAAACTTAAATGTAATTCAGAATGTGTTCCACTAGAGTAAAACTTGTATCTCAGACACAACACACAGGTTACAGGTAAAAACACAAATCAAGTCATTCTGGACTTTAACCTGAATTTTACACTTACCAACCTCCACAACACTAGAACAGTTGAGATCATTGAAGCCAGCTGGACACTCACATGAAAAGGACTCATCAGATAAGCCTGACAAGCATATTCCACCATTTTGACATGGGTTTGGGTCACACACATCACCTAGAAGTTAATTAGGAAATAACATGTAAATCAACTATTCTGTAACTCCAGTTAAATATTTTTGTCAAATAATTTATATTCTTTCATGTTATTCCATATAACGTAATAGCAAAATTGTTTCAGCATACAGTGTGGATTTTGGTTTCTGCTTTTGGAAGTTCCTTCTATGTATTGTATTAATGGATTTACAAAAATAGTCGCCATTAGAATGATCTAATTCTTACCTTACGATATTGATCTATCCTCACTCTCATCTTTAGAATTGCTATGTAACTTATAGCATATATTGTTATAAATTGTCGACTAAACTGAAATAAAAAAAAAAAAAGTTTGTCTATTTATTTATTTAAATAGAGGAATTAATCCATTAAGAATATGAAAACCTTGAATTCCTTGTTTTTGTAAGAATTTTGGAATAATGGTGATTAATGGGTGAGGTTCTTTGTTGGGAACTGTCCTTAACAATTTCACCTATTTGGCTAGTCTTCTACTTATGGTCAATGGCCAAAACATGGTGCATTTTCAGACAGCAGAGAAGGGGACCTGCAGTTGAGGTAGTGGAATCTGCTGCTCACCATGTTTTTAGGCTAAAAGGAAAATTGCATTTTTTATGCTGCCCTAATCTCTGAATAGGCTTGTTGTGCCATGACCCTAGAAGCATAAGCACTGCTATAAGTATGGAAATAAAGTCATGCTGTTTCTTGAGACCAGGCAAGAGATGTATATTTCATTTAGAAAAACATTTGCAAAGGATCCTTTCAATAGGTCAGTATATAGTAACCTAAAACACCGGGAGTGCTCAGTATATATGAAATTATTCTTGCCATTTTTTGCTTTCCGTAAATTATTTAATATTTGACAAACATTTATTAAACAGCTGAATTCCCAGAAAACCTGGAATCATCACATAGTCCTGTCTCTGCTACATGATACAAATGCATACAGTAAATCGCTATGTGAGGTAAGACAATCATTCTAAAGCAAAGGAACCATGTCTATACCCTCTTTAATTCCTCAGGCAAATCACTAGGCATTCATTTTGCCTATAACCAGTAACACTATATATATAAGGATAAATACAATAAAGAGAGATTTTTTTTTTGACTGTAATGCATTCTTAATAGAAAACATTTAAATTATGTTTTGGACTCTGCAGAAAAACAAAGACAGTTAATCATACCAGCAAGCTTTTCTACAGATACAGCATTTGTTTAAGGAACATCTGCAACATATATGCCATTGCTGAGTTATAAGGTCCAATTACAATACATTTCACTTTTATCTGCCTGGAACAAGTATACATATAAGTGTCAAGACTCTCTAGAAGCTTTCTTGTGTACTACTGGCAAGAAATAAGGAAATAAAATCACATTAATTAAATAATAGGCTCCTTTGCATATCACCCCATCTATAGTGTTTCCACAATAAATGTCAAAACTAAGGTTAATATGCAGTCAAAATAACCATTATATTGGGGTTTTTCAATTGAATGATAGGATACTAATTTTATCTTCTGCAGTTTGACCTCTCTTAGACTGTGTTTGTTGTTAATGAGAGGCGCTGCGCTCTGGTAATTTAAATCTCAGTGGGGCTCAACTTGGTCTGTGACTAAACATTCAGTAAGGAAAAGCTGACTGCTGTGGATGAAACACATGCATATTTAATTCCATGTGTTTTTGTGTCTGCATGAAAGAAAAAAAAATCTTGCACTTTTCCCCCGACAGTGTTTGATTTTGGTTTGTTGGCGTATAATCGGTAGGTATCCCAAATAAATCAGTTTAGCTCATGGCATTTTAGGGAAAAAACGTATTAAAATTGCATTGAGGCTGTCATCCTTTTATGTGTCTTATTTAGCAAAGTTATATGGATATGCAGTATTATGCCTATATACTATATGTATTGTAATATAATTACATGACAGTTCTTTAAAAGCCCATACAATAAACTAGATGCGACATATTGAAGACAACAACATAAGCATATCATTCATGTTATATTATTATGTAGTAGTAGCAAGGTCTAATTAAGTTTTCCCATAAACTTCATTATTCATGGTACTGGGAATAAATGTCCACCCATTGGCATACAATAACATGTCTCCTATGATGTACAGGGTACCATTATCGGAGTATATGGTGCAAACACATACTGTACCACATCTCAAGGGAGAACGAAGAATTACGTACATGCTCTAGAGTACCCCGTGTCCCCCTTATGTAAAAATGTGGGGTACTACCAGAGGACTCACATGGCTTGCCTGTACACAGTGTTGGCAGGTGCATTTAGGTATAACAGGTCGTTTGCATGACAATTTGCCTTAAAGGAGAATGCAGCCCCATTATAAGAAAAGCCCTTTCCTACTACCCTGGATAGTCCCCCTCCCTGCTTTCCCCTTCATAGTTTATTCCCCCCTATTGCATGAACCTGTAATCATGAAAGGAAAATGTTTCCTTTTACTATAAAAGTTCATAGCCTTTACATGAGCTATATCACCCATTACAAATCAGAAAGACCTCTAACAATCTTTAAAAAACAATACATTGCACAAGTTAGGGTTAAATCCCCAAAAAACTCAGGTCCCAAGCATTCTGGATAACAGGTCCCATGGCTCAGGGGCATG
This sequence comes from Xenopus borealis, assembly GCA_024363595.1. Classification (NCBI taxonomy): domain Eukaryota; kingdom Metazoa; phylum Chordata; class Amphibia; order Anura; family Pipidae; genus Xenopus; species Xenopus borealis. The sequence goes on along the minus strand of CM044431.1, from coordinate 199,249,416 downwards.
GTTATTTATAAATCTACTGATAGAAGTAAACTCGTATGCAATAAATGGCTTAAAACACCCATCCAACAGCATAATAAATGTGATGTACATTCTTATCAAAAAGTCAGGACATAAAAGTGAACTCATCAAACTATGGGGTGTTAAACCCATTAAACAGCTTTATTATTAAAATCAAGTGAACCTAATTTTATTTACTTTCCTGTACATGGGGACAGTTAAGTACTCCATAAATAAAAAAAATTCTGGACTTTGGAACTGAGGATACTATAAAGAGGGGGTTGTCAACCTAATATTTGCTAGCAGGGCATCCTTAGTTTAAATTAAACGGTGTTCACGGAAAGTAAACTACTGTTGGGCAGTATGGTACTTGGCTACCCTAGAATCCATTTATATTATTGATAATAAAAACCCGGGATTAGCATTAATGATTATGGATAAAACAAAAAAAAATCTTTGTTCAAAAACCAGGGAAGAAAAATCTCATATGAAAAGCCAATTTTTCATTATGTTCAGTTGAAATGGAAAAGGTAGACTTAATCCGGCAATGCAAAGAAAAAACTGGTCTACAAAAAGTGATAGAATAATTAATCAGAGGAGAGGAATGTCATAGATCATGGAGAGAAGCAGATGGGACATTTGGGTGCAGACATAGCCAAATTGTTTCTCTGCATGTGTTCACTGGGCTTCGTACAACTTTTTTATTAGCGGGCTATGGCTTCTGGCAGCATAATATTGCAGAAACACCTGGTCAGGAAGATGTAATCTACGGTACTTTATTAAGCAGTGGCAAGTGGTAACAACCCTGTGGGAAAGACCATTCTGCAAATGTCCCCCTTACTAATTTCACACAAACAGTTTGGAAGTTAATTACAGTGTGTTGATTAAATTCATATATAACTCACAATGCATATTCCACTGCATGCAAATGCAACATTTTTTATTCTCCATAGGGTTAAATGAGCCATCATATTCATAGCAGTTCTGCAGACTTGCCCAAACCAACATAAGAAAGCAAATTTTGATTTTTAGTCAGAGGTTGGAGAACTGTATACAGAAAAAGGGTAGGCACTAGCAGAGACCAGTCTTTGAGACAGGCTTGTCAAGACATAAAGTTTATTGTAGAATTCAAGGATACAAACTCACCGCCTTACACATTTCATATCTCTCAGATACTTAATCATAGGCTAGGAGGTTGGAGAGCTGCTGTAAACAGAATCCTTTAAACCATTTAAGAAATCTACTACAAATAGCAACCACAGATACTTCAGGTAACTCCTTTGGGAAACCCAATAAAAATAGAAACTTTGCATCCTGTAGAATACCCACTTAAAATAGCAAACATAGATCCTTTAGATATCCAATCAAACACTGTAGCAACTGTAGATCCTTTAGTGAACCTACTAGAAATAGCAACTTTGGATACTTTACATGATCTAAGTTTGCTATTTGCAGTGGGTTTCCTAGAGAACCTATTGGAAATATCAACCTTGGATATATTGGGAAACCCGCCAGAAATAGCAACATTGGATCCTTTAGAGAACCCACTAAAAATAGCAGCCTTGGATACAATAGGAAACCCACCAGATATAGCAACCTTGGATCCTATAGTGAACCCACTAGAATTAGCAACCTTGGATAATTTAGGAAAACAACTGAAAATAGCAACTTTGTATCCTTTAAAGAACACACTACATATAGCAATCTTAGATACTTTAGGAAAACAACTGAAAATAGTAACCTTGGCGGATTCTTTAGAGACCCCAATAAAAATAGCATCAATGCATATTTTAAAAACAACAGAAAATAGTAACTGTGGATCCTTTGGAGGATCCACTAGAAATAGCAACCTTGGATACACTAGTAAACCCACTAGAACAGCAACCTTGGATCCTTTATAAAACAGACTGAAAATAGTAACCTTGAATCCTTTAGGAAACCTAATTGAAATAGCATTCCTTTACACTAACATTGCCCTTTAAACTGTTCTTAAAACTCAGCTGTGTATTGGGAACCACATAGCTTTTGTTTAAGGTCATGACAAATAACCGCAAGGATAATTCCAAGCATCTCTCCTTGACAAATGACTTGGTGGCTTAGCAATTTATCCGCAATGCTCTTTTTTTTTTTTTTCTTACAGTGTAGAAAGCTATTAGGCATCTATTAATAAAATTGTATATTACCACGTTTTTCCTACAGATTCCAGCTGCAATATAAAAGAAAGGCAAGTCTACATTTGTTCTTTTGGAGAGAATAAAACCTCAGTGGATGCTGAGATCTAAGGAAGCATTCTCTACAATTTTACTTGGAACAGAAATAACATTACTTTTCCAGTCAGTAACCACCAAATGCAAAACCAAGAAATGCAGGGTTTTTTTTTTAACACTTAGGGGCAGATTTACTGATGGGCACATTTACTAAAGGTCGAAGAGAAAATTAGAATAAAATTTGACTTTTTTAAAATTCTAATTTCTAAGTAATTTTGGGCTACTTCGACTATTGAATAGCCTGAAATTCGATTCGAATTGAATTTTTTTTTAAATTTTTGAATTTCGAAGTACTTGCCCTTTAAAAATTCTTCGACTTTGACTATTCGCCAGCTTAAAGCTGCCAAATTGCCATTTTAACCTATGGGAGACCTCACAGAACCTGTCCTGAAAAATTTTCTAAGTTCCAAGAATTCAAAGGATTTTGCAGATAATCGATCAAAACCAAGGATTCAAACAATTTTTTATTCGCTCGCAAAATTAACCTATTCAATCAAAATAGGTACATTTTCGATCGAAAAAGCCCTTTAAAAAAACTTTGAGGGTTGAATTTTGAAGTTTTTTTTACTTCTAAAATTCGGCCCTAAGTAAATCTGCCCCTAAGGGTAGAATTTTGAATGGTTAAAAAATGGTAAAAAAAATTTGAAATTCGACCATCTAATTTTTTGGGGGGTCATTTTCGATCGAATATAGCCATTTTTGAACAAGTTTTTTTTTTAAATTTGATTTCTCAGGATGTAGAAAAATTTTCAGGACAGGTTCTAGGAGGTCCCCCATAGGCTAAAGCGGCAATTTGGCAGCTTTAAGGTGGCGAATAGTCGGATTCAAAGGATTTTTAAAGGGCCAGTACTTTCAGAATTCTCATTTTTTCAATTCATATAGATTTTTAGGCTATTCAAATAGATTTTTGGGCTATTCGATAGTCAAAGTAGCCTAAAATTACATCAGAATTTAAATCTTAGGGGTTTTTTTTTTAAAGTTTTGCTGCAATCTCATTTGTGTTTTGACACAATTTGTGTAACTTGCAGCAAGGAATTGTGAACACAATTTTTTTGTAAATTACTTTAGCACCCCAGCCACATGAAACACAATTATATAGAAATATGTGACTTTAGTTTTTCTAAGGAAAATTTTAAAAAAGTACAAATTTTACCATTCAAAATTTAGCCAAATGGGGGTGGGCTGATTGACAGCAAACTCTGTGATTTTTTTTTGTAGTTTGTAGGAATGATGGCAAAATTTATTAAGGAAGATGATGTTTGGAAACATAAATAAAGAAGCAAACAAAGGGATAGTTGATTAGTTCAGGATCTAGTGAAGTTTTCCTATTGTTTAAGTGATTAAGTTGATTAACTTTGACCACACACACACACACATGCTTGGTGGTGTGGGCCATCAAGCATCACTGTATAAAAAACTGTCTATTTATCAAACTGTGTGTTTATTTTCAGGAATGGCGTACCTCTGTGTATGAACTGGTATAAATGGAAAATATGGTGTTCATCCATTGCATTTTTCAGTGTTTTTTACCCACTGGAACTAACTTGCTACTTGAAATGTTACCACTAACTTTTTGATTAATTGACTAATTATTGACTAATAGATTATATGAGGGTTGAAGTGTTGTAAAATAACAGCATCAAAGCAGCGTTCAGATGGCATAAAATAAAACACACACACCTATGTTAGCTGAAGATGTAAATGTGGTGTTTAGGAACAAGTAAATATACCAGGTCCAGGCAAGTACAGGAAAACCAGCACCAAATGCTTAAATAAGATCATACATAGAGGCCCATTTATCAGCATCTCATTCAGTGGTTTTAGAGACTTTTGAAACCATGAATAAATAAATGCTCTCTAAAACCATGAATGCCATGTAATTTATTAAAACATCCAAATATAAAAAGGACCAATATAAACAACCCTGAATAATGTGCTATAAAATATGATAATCTCTAAATCCTCTAAAAAATGTTTCCAGAAAATAACTACTAATTAATACAAGTCTGAATGGCTACTTAAAATGTCCAATAGGATTGGCACAGCTCCCATTGACTTCTGCGAATTATGCTGGTGCCATATAAATAAATGTTAATAATAAATAATAATATTGGACTTCAACTACTTTTATTTGCCAAAGTTTTGTATTGACTTTTTCATGATGTTTACACTTTTATAAATTGCTATTTTTTACAGTTTTAGATAGAAAATGAGAAAAAAAAATTGACTGAAAAAAATTTAAATCTGAATGTTAGTAAATGGTCTCCATAGGGTCACAGGCAGAATGTCATAACAAAAAGCAGTCAAGGTCACAGGCACCATGTCAATAAAGATACAGACAGAAGGTTGATAAATACAAGAACAGGGTGAAAAAGTATGTAGAGTAATAGGATACCAGGATCAAGATTTTTATGCAACTAAGACCCATAACATATAACAGTAGGTGCAAAACAGAATGCTAACGTTGTAGCTTTATCATGGATTTGTCTAGTTACATAAAATGATTACGAAATAAGAGAGAAACTCTTGCCTAAAACTGGTTGGGTTACTCTAAAGGTATAGTATGACTACAGTACAGCATCAATAATTTTAGAGATAAGGTTGAGACACATGCACATATACAGTAACTCTTTGCAATATAAATGTTGATCCACAAAGTTTTCAGCTCATATAGTACATGTAATGTCAGAGCAGAAGGCTATGTGGTGGCACAGAATAAATTATATGAATATGTTTTTGACAACCAGTGGTAAGTGCAGCATTATACTGTCAACGGTAGAAGAATATCTTGTCTTCCTACAATGTCTTTTATGCAAAATAGGAATTTTTTTTTCTAAATGCACAGTGGTACAAATAAAATAAATGTACATTTTACCCATCACTTCAGTATCTACAGTAAAAGCTGCCAAGTTCATGTAAAAGTCAACTGGTGCTGTCTATGGCAAATTAAAAGTGTTTTTTTACTGCAAGTTTTTAGAATTAATTATTAAACCTATTGAAAATTATAAATAATGTACACGTTTGAAGTATTCATGTTTTTTTCACAATTGTATTCAATTTATTTTTTGATATTTAGATTTTGTTAATAAATAATATAATAATATTTTTAATTAGCTTATTTGAAGTAGAAAAAAACAACCTTAAACAAAATAAAAATTTGATAAACAAGTTTCCCTTTATCACTAGTGCCAGCCTTACTGGCTGTGGGTATTGCATCATCCAGTTAATACGCATCGGAAAATACTCAACTCTAGGTTGCTTGGCCTCCAATTTTCTGAAAAATTGCATATTGACTTCGTCAACTTTAGTTTATTTTTTACCTAGCATTACTATCAATTTTTATAATATACATTTTTGAAACTTGGCATCAATAAGGAACTTTCTGATGAGAAAAAAAGAGGGTCTGAGCTAAGAAAGGAATCTAGGCAAATACAGTAGAAAAAAAAGTCATGAATACAAACAACTATTTAATTTAAAGATTGCAAAACAAAGTTGTGAGGAGGTCAACTAAAAGTGACAGCTACAGTAAAATGGCATAATGTTTGGGCTGACTTCTTATTTCCTTGATGTCTTCTGTCTGTGGTGCCTAAAAATAGTCAATGTGGTATAAAATAAAAGAAATATAGAAGTTAAAGGGATTCTTGTTTACATTGCAAATAATCCACTCTACTATTTAAAATGTTATTCTTGAACCAACAAATGTATTTTGCTTAGCTGTCATATTGGTGAGGAGACAGCCAATTCAGTGCATTGTACCTGATCCCAAGCTTTGAGATGAAGCCAGTATTTCAGGACAGAACTGCTTTGAAACAGCTATTGTTTCTCCCTTTCCCATTGAATTATACCACAACATGTTAATAATATTAATGATGATAAAATGAGTCATGCTCCCTAGCCCCACCCAGTGGCATATATGAGAATAGCACCCAAGAAGGAAATATGTAGGGCTTTCGTACTTTGGTACTATTCTCATGTCTACCACTAGTTAGGGGCTAGGGAGCAATTTTAGGCAAATTTCAAATTTAAATATACAATAATTTGATTGCTCTTTTAAAAAATGGATTTGAGTGCAGAATTCTGCATGAGCAGCACTATTGGTGCATCTTTTACATATTTTCCTGCAACAGTATCCTTTTAAGTTATTTTGCAATAATAATAAGGCAGCGTGCCAAGTGCTCTAACAAGATAAATAATACAATAACATCTTCTACATACTTGCAAGAAATAAAATATTTTCTAGATAGGAAATTTAAATAAAAAATATGGGGTCACTGCTATGAGTTAAACAAAAATCAGTTTGATAACTGGGTTCTTCTGAAAGAAAATAGTAGCACAGAATGTTTTAGTCCTTAGGAAGAAATAATTCAGTGCTTTAAGTTTCCTGTTTATTCCCTGACCCACACAAAAACATAATGGCATATAGAATTCATAATTAATATTTCTTCCACAGCTTTGCAAATGGAGGACCAAATGTCATAGCAAGTCATAAAGCAGAGACACAGAGATCACAATAAAAATGATCCTGCATCTTATTCACAACTGCCAATTATTCACAATATTACAACTTATAAAAGTCTATCACATGCAAAATACATTTGCAGTAAATTTTATTTACAACAAATATTGTTAGATGGTATATTTGTGTGTGTGTGTATAAAATACAATAGTTTAAAATATAAAGGTATGCAGCATACTTATAATAGCAAATACAGTGATGTATTTTAGGTAGAATGTAGCCTCAGTATCCGTACTAATATCTTGGACATCTACAGTAGGCTCCCACAATATATTCCTTGGCCAGTTTGTTTGGCAGTTTATATGGAAAAGTACCTGTTCAGCACATCTACTGTCCTTTAATAGACAGAGCTTCACATATGTCCACCTTTAGAACCAATGAACAATGAAAATTACATGGGTGCCAAAGTATGACATAATGTAAGCAGCCATCCAGCCCTTCCATATACTCACTCCCATGCACCTTCACAAACACCAAACTACCTTATATGTTACAAATATGGAACCTGCTATCCAGAATGCTTGGGACCTGGGGTTTTCCAAATAAGAGATGCTTCTGTAATTTTGATGTTCATGCCTTACCTCGACTAGAAAATCATTTAAACATGAAATAAAAAAATACACTGGTTTTGCCTTCAATAAGAATTACTTTGAAAAATTTGGATTATTTGGTTAAAATGGGGTCTATGGGAGAATTTTCTGGATAGCGGGTTTCCAGATAACAGATCCCATAAAAGGAATAATGAACAATCTACTCCAAAACATAAGAAAACTGCAATTGCCCCCAGAGCATTTTACGCTGTGACCTACTGTCCAGAATGACTGAGGGATTTCTGAATAGAGGTTCTTTCTGTAATATGGACCACCACACTTTAACCCTTTAAGTTCCAGCAGAATTTTGCATTTCATTTGAACATTTTCAGATTTCAAAATGAAATATAAAATAATGTGTTTTGCTCTTTTGAGAAATCATTAACTGATGTGTTTTGAAATTTTTTTTTTTTCCCATGACAGTATCCCTTTAAAGGACATGTAAAGCCTACATTTTCCTACCCTGTATATAAGTTGGGCATATCTTCCGCACCCAAACAGCATCATTTGTACTGCATATACCCCCTTTGTTTGCCAGCGCCATCACATTTTCCTAAAACAAATAGCAGCTTTCACCTGGCGGCCATTTTCCCTCTGATACATTATCATCTGAAATAAGACGTATGCTGTAAAGTCCATGTAATGCAGAATGCAGGTTTACACAGGCACAACATACTTTGATAAAAAAAAAGTTCTGCTTGGTTTGAGCACTGTAATTATTACGCTGAGCTCAGGAGAGGTGGTTAGGAGAAAAAAATAGCATCAGACAGTTTCTATGGGAACCAGCGATGCTTTATTGGCTGTTAGTCTGGAGGGTGTGTTATGTAATCTGAGCTGAGAGGAACTGAGCATGCTCACTGAGCCAAGAGCCAAAGGAAATTCCTGAGGGAGGGGGCAGAGTGGTTTAGTGTAGTAGAAGGATTTGTAACTGATTAAGGGGATACTGCAGCCTTATTGTTAACCTTTTAACAACCAGAGTGGCAGTTATCTAAAGATTTCAGAGATGCTCTTTATTGATTACATTTTGGTGAAAAGGGTTGACATGTGCTTTAAGGTAAATAAGCACCAAACAATGGGGCAAATAGTAAATAATGTTTCTATATCTTATATTTGATTTTCTAGTGCCCCTTCAATTCATACATGGTTTTGCATTTATACAGTTCCCATCTGACTGACTGCTTTCATTGCAACTTAGTGCCTCTCTCTCCTGTGAAAACATATATATTTCCAAGTAAACCAAGCCATTATATCCCTAGCAAAAATGCACCTAATAATTTTCCTTCTTTGACATCAAGGGAGAATTTCAAAAAGCAAAATATGTGCAGACAGAGAGAGAGAATTTGCCACCCACACAATGAGATTCACTGGAGTTGTAACAAGCCTTAGACAATTACAATAATCCAGACACTGATTTCAACCATCCAATTAAGAATATATTCAATTTGCATTGATGTAAAACAGTACAGCACAAAGCCTAGGGTTATGATGTATATCATTCTTGTTCATAAAAGAAAAAAAAAATAATGTTCTTTTTCCCCACAGATATGAAGGAAGCCAATGGTAGCACAGTAAAATATGTTGCCAGAATTAGATTATTTTTACAGTAAATAAATGTTTAATCCTAGACAGATGTGTTTACCATGCTGTTAAGTCAACAAGGCTAATTGTTGCCCTAGCAGTTCCCTCCTTGTGAAATAACTGGTGTTGCGTAGAATAAAGCCACTTGCTTCTTTGTGCACCTAATGTACAACACATGAAAAATTAAATTCAGGCATTTACACCCAACTAGGAGGGGTGCATAATATACATAAGGGGATACAGGGGAAAGCAGCAAAAGAAATCAGCAGGAAACTGGTACAGAGAAGAAAAGAATACATCTCTATGGTACAGTATAAAAAACAGTGATTTAACAAAGAGAAATGCAAGATGCTCACCAACCCCAGTGTCCTCAAAGCAGGGGCTTATTTTTAGATTCCTGGCAAGTTTTGTTAGCATAAAAACCAGGCCAAACAGGGCCTCCTGTAGGCTGCCAGTCGACATAGGGGCTACCAAACTGCCAATCAAATGCACTACCCAGGAACATTCTTCATGCTTATGTTGTTCCCCAACTCTTTTTACATCTGAATGTTGCTCATTGGTAAAAACCAAAGGTTGGGGACCCCTGCTCTTTGTGTTTGGGGCTCTGATCTCAATCAAGATGAAATACCAAAAGTATACAAATACCTGATGGGAAACCTTCCCAGAAGAGCAGAAGGTGTTATAGCCTCAAAGAGAAAACCAACTTCATATTAATGCCCTTTGTTGCTAGATATTACTAAATACAATATTGAACAGGTAGGTGTTTTGCGTTCAGTCCCTTGTTGCTTTAACTGTTAAACTGTTATGCCAAAGAGGTTACAACGACAGGAGGCTAAATAAAAACTAATATACAGTATCTATATACTTATATCTATATATATATATATATATATA
>CM044431.1:199151072-199237284 GCA_024363595.1 Xenopus borealis | reverse complement strand
CATACCTGCGGCCCGTTTATTAAGAAGGACTGGAGCTTACTAAAAACAAATTTATAAAATATATTTTAGGATGTGGCTCTATGCTATCCTATACATATGCTTTTGCTTTTTCCAAATTAATAGAAGCTTCATAATCTTCTGTTGGTAATATTCTATAGAATTCATTCTAGCAATTACAACTGGAAGCATTAAGATGGCTGCTATTTGTCACTAAATAGGTCATTATTGAGTTTTATATATTAAATGGTGAGGCAATGTAGTACAATGTTCAAATCAATGTTAATGTATCTCAGTTGCATCACATACAACAATTTCCAAACTGATGGCAGAATACCCGTATATAGTTTTTTCTTTTCATTTAAAAAAAAACCCAAGATAGGTCACTTTGATTATTTTTCCTTTAATTTTCAGCACTATATAAAGAATATTCTTGTAATTTTTTTAGAGTGTAACAATTCTTCTATTCTGCAAAGCATCTAATCTTTTTTTACAAGTGGCTTTGATATAAAAAAATGTATCTTCTTGTTTCTTTATCGTTGCTACTTTTTTTAATCAAATCTTCTGTTCTGAGTTGCCTGCCAGGCAGCATTTGCTTTTCTAGGTATTGGACTGCTACTGAGTACATTGCTGTTCTGTTCAGTGCCACTGCCTTCAAATGCTTGACAGAGTGGTTCATAGATGGATTGCTGTACATAATTTGAAAAGTATGGGACCTGTTATCCAGAATGCTCAGGACCTGGGGTTTTCTGGATAAGGAACCTTTATGTAATTTGGATCACTGTGCTTTAAAGGACAATAAAAGCTATAAATCAAGATGAGATATTCTGCAAAGGCACTTTGAAAAGCAGGGCTGGAACTAGGGGTAGGCAGAAGGGCTTGAGGGTGCCAGGCATGTACCTACTCTGTGGCCTACTCCTAGTCCGGGCCAATGTCCACCCAGGGCCTGATTTACCTAGCGGGCGCCCCTAGGCCAGCTATTGTTTGTCGCCCCTGTCCCCTCCCTTTTATTTGCTCAAATTTTCATCATCGGGACAGAGCAATGGGAATTGACATACAGGAAATTTAAATTTCGTAACCATTGTGGGTATGGTTGGGCAGCATGCCACCCTAGGTGGCCTCTCCACAAAACCGGGCCTGTGTCCACCTCATTGCAAAAAGTGCCAAACGAGTTCTGCTCCATCAAGTCAAAGCACAGGGATACGCTCCTTGTCCCGCATGCTTGTTTGAGCATTTGTGAAGCTTTTGCATGTCTAAACAAAGGGAATCAGGAAAACAGGTGAGATGAACTTATAAACATTTTATTTTAGGTGTATCTTTCTTTCTCATTTAAAGGGGTGGTTCTCCTTTAATTTAACTAACTCTTTTTTGGCCTGTCTGGCACACAGATAGTTAAAATGTCCAACTATTGGTATGAGCATGGGTTACACTGCGACTTAACACATCAGCCTTCATAATGAGGAAGCTATCCCTTTAAGAAGTGGTTGACTTATAACTTGGGCGCCAGGAGGTTCTTGTTGAAAACAGTAACTGGGTTTATTAAACATATGCTCAAGGCAATGGACCTTATGTTTACTCACGCATACCCCATTTATGATTGATCAGGCTTTTGGGCTCAAGAAAACCTGCTCACACTCAATGGATTTCAGTGAAGAAACACAAGAGTTTGCATTTTGAGCCAAAATTCACCAAGTGTGTTTGCACTGGAGCTGAGGCGAACACAGAAGAGGATTCAGCTAGCAGACGGGGGGCTGAAATCGACCTTTGGATTCCAGGCCGGATTTGTGGCAAGGCCATATAGGCCCGGGCCTAGGGCGGTGGAATGTTAGGGGTGGCATGCCGACCAGCCGTTTTGCTGGGTGCACTGGGGAGCGAGCTCCCTAGCACTAAGCATGCACGCTCGCACCAGAGGGGGGTATGTGGGTGGGCGCTAGGACTGCAAGCCCTCGAGGCGCCCAACCATTAAATCCGGCACTGAGGTTGATTTCTGCCCCATCTGGCCCTAGTCTCAAACCCCATTCTACTTTCTGATCCCAAAGATCATAATCAATTAAACTAGCAATCCACTGAGAAGCCTCTATATAAACAAACCCCTCCCTTCTGCTGCAACCTGTCTTTTGAGATAAAGAGCAGCTCATTATACAGAGGCTCCCCAATGGACTGGTGGTTTGTTTTTCTTTACTCCTTGGAATCAGAATTTAGATTGTAGCTTTAGCTCCCTTTTCAATGTCGGCATTGTTTACAGCAAGAAATAACAAAAGTCAGAGAGATTTCTTAATAAAAAGAATTGGCAAAATATTTATTTAGCATAAGCCCTGTCCATAAAAACCAATGTTGAAAAAGAGGGCATACTACCCCTTTAAGGAGTGATTCTGTAGTTTTGTCAACAGATCAGACAAAATAGGATTGGGGGGTATTTTGTTTTGAAACTGAGAAAAAAGTTCAAGTCACGATACACATGGAGTCACCCTATGAGCCATTACACAGAGCTTGGCCCAAAAAGTCTATGGCAAGATAAGACAGATATGAGATTCGGCATTACCGTTGCCCATGGCAATTTCACCTCAAAAAAATAAATAATACAGCTTTTTAAATAAGTCTCAACATTAAAGGAATTGTTCAGAATAAAAATAAAAACTTGGTGAATAGATAGGCTGTGCAAAATAAAAAAATATTTCTAATATAGTTATCCAAAAATGTAATGTATAAAGGCTGGAGTAAGTGGGTGATAGAGAGAACACTACTCCCTTGGTTTCCACAGATTGGTTACCAGGCAGTAATCATTTGCTTTTGAATCTGAGCTGAAAGCTAAGGATCAATTGGAAACTCACTGAATAGTTATGTCCCATGTGGGCCCCATTATAGTCATTGACTAACTTAGAGTTAAAGAGCTGAAAAGCAGGAAGTAGTGTTCTGTTATGTTGTTAGATATCCAGTCACTCCAGCTTTTATATATTACATTTTTGGCTAACTAACTATATTTTGCACAGCCTATTTACCCAGTTTTTATTTTTACACTGAACTGTTCCTTTAACATTCACATTTTATGTTTCAACTAAATCCTGTGCCATATAGATTCCTTCACTATGATGTATCACTTGATTCACCCTGGCAAGATTAATTCTTGAGTCATGCTCGAATGACTGTTACATGTTTTTTAGATCAGAATATAATTTTTTATTAAAGATATACATGTATAGGGTCTATTACAGGTATGGGATATGTTATCCAGAAACCCATTATCCAGAAAGTTATGAATTACGGAAAGGCCGTCTCCCATAGACCCAATTATAATCAAATAATCCAAAATTTAAAAAATGATTTCCTTTTTCTCTGTAATAATGAAACAGTACCTTGTACTTGATCCAAACTAAGATATAATTAATGCATAATTTTAGTAAAACAAGCCTATTGGGCTTATTTAATGTTTACATGATCTTCTAGTAGTCTTAAGGTGTGAAGATCCAAATTTTGGAAAGACCATTATCTGGAAAGCCCCAGGTCCCAAATATTCTGTATAATAGGTCCCATACCTGTATTTGAAATGCTTGGGACATAGGGTTTTCTGGGTAAGAGATCTTTCAGTAAAAAATGTCAATTGGCACCCTACTGTGTGTAAAGCTCCACTGTGGCAGGAACTAATGTGAACGATAAATAATCTCTGTAAATGGAAATGTGCTATAAACAGTAAATAACAGATCACGAGAATAATTCTTGTGGAAGAGAAAAAAAATAAAAAGTAATGATTTGCTATTAATAGAAGGTTACACCTGCTCATTTATTAGTTTTCATTTCTTATTGCTCTGTAAGATTGTTAACCATGTGACACTGCATTCTGTAATCGGATCTAACAAGTACATTTTAATTCAATAATTTATGATCAGAAACAGGAACAAGGTTCAGTCATTTCTAATTAACACATCTATTGAAAACACATTAACTAAGCCAAATACCACACTCAAAAATGATAGAAAATGAATGAGAAAAATCAGCCTTGTACTATATTTCTTTCATTTGACTAGATAAAAGCCCTGGGGTCAGGAAGATGTATTTAAAGTACAGAAATGGAAAAAAAAAACAAGTAAAGAAAAGAAAAATCTATCTATAAATGAAAGTAAACCACAGGGAATCCTTAGGGACAGGCATGGTGGGTATTTGATGCAAATCTAGGGCCATAAAGTATAGCACCTTCTGCTGCAGTTTCACGGTGTGACATCTAAATGAGATTTCTGATGTGGGTTAAATCATCATTCAGCCCCAGTTGATTCTATCCTTTTGGTTTATACAAAGTCTACATGACTTCTCTACTGCAGAATTGACTGCATCTGAGCACTTTGCTTCTGTGTTATTCTGCTCAGGTTCATTTCATTCAGTCTGGGATACAGTTTTGATGTGAGACCTTTGCAATCTTTTCTGCTCACTGAAGCAGTTAAACATGGTTATTTGATTTTTTTCACCATATCCATCTTGTCCAGACTGCCCACCATTCACTTTAATATCATTTTGCTTACCAGATGGTCAGCCTTACTCAAGGGCCTGTTCCTAAACTGTTCACTACTAACTGCTCTAATTGGAAGATATTAGGCACCAATCTGTAACTTCAGAACACGAACAAGAGTACTGATAGTATGGTTTAAACGAGAACTTGTCAGGAGTGCTCTGTTGTGGAGCACCCTACTTCAGATCAAGGTGGCTATGACCATGGCCATGTAATGACGTAATCACAACATATTTTGGGGCATAAATAAAAGGATGCCAGAGACCCTGGTTCACTGCCTGCATATATGTTATTTTCCTGGATGCTCTATAATTGCTATTTGACTGATCTCTGGTTTTTGACCCTTCTGTTTCAACTCCTGATTACACTCTGCCTGCCATTGACTTCGGCCTGTTTAACTCTTTCGATACCATGAATTGAATAATTTCCTGTCAAGTCTGCATACCAGCTTCCACCTTGGTCCTGACTCAAACCTTTTAAGCAGCTAAGTTCTGACAGAACTAAAGTTTAACAAAGAAGTAAGCTAGAACTGCTAAACATTGCATTTTGGTATTCTGAAACAGCCCAAAGCAGCCATAGCCTTTCAGCAGAGAAGATCTATGCCTCTGAAGATCTCGCCACTAGCTCCCCATCTTCTTTTCTGTTGAAAGTAGGGACCACCTCACAATATACTACATAATGAACATAAAAGTCATAATACAAGGCTGATTAGTAATTAATTCAGATTCTCATTACACAGCAGCTAAGAAACCAGGTTAGTTTGCATTAGAATTTAATCAGCCCTGCAACATCAGTTTATAAGACAGACAAGGCTCATTTTCTTCTTGAAGATTTGCTGCCCAGAACAGAAGTTGGTGACCCCCTGTGCACAAATTTAAAAATGTAAATCATTACTGTTAAAGAGATTCTTAAGCTTTAACCTGGTGAAGTCAGTTCAGTATATGAAATATGCATTTATGACCATATTTGTATTAGGGTTTGGCTCTCAGCTTTTGTTGATGAAAACTAGAAGTGGTAAAATTTTACTCACAGTTGATTTTGTATTATGTTCTCTAAGTTGCACTGGTTTGTTTACAAGGATGGTGGTCAGTTGAGAGGAAAGATTGAATGATATCAGTAGCTGATGCCCTATCAATTTCATTTAACCCTTCTTTACTATGATTATGGCATTGCCCCCACTTTCTTCAAGGAAAGCCTGCTGCCATTAAAATGTGCCTTCCTCAGATGAAAATTGTGCACAATCACATTGTATGTAAAATCAGAAACAAAAGGAAGACTGTAGCATAAAAGTCTGGAGGCAGGATTGGGGGAACCTATATTTTAAAATCACATTTTAACAAGTTTTTGAAAATCCCTTTATTGTAGGGGTTGAAGGTGACAATATGAGGAATCGAAAACTCAAAACAGAAGAGTATTTAAAATTCTAGCATCATGGCAGTTTCTAATAAACATATCCAGACCTTTCTAAAGGTAAAACTAAACCATCTGTTGCATCAACCAACACAGACTCTTCAGGGAAATAATTTTTCCAGCTATAATTCATACTTCATTTCCAACGTTAAATTTCAATTACAGTTGGTGCCTTGTGTCCTCCTTGAAGATCAATTAATAAATATATATCCAAAGAATTTTTGGGCTAATCATTTTTTAAAAAGTTTACACACTCCCTTAGAGATAAATAAATATGACTTGTTTATGAATCATTCATGGTGCATCAGAACCACAGTAGTGGATAGTGTCAAGAAAAGTTTGGATGACCATGTAGCAGTGAAAAAACATAAATCTATACGTGGAACTTCCATTTTTGCCTGTCTAAACATTTTAGAAAAACTTCTTGTAACTGCCAGTTAAACAGGCAATGGTCCTGCCAGCTTCTGTGAGCAAAATATAAACTTTTCTTCCTAATGTTGAAATAACAAAGACTGTTGTTTGCCAGATTTCAGTAAGTTGTAGCATACACAGTAATATATATACTGTGTGTATATATATATATATATATATATATATATATATATATATATATATATATACATACATACATACACACACACACACACACACACACACACACACACTGGACAGTATATGGCACATTTGTTTTTAACAGACCTACACTTCTACATATATCATGATGAATTAGAGAAGCCTATACTTCGTTGGTTGTCAAAAATGTTTATTATTAGAATATCATCCAATTAATTTTACATCATCAACCATAGGTATATAGAGAATAAAATTAATCCCTGTTGATCTTTACAAGTGCATAAAGGTCGATGCCCTTAATTAATTGTCTCTGATAATCTTTACATGTACATAAAGCTCCATATCCATGATATTTTTTTAGGAATAAATGTTCTTATTCGTGACATTTTATTAGAATTAGAAAAAAAAATAAGAAAATGTATTAGTGATTCCATCTTAGACATCCTCAATTGTTGAATTAAAATGAGAAAACTAACAGCAATCGGAATGTCATACATATTACTAGAACTATCATCTATTTTAATATAATTGGCATTTGTCATTAGTACTGTATACTTAGGAACAAGAAAACTGGGCTTATCATACAGTACAAATTTAGAGATTGTGGCACTACATTCTAGCGAAGCAAGTGGCCTTAGATATTATCATCTGCCAACGTCCCATTTATAAATGGTAATGGCTATTTTTGGCTCAAGAACTCCATTAGCCTCACTGGATTTCACTTGCCTGAGACTGATAGACTTTATACTGTATAAACAACCATTTGTATAAAGAAATAAAATTGCATTGCACTGGCAATTGCAAAAGGAACCAACAGATTCAAAATAATTTGCATGTAAAAAAAAAAAATCTTTTGTGGCATTAACTAGCAGTAGCAAATACAATCAAAGCAATCACGTTTTTTTAAAAAGTGGTGAATTAAAATCAAACCATACATTTCATTATTTGAAGATGTGGAATTCTCTCCCTGAAACTGTTGCACTGGCTGATACATTAGACAGCTTTAAGAAGCAAGTGAGGGAATACAGGGTTATGGAAGATAGCTCATTATACAAGTTGATCCAGGGACTAGTCCGATTGCCTTTTTGGAGTCAGGAAGGAATTTTTTCCCCCTCTGAGGCAAATTGGAGAGGCTTAGGATGGGGTTTTTGCCTTCCTCTGGATCAACTAGCAGTTAGGCAGTTAAAATTAAAAAAAAAAAAAAAAGGTTGAACTTGATGGACGCGAGTCTTTTTTCAGCCTAACTTACTATGTTACTATTTGCTAATTTTCCTAAAAACTATAAATATGTAAAGGTCTTTGACAGTAAATAATGTCTCCTGCACAAAAACTGTGATTTAGTTTCCATTGTCACAAATGTTTAGTACAATTTATGTATGGGCCAGGAGATGATCAAAATGCTTGATGTGACCCATTTATTAAAAAATCAGCTTTTTGAAACCACAATTAAACTCTATTTTTCCAAAATTATGAATACCATGAATGTTATTAAAAGATATAAAATATAATAAAAAGTTTGGCTGAATAATCCCCCCCCCAAAAAAAAAAATACTGTATCTCTAAAAATTAATTTTATCCAAACGAATTAACGTCACCAGGCACCGAATAATTTTGACGTGCAGCAATTTTGACGCAAGCAACAATTCTGATGCACGCCAATTCTTTGTGTCCCAATGTTTTTCTTGCAGGTGAATTATCGCAGCAGTTTCCTGAATTTATTCGCTGGTGGCAAACACGGAAATTTGCAGCTAATTTTCGTCTGGTGAATTTATTCGCCCATCACTACCAGTGTTTGGTGCAGGAGTGAAGTGTTAGAAGCAAGTGTGTCTTGCCTACTGACACAGAGAGTTGAGGGCACCCTGGTGCTTCCCCCTGGTACCAAGGAGGTGGTACTGTAGCTCCAGGGTTCCACTTCATCCATAGGTGCAACTGGACTCAATTTAAAACAGGAGGCAGAAAGGACCAAGCAGCACCAAGCACAAATATATGGAAGTGCAAACGGCAAATTTTGATTCAAGTACCCTCAGGGTCGGACTGGGGGTCCCGGGCCCACCGGGACTGCAATCCAGGGCCCCCCTCTGGCCCCACTCCTCCCCTCCTCACCTATTGAAATGGCTCCTGGCTATCGCTGATCGCCCCGGGTGCAGTGCAAGACTGTGCACCTGGAGCATCGCATCGCAGTTTTTTTTTCAGATTCATTGGGGTTGGGAGAGAGGGGTCTGGCCTGGCAGGGGACCATGAGGGTCAGGGCCCATCGGGTTTTTTTCTGGTGTCCCGCCGGGCGAATCCAACCCTGAGTACCCTTGATAAACAGGTGTTAACAGGCATCTAACTGCAGGTAAAAGTCGATGAGTGCAACTGCTCATGAATTAGCCCATAGCTGTAAAAGCAACAATTCTTGTATAACAGAAAGAAAATGTTAACACTGGAATATCAAGCTGGGAATAGAATATATATATATATATATATATATATATATAATTATAGTATTCAGGGAATATGATTTATCCATAATTATAGTATCCAGCCTTTTATATAACCATTATCTCTTCAGCATTGAGACAAAGGTACGTTGTACAATATCTGATTAATGTAATATATCGCCACTCAGCCTTAAAATTGGTGTGGTTCATATATAAGAAATAAGTATTTTTTTATGTTTATGTCTTTAATAAAATAGGAATTGCATTGTAAAGTTGCTGTACCGTGTTAGCCAGTAAAAGTGTTACAGGGTAACCCTTTTGAAATACAAAATAACAAAGTGGCATGAAGGTGATACCTTTATTGCCTACCTAAATTAATCATAGCAAGCCGTCAGAACATTTTAGTTCCTTTTTCAAGATGATTACAATGAATATAAATAAAATGTGAAAACATGTACGTATATGCACGCTGAAAATTATTAGATGCCAAGAGATTGCCATGTTTTTTCAATGAGTAAAACATCCTGCAGTACTGAGTACAGATGAACATACTATCTCAGTATATGGATGCAGTTTCCTTTAAATTGTCCCCTAATTATTTCTGTTGAATTGTGCTTTCAGAATATTTAGTTGGACTTTGAAAGTTCACAAGGTTCGACCTTAATTTGAATCTTTAAAAGATTGAGGCAAGCACCCTCGCCGACCTTATGTGAAGCATCATCAATATAGTGTTCCAGCCGTCTGAAAGATGGCAGAAATCTCCTTCAGGTAATTATTAAAGGGAAATAAAATAGATGTCTCTGTCCTTGTTGTTAACAAAGGAGTTTCTTTTAAATTTAATGGCAGCAAGAACACTTTTTTTACACATGTACAGATTATCACCAGAATATAAAAAGGCTGCTTCGTGGCCCGTCACCAAGGGACCAAGTGACAGGTCTCTTCTGCAAAAGAAGTATTTGACACATTTAGAAAACTAAACCTTTGCTTTTATCACCCACTGAACTGGAGACAAATTACTATGTGGTAACTGTCAAGTGTTTGATGTTTTCTGACAGCACTCAGATAAAATTTAGTACTTAATAGATAACCAGTCAAGGCAACAAAAATAAAGGATAAAAGGCAACATTTACCAAGATATTAAAGAAAATTCTACTACATACATTAATAGTGTGTGTGTGTGTGTGTATTTATCATATACCCTTTAGTATTTTTTTAACATAAACATGGTAATAAAAATATGATTTTGGAAGCCATCATTTCCTAAGGGACATGTAAAGACTTGTCCTTTCCAAGTGCTGCCCACCCAGCATACAATGTTGCCATGTGCAGGGAATCAGGGTTGGACTGGTGCACTCAGGGGACCACAGAGAGTTTGTTTGTCAGCACCATTCGTGCAAACTGGAGGGCCCTCCTCCTAGTGCCCAGCCTCGCACCACCCCCATCTTGCCCCCTGTGTGTGTGATAGCAAAAGCACATACTTCCCCATCCCCTGTAACTGGGGAGAGGGGCAGTCTGGTCAGGGTAGCTGGTCTTGGTTGGTGAGCCAGTGAAGGCCAGGCAAATCAGGTTTTTACACAGACACAACTATTAGTGATGGGCAAATTTATTTGCCAGGGGCGAATTTGTGGAGAATTCCCGCGATTCGCTGTGGGTGAATACATTTTTGAAATGGCAGCGAAAATTCGCCTGGTGAAAATTCGCTGGCGTCAAAAAAAAACCGAGTTGTGCGTCGTTTTTGACTCGACAAAAACAACGCGACGTGTGTCAAAAACAAGACACCAGGTGCGACTGAGGGTGACAAGATGCATCATGGGCAAAAAACATGGCACACTGCATCTTAAGCTATGCCAAATAATTTCTGATGATGAAAAATATTCCAGTTTTCTCCTATTTCTGTACTGACATTACCTTTACAGCTTCCCAAATGCATCAAATGCACATTGTGCTACACATGACTGAAAAATCTTTCCATGCAGTGTGTGTGGGAAAGAATACAAAGCAGATCGTGGAAACCAATACTAGGGTATATTAATGGAGAAATTCATCTTCATCATCATATTTCTACAAAGCAATACAAATACATTCACATCATTCCACTGTCCATGTTACAGTTTGTCTGCCATTCCAACCGCAGCACATTATAGCAAAAGCTACAAAACAAACTAAATGCAAATAATTGAATATAGAACTTTAACATGATTTTCATTGGGTATGATTTTAAATGTAGAAAAATTATCCAAGCATTGATTAGTAATCATGTTAAATACTGTTAACCCAACTGCCATCTGTTAACCCAAGGGCATAACCAATGAAGGAATTCCAAGTTGGGATTTATCTATTTTAGCAGAGCAATGCATGCGCTGGCCCTTAATGTTCTGAAGGGCTTAGGTAACATAGTAACATAGTAAGTTAGGCTGAAAAAAAGACTCGCGTCCATCAAGTTCAACCTTTTTTTTTTTTTTAATTTTAACTGCCTAACTGCTAGTTGATCCAGAGGAAGGCAAAAAAAACCCATCCTAAGCCTCTCCAATTTGCCTCAGAGGGGGAAAAAATTCCTTCCTGACTCCAAAAAGGCAATCGGACTAGTCCCTGGATCAACTTGTATAATGAGCTATGTTCCATAACCCTGTATTCCCTCACTTGCTAAAAAGCCATCCAACCCCTTCTTAAAGCTATCTAATGTATCAGCCAGTACAACAGTTTCTACTAGGTCAATAGTAAGTGTTGTATGCAACGGTTCCATGAAGGTAGCACAGATGATGGATACAAGGTTAAGCAACATTCTCAAGTCCAGCAACATTCTCAAGTTCATTAGAACGGTAGAAATTTCCCAGTCAATCTTTAAAGCAGTGCTGTCCAACTTCTGTGGTACAGATGGACAACATTTTTCTGGCCTGCATAGTGGAGGGCTGATAATGGAAGATGGTGTTGACCACTCCCTATTTTTAAACCACACCCATGTTACCACATTACCATGTCCACGTTAATTGTGGTAGCACACCAAAAAACCAAATGGTTGGTGCTCACTGCAGGAATATCACTTATCACTCATGTGAACAAAGTTGTCATATTAAGATTAAATCCATATGCCTCCTCTTCCCTTGTGGATAACATAGCACCCCCTCCCGCCAGAACATGATTAAACACCTTAGGGGCCCCTAACAATAGTTTATTTTCAAATACTTACAAACATCCAGAAAAATACCAGGCTTATGATCCACAGGCAGAGCAGGGCACACACAGGGAGCATAGGGAAGGCAGAATAGAGCAGGAGACAGGTAAACATTCCAGGACCACTCTAAGATGTACTACATACAGTGATACAGTGCTGGTGCCCCATTGCATTTTGTATAAAGTGTGAACAGGAGAACAATGTGGGCAGTTTCAGTCTGGGTCTCAGGTGTGAACAGTACATGGCTTTAGGAGTGTGAACAATGATGGCGTTACAGGTGTTAACAATTCACAGGTATGAACAATACAGGGTATTAGTCTGAATTTGAGGTTTAAACAATGCAGGGGCCAGTTTATCTATGTAATGATACCATTTAAGTCTTACACATGGTAAACAAACACAGCAGGTAGGCGGGGGGGCACACAAGGGGGGTGTGGCCTGGGGGGTCACCATTTAAACAGCCCTGCTTTAAAGGATTCACTGGTCCCTAAGTGATGCAGCAGTCAACTGGATAGTAAAATATATTAGCGGTTGTGAGGGGGAGAATTTCTCCTGTTTCGATTCGCTGAAAAATTCGTGAATTTCACACGAATTTTGCAAAACTGCAAACAAATTACGAAATGAAGATTTTGACGCCAGCATCAATTTGCGGGTGTCAAAATTGACGCAGACGTCAAAATTGACACATGCAACAAGTTGGTGTGCGTCTATTTTTGTAATGTAGTTTTATGCTAGCATCAAGTTGGACACCAGCGTCAAAAAACCTTTGACGCTGGTGCTGAAAACATTTGATGCCGGTGAAAATTTGCTGCCAAATTTTCACTAATTTATTTGCCATCTGCAAAACACTGCAAATAGGTATGGGACCTATTGCCCAGAATGCTTAAGACATGGGGTTTTCCAGATAAGGGTCTCTACATATCTTAAACATATTTAAAATATAATTTAAACATTTATTAAGCCCAACAGAATTGTATTGCATCTAATAAGGATTAATTATAGCTTCCTGGGTACCAGGTTCTATTTTACTATTACAGTGTAGAAAGAAATCATTTTTAAAAATGTGACTTAATTGGTTAAAATGTAGTCTATGGGAGATGGTCATCCTGTAATCTGGAGCATTTCAGATGGCAGATCCCACACCTGTATTCTGAAATGTGATATTTGCCCTGCAGATCCTTACTGATCCGTTATGAGGCTCACATAGCCCCATAAGATAGCTCTCACAGTCACATCAAGAAATTTTGCAAAATACCTACTTTTTCCCTTATTAAAATGATAAAGGGCAGCAACATCCGCCAGGAGCGAGGCACAACAACAGTAATAACTATTAGGAAGAGAAGAAGCTGTTTGTTCTAAATGACATAAGCTTTTCTGCTGTAAATAACTGTCATCAATTATCGCTGTTATTATTCTTTAGCCATGAGGAGTATTCATTTTTCCTTAGGATTTAACATCAACCCACCCTATGCTCAACTAATCATGGAAAGCCCCATTCTAGAACTATATCATTAGTGCCATGTTAAAGGAACTTAAATGCATGTATCTTAAGCATGTATCTTAGCCTGATTTTATTACACAGAGGTCAAACGAACAAAACAAGAAACGTGGCAAATGAGATATAATTGCATTCATTCTAATCTGATAATCATGTAACAGTTTAAATAGTTTCTATAAGGACTCAACAATATTCATTTATTTCCAGGCTTTTATTCCAAAGCTCTGTGTTTTTCTTTCATTGGGCCCAGTGTCCAGCTACTAATAGTCAATGTCAAATTAGTTGATTCCAAACACGAACATAAACCTTAATTAGAATTTTGCATAACTGTAATTACTTCGCATAGAGCTGGCGGAGTTTATCAAATTGACATGCAAGCAAATGTCATAAGTTATGCAGTATTTTTCACACCAAGGTGATACTTAATAGGTTTGCTCAAGAAAGGCATAATAGAAACACTTATATGGCACAGGCACATCTGCTACTTCTTAGATTTTCTTTGATAGCAATGAAAAATAATTCAGTTTAAAATATATTAGCATTTGCGTGTAAGTTCTCGTTTATCAAACTGTCCCAAAAAATATATGGCATTTGTCTAAAAACTACTAAATACATCAGTCAGGGCGGCCGTTAGAAGTCATGGGACACCATACAAGAACATTTTTGGCCCTGAATCCCACCCAGCCCCAGCTGCTGTGTAGCCATGGGGGCAGCCATTCAAAGGAGATAAGGCTCAAGTTACACAACAGATAGCAGATAAGCTCTGTAGAACATAATATTATCTGTTATCCATTACTTATCCTGTGCCGTATAGCGATTTTTCAATTTCCTCCATTGCTACTCAACAGCTTGTTTATTTGAACTATAGCAGTGTTTCTGAAACTCTGAGCAAGTTTTGCTCATTACTAGTGTGATTGTGTGTAATTTATTGCTCTCTGTGTTATGACATTCTGATTCACTGTGCACTAACAATGATTCACTTTGGCTCTAAGAATAACTCCAACACTGGATGCAGTTTTGTTGATGTGGATTGTTGTTCAAGAATCTTAAATCTTTGGAATGCATTTTGTTTTGCCATAAAAATGCATTTTGGGACAGTTTCCCACATCACATATCAGTGGTACCTTTTGAGACAGCCCCACAGAAGGAACCCTTTAGGTTCCCCACGTCAATAGTTGATAGGTGTAGAGTAGTGATGGGCGAATTTATTCGCCAGAGGCGAATTCGCGGCGAATTCCCGCGATTCGCCGCTGGCGAATAAATTAGCAAAACGCCAGCAAAAATTTGCTGAAAAAAACGAGCCGCACGTCATTTTTGACGCGACGTGCGTCGTAAATGACGCGACGAAAACGATGCAATGCGCATCAAAAACGCGACTCGTTTCGTGAATTTTTTCTCCAATTCACGAATTTCACTGGAAATTCGTGAATGTTTCGGCGAAACGGGGGAGATTCGCCCATCACTAGTGTAGAGTCCTGCATCAGGTTATGTACCCACGGGTAACATCTGAATACCTCCAAAGTTGTCAGGTTTTGGGCAG
Organism: Xenopus borealis; assembly: GCA_024363595.1. Taxonomy (NCBI): domain Eukaryota; kingdom Metazoa; phylum Chordata; class Amphibia; order Anura; family Pipidae; genus Xenopus; species Xenopus borealis. The sequence goes on along the minus strand of CM044431.1, from coordinate 199,222,173 downwards.
AAAGTTTAGATTCCTTTATCATGCAGGTAGTTCATGGGTGACCCACCTGGGTACCACACAATTTGTCCCTTACCCATCTGATTTGGCTCTGGTGTGAAATAATTTCCATCCCACAGTGACGTGGCTTATGGTCTTGCAGGCCCCTGAATCAAAAGATAAGTTATCTATTTATAGGCCGGGTCAGGTAGCAGGTCTTGGTGGGGGGAACAGATTCAATTTTAAACTGAGAATACGGGAGCACTCACTGGTTCATCTTGGATGTTCCTCTGTACTAACACGTGGTATCGCCCCTGAAGTGTGATGAGTCCAATTCAATCCTATATATACACAGAGCACTAGTCTGATTAAAAACACCCTTTTATTGAAAAATATTAAAAGTCAAAAAAGCACACCATACTTGATGTGTTTTGTGGTCACAGCCACTTTCTCAAAAGGTGGGGGAATATATTGGGTGGCAGGTCTGGGTTGGTCACAGGTCTGTGCCGGTCTCTAGAGAGGGCACTAGGAGTGTCTTTGGATATATGAATCGTAAACTAATGGCATCAACATTAACAACAATGTGCCACTTTTCTGGAACAGTTTCCATCCAAACGTCATCTGATTACATACAGGGGGTGAATAGTGCTATGCTATTCAAGGCCCGTTCCCTCAAATATTCAAAACATTTTATGGTTCACCCCTCTTTAATCAACTGGAAGAGCTCTATAAAGTATCTTGATTCCACAAACAGTGGTATTTTTCCATAGGCAATGAAGAAAAGCAAGGACGTTGGTCGGCTCTGTAATGACTTCTCCCTCCGTTGAATTTCTTCTTTAACGGCATGCTCCGGAACATTATAAATAGAAAAACCTTTCTCCTGACTAGTTTTTTCAAGTTTAATTAAATATGACGATGTATAATGAAAGGAATGAAAAAAGTAACACCAAAAAATGCTTGCTAAACGGTTCTATAAATAGGAACTAGAACTGTGCAACTGAGAAGAGCAGTGAAGTCAGGCATCAGCAAGTAATGTGATTAATGTGGTGTATAATAAACAGTTAAAGCATTTAAAAAGAGTTCTATTTTAAAAAATATATATATATTTTATTTTACAACAAAAAAAGTGTAAATTTGCTGTAACATTAAATACCTATTAATTAAACGTCTCTGTTTATATTAATGCTGAGCCGCTCCTCTTGTTTCAAATTCCCCTAGTAAAGCGTTTTAAAAAAGTGTGTCAGTCACTTTTAGCAGGTCAAACGGTTTGGCTTCCAGGATGAAAATCATCACATTTGTTAATTTGATCTACATTAATTCTATTCTGCAACAGTCCTACCCTGACTTCTATGCTACTTGCCTCCAGCTTGCGCAAGTCATCTTTTCTGCCAACATCAGCATTATAGTAGCCTTCCAATGAGCTTTTGTATTTCTTTGATTAATGGCATCCCACCATTGTGATCCTTGCATGTTTTACTATGTAAATGTTATAAACATACATCTCTACATATAAAATATTTTTTGTAGCCTGTGTAAGAAAGCTATTTACACTAGGGATGCACCAAATGCACTATTTTAGGATTCTGCCAAAGTCTCAAATCATTTGTAGTGATGGGCGAATTTATTCGCCAGGGGCAAATTCCCGCGATTCGCCGCTGGCGAATAAATTCACGAAACACCAGAAAAAATTCGCCAGTGAAAATTTGCCAAAAAAAGAGTCGCGCGTCGTTTTTGACACAACGCGCGCCGAAAATGACGCAACGCACGCCAAAAATTACGTGATGCTACGGAAACGTCGTTTTTGACGCTAGACTCGTTTTGAGAATTTTTTCGCCAATTCGTGAATTTCGCTAGAAATTCGCTAATTTTTCGGCGAAGCGAAACAGATTCGCCCATCACTAATCATTTGTGGAAGATTTGGCCGAATACCAAACCAAATCTAAACCCTAATCTGCATATATATAAATTAGGGGGGAAAGGTTGAAAGAGAAAGCTCACTAAGCACCCGGTTAAAATGTTTTTGTCTTCCTTGTTTGTGTGACGAAAGGCCATGTGATTTTTTTTGGATTGGGTTCAGCCAGGCACTTGGATTCGACCAAATCCAAAATCTGCTGATAAAGGCAGAATCTTGGCCAAATCCCCAACTGAATCATGTATTCAGTGCATTCCTTATATACACAGTCATATGATTTAAAACCCATCCCTCTGTCTTCCTCAGCTTTAGTGATTTTGTCTATGTGATAAAGAAAGGCAAAGAGAAATTAATTTGTGTTCCTTCAATAAATGAACCCTTTTCTATGCATTCAGTGTGATAGTGTGGGTGTTGATTAAATTTCCTGGCATACCAGCTACCTGTACTTTTATATCAGCTAATCTACTAAAGGATATCAAAACTGCCTGTATGATAAGGGCAGCAGACTTTATTATAGTAACTATTAAAGGGACAGTATACACTACTTTTTTTAACAAATGAATAGAGTTTGTGCTGAACATACTTTTTGCCTACTGTTTATGTTATTTCTGGTACTAAAAAGGAATATAAAGGCAGTTTCATTTAAGCACTTCTTGTTACTTCTTTATACTGAAGAACTTTAAAGGCATGTGACGTTGGTGGGTGTGATGTCATGATGCAACACACATGCATGTGAAAAATTGTATGCCATTGTAGTTAGTCTTACAATCAAAGGTCAGCATAGATTCCTGGACCATTGGTAAAGAAACCATATATTGTATCGTACTGGTTTATGGTATATCATATTGTACTGATGTACCACATGAACACCAAGTTGCCTGTTTCCACACATGGGTTAATCTTTCGTTCTCTAATTTTGATAGGAAAAGTTATGTTGCTGCATTTCCTTTACACTCAATGGTTTTGGCCCTCTCACAATAACCTTTCTGGTTACTCTGTCTCATCATTAAACAAGACAGTTTATCCTTCTTAAACAAACACAGATTCATTTGTGCTCAAGTGGGGTAACCAATGGCAACTGTAATTAGCTTTGATTAAACAGCTGCAGACGCTATCATGAAAGCAAATTCTGGATTGGTTGCTTTGGGTTACTGTACCTATTTAGAAAAATGTGGCCCTCTTTGTTGTCATTGAGCAGATTGGACTTAACCACTGAACATATTGCTCCAATACAACAACAATATTTAGAGCAAAGCACCTAATTAATGCAAATGGGAGTTCTATAAATGAAATAGAATGTTTATATGAATAATTATGACAGACACACAGCATATTGTTATAATTATAAAGTTATTGTCCTAGGTACTTTACAAGGCTGCAGTTTCAGCAGTCCTAAACATTCAAATTAAGTGAATAAGTGTCAAGAACTCCAAGACTTAATTTTTAATTAATTTTCCGCATTAAATGAAGATCACCAAATTACAAGCTTGAGTGCCTGGCACTTATAGATTAATTCAAGCTGAATGGTTTGCCAAGGTTCTATGCCAGACAGCATTATATACTTGTGAGCCTCCTGAAAAGACTTTCCAGGTTACGGTCTGCACAATCTAGCCTTTTTATTTTGTCCCTGTGAGGCAAACAATGCAGCTTGAATGTAGAGGGAGAAACTGTTATATTTGCTGCTAAGATTTAACCTTGTTGCCAAGGTGTTTTGATGTTAAGTAAAGATATAAAAATAAAATTCCCATCTGGTTGGAAACTATTCTACATCACTGAAATTAACAGCATTCACAGGTGGAGGAAATTAAAGGGAAAATCAGTGACAGAAAATGAAAATGTGTGATTACGCTGATGACAAAATATAACGAGATTTAAAGATTCTTTACCTGTTCTTTAAAGTGACGTCCAAAAAAAGCTATTTATAAAAGCTTTGATTATCAAATCTTAGCACATTGTCTCAAACAATGTTTCCAAACATGTCATCGTGCTTATGACTATTGGTCCTGGTTTAGCTAGCAACTTGAAAATATCTGTTCTCAAATGTAGCACGTGTCCTCAAATTTAGCATTGTATCTTTCTAATCTACAATTTGTTTACGTACAGGCAGATGTAATTTCAAGTTATGTATATGCCCAGCAACATTTATATAAAAAAGGAAAAACGCATTATCCCATGTTGTGTTGTCAAATACCTTTGAACATTTGTAGGTTTTACTTAAAAGTTCACATCTTTCCCTATGTGTATTTGATCTTATTGTTTGACCTTCAGTTTGACTACTTTGTGCAGTTTACTGACTTCACCTGGTCCCTTCCTGTCCCTGACCACTCTTGGGTTTACTTTCTCCTTGTTCCACTCCAAGGGACCGATTTACTAACATTCAGATTTCTTTTTTTTTTTTTTCATGATTTGTATGTATTCTCTGAACATGTGTTTTTATTTCTCTAAGGGCTTTTACACACATCATTTTTTATACAAATGTTTTTGAAAGTACAAAAAAACAAATATATTGTTTTGGAAAGTTTTTTTATGCAAATAATTGTGTTTTTTTATCTGTTCCAAACACAACTTTCTGTTCTATTGATATCTGAACATGCATCAAGGGCAATAAACTGCAACATGCTGCATCTAAATGAACGTAATCAAAAGCACATGGAGTAACTGCTTCAAACAGGCTGCTGACTGGAAAAAGCAACTAAAAACAAACAAACCGACTGAAAAGGATAAGTATTTGTTATTAACTGTTATTTTATAGTAAGGTGGTACATTTAAATACTGTGATTTCTTTTTTTATATATTTTTTTCTGTTTTTGGTGCTAAATAGTTTGGTGTGCTATTGTGCTTAAAGCAAGTTTGTCACAACCTGCTTTACTTTGCAGTTAGTTTTCCCTCAGTTTGAGGGGGTGGGGTTTGATTAGTTGCACCTGAACAGACTGTATAAATAGAACCCCTGGGACTCCTGTTGAGCTTGCTCTAGTGTTTAGCTGCTCTTAAGTGTTTGCTCTTTAAGTGGGGGATCTGTAAGTGGAGTTGAAAACAAAGGAGGTTCAAACTAGGTCAAAAGTTTGTTCTAAACCTCTTTTTTATTCCTGTTTTGATTTGTAACTGGGATAATGAGTTCTAGCGAGATTGAAGCTCGGACCCAGTGCACAGTCTGCCATATGTATGCAGATTTGGAACAACAGATCCAAAATGCTTACCTCTGTGGTGGATGTGAGCAAATTGCCACTTTGGGTGCTTGAGTTAGAGCACTAGAGGAACAAATTGCAACACTGTTGTCGATAGTTAATCTTGAAAGGAGCCTCCTGAGCAGGACCTAGCGGGGTCAGATAGTTTGGGGGGAACAGAACAGCTGCAGGATGTTGAGGCAGCTAGCTGGGTGACAGTTAGAAAATCTAAGGTGGGCAAGAAAATGGGAGACTGATCCTGGGTTTATACATCCCAACAGCTTTGCCAGATTGTGAGAAGATGATGGGAGTGTGAACTCTGGATTGGCAATTCTAGATGGGGCTGACCTCTCTAACAGCGGGGAGACCAGTTTCTCTAGTAGTAGTGGGGAGGAGAGCAGAGTCAGGACTAATCAGATTGTGGTTTTAGGGAATTCAATTATTAGGAAAGTGGATAGAGTAATCTGTCATCCAGATCGCTACAACCAAACAGTTTCCTGTCTACTTGGTGCCAGGGTTTGGTGTGTGGTTAATCGTGTAGACAAATTATTGGGTGGGGCTGGGCATGTCCCAACGGTCTTAGTACATATCAGTACTAATGACAAGATAGATGGTAGATGGAAGACCTTAAAGAGTGAGTTCAGGGATCTAGGTTCTAAGATTAAGGGAAGGTCTTTCAATGTAATTTTTTTGGATATATTGCCTGTGCGACGTGCAAGTTTAGGGAGACAGCGGGAGCTTAGGGAGTTCAATGCATGGCTCATGTCTTGGTGTAGGAAGGAAGGGTTTGGGTTCCTAGAGCACTGGGCTGATTTTTCCTTGGGGTACAACCTATACAGTTGTGATGGATTGCACCTCACTGTGCTAGGGGAAAGAATGGCCAGGAGGTTGGAGGAGTGTTTAAACCAGGCAAGTGGGGGCAGGGTGAGAGAAAGAATTAAGGGTAAACTAGGGTAGATGGGGTAGTGGGATTAATAAGGGGTCATGTGGAGGAGTGAGGGGGCATACAGTTTACCAGCTAAGGAGGTTCCTCTGTTACAAGGAAAACAGACTAATACTAACTTAACATATAATTCCCCTAAAAGTAAAGTTTGTCAGGTAAAATGGGAGACATAGAATTAATTGCATGCTCTAAAAATTAAGATATAATTAGCATCACTGAGACCTGGTGTTATGAAACATGTGCCTGGACTGTGAATTCAAATGGTTACACCCTTTTTCGGAGGGACAGAGGGATTAAAAAGGGTGGAGGAGTGTGTTTGTATGTAAAGCCTAAATTAAAGCCATGCACTAAAGAAATAGCCATTGGTTAGGTTGTGGAATCCCACTGGGTAGAGATTTCAATTGGGAAATTGGTGTATGCTATAAACCACCTCATATAAGTGACGAGTATGAAGCCCAGCTACTTTTACAAATAGAAGCGGCTTCACAGCTAGGTCACGTTATTATTATGGGTAACTTCAATTATCCAGACATTGACTGGGGTAATGGGGTTTCCAAGACAGATAAAGCTAGTAGGTTTGTAAATAAAAATAAAAAAAAAATATGCTAAATTACAACTTTTTATCCCAGCTCATTCAGGAACCTACTAGGAATAACTCTCTTTTGGGTCTTGAAATAACTAAAAATACTGAACTCATCTCTAGCATTTGTGTGGGTGAGCATTTAGGGAATAGTGATCATAACATGGTCTCCTTTGAGATTCTGTTGCAGAGGCAACTCTATAAGGGAGTAACTAAAACACTGAATTTAATGCTTGCAAACTTTGACAGTAGAAGGGCATCTCTGAAACGTATTAAGTGGGAAATGCTTTTCACAGGGTTAAACACCGAACAAAAATGGGAAATCTTTAAAATGTTGCTTAATAAATATAAATGTCTATATATTCTGCTTGCAAGCAAGGAATATTGTTGCAAAGCAAAACCTTTTTTGTTCAATAGAAGTGTTGGTATTGAGGTTGGTAAGAAAAGATGTGCTATTAAAGTGGACCTGTCACCCCAAAAAAAATATTCAAAATCATATTTTATCACATTAGTCAAGCAAAATGAACATCAATTACACTATGTAAATTATTTGATTCTTGTTTTCTTCAATCTGGGAATTCATAATTATAGCAAGCAGGCAGGAGCGATTTTGTGGACACTGTTATTAAGACAAGCCTTGCATCATCTCAGAATCTTGTTTGTGCACCAGAATGGGGGACTAAATGTCTATCCCCATGTCCTGGCTACACAATTAAATGGTTAAGAGAACTGGGGGAATGTGTAAAGAGCAGTGACATCTAGGAAGTGCTGAATGGAAAGTGAAAATAATTATCTGCCCCGCCTCTATGCCTAAGGCATAGAGGAGTGTCAGACAATATTTGATTGACAGCTGAGATTTTTAAATCAGTTTAAAACAGCTATGAATGCTTTAATAAAAATTTGAAATTGGATTTCATGTTTAATTTAAAAAGGACTTTTATTATACAGATTTTTGTGTCTGGGTGACAGGTCCACTTTAAGTCTTTCAAGTTAGCTGTTACAGCCAAATCATTTATAAGGTACAAGGAGGCCAATAAATCATGCAAAAAAGCGATCAGGCAAGCTAAAATAGATATGGAAAAGAATATAGCAGTAAGCAGTAAAATATTTTTTAAATATATTAATGGTAAAAACATTAAACAGGAAGGGGTAGGACCTTTATTATCAGAGGAGGGTCAGCTGGTTGATGAGAACAAGCCAAAAGCTCAGAAACTGAATGCATACTTTTCATCTGTCAACACAAATGAGGAACCAGCTAATGAAGGTTTCCTTATTAATAGTCCGAATTCTAAAAATACATATAATGATGCATGGTCCACACATGATGAAATGCAAAAGAGACTAGAACATGTTAAGATAAACAAAGGTCCATGGCCAGATGGGATTCATCCCAGGGTACTTAGCGAGCTTAGCTCTGTGATTGCCAAACCTCTCTACTTAATTTTTCAGGATTCATTGAGGTCTGGCATGGTACAGAGAGACTGGCGAATTGCTAATGTGGTGCCGCTATTCAAAAAGGGATGCCATTCTCAGCCTCAAAACTATAGGCCAGTTAGTCTGACGTTGGTGGTAGGAAAGCTTTTCAAAGGATTAACAAAGGATAGGATACTGGACTTCATAGCAAATAATATTACTTGGAGTTTGTGCCAGCGTGGTTTTATGCATAATAGGTCTTGCCAGACTAACTTATTTTTATGAGAAGGTAAGGAGGGACCTCGATTCTGGGATGGCTGTGGATGTGATTTACTTAGACTTTGGTTAAATTAAGGAATGTTGGCCTGGAACATAGTATTTGTACCTGGAAAGAGAAATGGCTAAAAGATAGATTACAAAGAGTGGTGGTAAATGGAACATTTTCTAATTGGACCAGTGTTGTTAGTGGGGTACCGCAGGGCTCTGTACTGGGTCCCTTCCTTTTCAACTTGTTTATTAATGACCTGGATGTGGGCATTGAAAGTACGGTTTCTATTTTTGCAGATGATACTAAATTGTGCAGAACTATAGGTTCCATGCAGGATGCTGCCACTTTGCAGAGTGATTTGTCTAAGATGGGAAACTGGGCAGCAAACTGAAAAATGAGGTTCAATGTTGATAAATGCAAGGTTATGCACTTTGGCAAAAATAATATAAATGCAAGTAATACACTAAATGGCAGTGTGTTGGATGTTTCCTTAGGTGAGAAGGATCCTGGGGTTTTATAGATAACAAGTTGTCTAATTCTGGGCAGTGTTATTCTGTAGCTACTAAAGCAAATATGGGTTTGTCCTGCATAAAAAAGGGCATAAACTCAAGGGATAAAAACATATTATATCTCTTTATAGATCCCTAGTAAGAACTCAGCTGGAGTATGCAGTGCAGTTTTGGACTCCAGTCCTTAGGAGGGATGTAAATGAGCTGGAGAGAGTGCAGAGACGTGCAACTAAACTGGTTAGAGGGATCTAAGACTTAAATTATGAGGGTAGACTGTGCAGGTTGGGGTTGTTTTCTCTGGAAAAAAGGTGTTTGCGAGGAGACATGATTACACTTTACAAATACATTAGAGGACATTATAGATGATTATCAGGGGACCTTTTTACCCATAAAGAGGATCACCGCACCAGAGGCCACCCCTTTAGACTAGAAGAAAAGTACTTTCATTTGAAGCATGGTTGGTGGTTCTTCACAGTGAGGACAGTGAGGTTGGGGAATGCACTGCTGGTTGATTTTGTGATGGCGAATTCTGTTGATGCTTTTAAAAGGGGCCTACATGGACATACATAATATCAAAAGGCTATTTTGATACTAAACTTTAGTTAGTATAGCTATGGGCATATATGGTACAACCAGGCAGAATATAATGACATCAATTAACAAATTCTCTATTTGAGCTCAAAACTGCATTTAAACATACGTTAAACACATGAAAAAAACACAGGAAAAAAAAGCTTGTGTGCAAGAGCCCTTAAACTTTAAAACATTCAAAATTTATGAAAGAGCCAACTTATGGAAATTTGTACAATGTTTGTTTCTCAAAATTGAGTGCAAGCAAGCACATTTTCCATATAGTTTCTTAATCAATGATATTTTTCATAATTTATCCAGTGTTAAAAACCATAACATTTACAAATATAAAAGTACTGTAAAAGGCTGTCAAGGTCATTTAGAAGTCAATGGAAGTTCCCTTTCTCTTCTTCCAAAGATCAGCCTTCTATTTATGGTTTTAGAGGTTTTTAGAGATCAAAATGGCCATTGTTGTACACATTTATCATTAGTTCGTGAAAAATTTTGGGTTTTCAAATTTTTTCAACAGCTATTTTTGTTCATACTTTTTGTATTAGGATCTCTTAATAAATTCCAAGGCATTTTGCATTTTAAAGAAATAGAGTTTAACTGTCGTTTTGAAACACTCTGAAATCACTTAAATGAGAATGTTGATAAATCTGCCCCAAGTGTAAAAACCACAGAAAACTATAATACGAAACATCACAAAGTAAAAGCCGTTGAGGTCCCATAGATGTCAATGGGAACTGCTCTGATTTTATTTTAGCCAGTCAACTTTTAGATGCTTTTGGATTTTTTTTCTCTAGTAATTGTTGATAGATTATTGAGGTTTAAGAGATTGTCTTATTTTTTAACATATTGTTCAGGTATTTTTTTCATTCGTGTTTTTTATATTCCAATCTTTAAATAAATGATATAGCATTTGTGATTTTCTAAAAAATTTGTGTATTCGTGGTTTCAAAAAATCTCTACAAACACTAAAATTAGATTGTTGATAAATGGGCCTCCCAGTGACCTTACAAGGTAAGCTTGCTTCTTGTGGACCTTGGGAATAAGAGAACTGGAAGTCTCAATGCCAACTTAAATGGGGGAAAAGCATGTGATTATTGGGAGGGAGTTAAATTAAAAACTTACTTTTTTGCCATTACTGGATGACAGATAATGGGGCAGATTTACAAAAGGGGGCGAAGTGGCAATTAGTAAATTCGCCAGAAATACTATCCGCAGAGACATCTGCAGGTGCAGAGAACAATTCACTAGCGAAAGAGACCGTCACTAGCGCAGTTTCACTTAGGCGAACAATCATTACTCAGCAAATTCACTAAAGTGCAAATTTTACAGAATATTACCTCTTTCACAAGAGTTACCTTTGCCACCTTAGACCTGGCAAACTGATAATATGAGGATCCTCCTCAATCTTGTCAGTGACATCATATCCTGTATGCCAACAAGTTATAAAAGTTCTAAAAAACACTGGCATTTTTTCATATTTTAAAAATATTAAAGATGTTTGTGTTAACATCTCCATTTCTTTCCCAACCATTTGAGGGTCATGCTACATTTGCCCCAGTGATTAGACAGGTTGTTTTAATTAATTTTAGATAATGTCACAGTTCTTTCACAAACCTTTCTTTCTCTTTTTCCTTTTGTACAATTAATGCAAACTAATCACCCTGACTTTAATTTGACTTTGTTGCATAGTTTTAATTAACACGTGGATAAGTACTGAGACAACCCAAGCTCTATACAGAAGTACTACCTTACAGTCTCTAATAATTAGTGACGAGACAATCTGTCCCATTTTGCTTAAAAATTTGCGAAACCGAGAAAAATTTGTGAAACGCATTAAAGTCAATAGGCGTAAAAATTATTTTATACGAGCAACAATTTCTCACACCAGATGTATTAAATTCAATGGGAGTTTTTTCTAGTGGCGACTTTTTTATCTCAGCAACTTTTTTGTCCAAATGCATTAAAGCCTGCAGTTTCGCTATGAAATCTGCAAATGGTGAATTGCGTAATTTTTCTGCGAATCCATAACTGCTGAAAAAATTCACTCATCCCTACTATTAATCTATATATATATATATATATATATATATATATATATATATATATATATATATATATATATATATATATATATATATATATATATATATATATGTTTGGATTATGAATAAGATGTCTTGCATCTCAGTCTTTTAATCTATTTTTTTTTGTTTCACCACCCCCACTAGGAAATATGCCCAACCACTAAAATCCAGTAACTGGCTCTGGTCTCTGACAACACAGGAGCAGATTTGACGCCCACATGGATAAGAATACAGTATGTATGTTGCTGTGTTAGTAAAAATACCAGTCCCAGTGGAGAGACTATAAATACGCTTTAATACATAAAGAAAAAACAGGATCTACAAATAACATTTATTTAATAGAAGCAGAACTGACTGCAGATTAGGTGTTAAAAAGAGTTCTGCATTTCTGCACTGGGAATCACTGCAAGCAACAAATGATTGGAAATGAAAACAACCTATAACTATGGCTTTTACTTTCATACTATTGGCATTTGGCAATAATCTCAAAGAAATATTTGCTTCTGTGGCTTTTCACTGTCAAGGAATGTTAAATTAATTTGTTTCTCTGACTGCATAATTGTTAGAAAAAATATTTACAAAAATGTTTTTGTTAAAATAGCCAGATATTCAGTGACATGAGTAGTATCCACTGTTAATACTTTAAATACTGCATGATCTGGTAAGATAAATCAGAGTTTAGCAACACTGAGCTAAATTTTCAACAATTTATAAGGATGAAGCCCACGTTTATATACTACAGTTGCCATCATTAGGAAACAGCTAATTCAATATTCACGCCTTCTGGTAGTGCAAATCACATACAATGTAATGCAGTTATAACTAGATGCCTGCATTAGTTTTGTCTGAAAATAATCTTATCAGGACAAGATTGTGAACATGGAAAATGAATCAGTCAACGTGCTGAGTACAGCAATTGCTTTTATAGACAATGATCTACAGTAAAGGGTCAGGGCAGTAATATGGCTGATAGTGTAACAATTAGTGAAACATTATTTATAATTATCTGAATAAATGTATTTTCCCTTGAGTATAATGAGATCTGAATATAGTATATATATATATTATCATTATCTAAATACACTGGCTTTATGCACCCAGGCACTGTATACCTAAATATGAGCGTGCTGGCTTTTTGGACTTTATATATATATATATATATATAAAAGTTCATAGACAGACAGCATCACACTCCAATTAAGCCACCATGTGGCAGCCTTTGTACACGGAGAAATATTAATATAAACTGAAAACGTTTTTTTACACTATGTAAATACACAATTTTTTTCATACACAGGGCCCTTGGTGCTGGTACTTTGTTCAATATATATATATATATATATATATATATATATATATATATATATATATATATATATATACAAATGATCCATTTCATTTTGTCTTAAAATGAGCTAACTGAAAATATAATTTGTGAGCTGATGGATATAAATACAACAAAAGAGTTTAGATTGGTTCTACCAAATTCCTAAACTTCTTGTTATCTAACTTTATGCTCTCAAATATACCAAGCTCTGCCCAGTATACTCCATTTTACTCTATGGGTTTTTTTTCACTAGAAAACTCTAATTTATAGAGAACAAAACTTGAATTTTGTGAGATGTATTATACCCTGATACTTAAAAAGCCATAATCTGAAAATCCACCATCTCAGACCTCTCAACGTTCAGTACAAGTTAATAGGAGAGGCACATATCTCAATTTAAAGTTTTTGTGGCTTGTGCTCGGTTTAGCCCAAAAATCCAACTTTTTGGGAATTTTCAGGCAAAAACGCAGAGAAAAATTGAGCAATTTTCGAAAGAAAAGCATGAAAAATTCAAGCATTTTGGGAAAAAACCTGAACAATGTGAATGAATCAATTAATAAATTGATCTTGCACAGGAGATTAATTGTAGTTTTTTAAATTAAATTATGAGATAAATTTGGATTTTAGTAAATAGCACACATTTTTTACAACAAATTTGAATCAAATAATTCATATTTTTTATTATTTGCTTTTTCCTTAATACAACAGTACCTTGTACATGATCTCAACTAAGATACCTGTATAAGTAATCCTTCTTGGAGGAAAAACAATCCTATTTAGTTTATTTAATGTTTAAATTTTACTTTTTAGTAGACTTAAGTTATCATCAAAGAATAGAAAAATCTCTTATCTGAAAAACCCCAGGCATGAAGCATTTTGGATAACAGGTCTCATACCCATACTGCTTTATTGTTATAAAGGATTCTTGCATTTTTGTGTGTTTGCAGCCATAACTAACATACCAAGATGTTTCTTGGGTGGATGGATAGCTGTTACTGTGATAATATGGCTGATTTTAAAACTCCAAACACCTGTTAAGATTTCTTTTTATGTCTCTAAAGAAAATATGCCTTATAGTCTTTATCCCCCAAATGAAAGCAATCACACTAATCACAGCTGTAATCACACTGATCATTCTGCTTTACTAAGCATACTGTTTATATGAGAAAGTGATTAAAATGATGAAATGTACTGATCTAAAAACTAAGAACAGGACATACACAGACCATGCTCAGAGCCACAGTAATAAAGTGTTTGCAGGTGTCAATGGTTCCTTAAAAAGATAAATTAATTCTAACTGTAGTTGGCCTTAGTGTGACACATATATTTCATTTATGGATAATATGGTTTGACTTTGTACTTTTCTTTCTCAACCTGGACAAATTCAGGAAGTGAAAATGCACAATGTGTAAATAAATAAATAAAATCAGCAAATGCTATGCACTGCATTTTATAAAGTCATTTGTGCATGATTGACAAAATTAAGTCTAGGCACTGTAGTTTTTCTGCCTCGAATCTTATTGCTGTAAATTCTTTATGACAAAGTGTTATTCTCCATTAGTTTTCTTATAATCAGGGTATTCATATGTTGTCTTACAAAATGTTATGCCTATTAATATATAACAGTAGCATGCCTCCCAATGGTCTCATTAGCAAATAGGTGGGGTTAAAGCAGAACTTAACCCTAAAAATGAATATAGCTAGAAATAAAATTTTATATACTGAATTTATTGAACCAACCTAAAGGTTCAGTATCTCTAGAGTATTAATGCATACCTTCAAAGTTGTTAGAGGAGTTTCCCATCTCAAATTTTGTTAGGAGTGTCTGTGACATGTACGTGTTCAGTGTGCTTTGAGCAGGTTGAGAAACTAAGCCAAGGGGTCATGACAAATAAACAAGCAGAGAATGAGGTTCCCTTGTCAAGCTAAGCTGTAGATCTCCTTTAAAGGAGCAGGAAGTAACTATACATGTTCATGGTAATTTAGAGACGTGGCCTAAATTACCCACTTTGGAGTGTTGGGAGTCATGCCTAGAATAAGATCCTGCACATATTCATGCTCACTAAACCCTACCAACAGGTCCATAACATGTTTGTTTCACTGGTCTATCTTTCCCCATCTCCATTCATTACAATCAGATTTGCCAAGTTATTCTATTTTGTATAGAAAACCAGCTCACAGGAATTGTGTATTTCTTTGTTCATGGGACACCCTCTTAGAATCAGGTGTTTCCTGATGGTCTGCTTCATCCTTTACATTTACTACTCTGGCTGTCATAAAACAAGCACATGGCATAGGATATATTATCTGGAATGCTTCGGTCCTGGGGTTTTTCATAAGAGGGTTTTCTATAATTGGAATCTCCATACATTAAAGTGATACTGTCATGGGAAATATTTTTTTTGCATTGCAAATCCATTTCTCAAAAGAGCAAACAGATTTTTTAATATTTCATTTTAAAATCTGACATGGGGGTTAGACATATTGTCAATTTCCCATCTGCCTCAAGTCATGTGACTTGTGCTCTGATAACCTTCAATCAGTCTTTCCTGCTGTACTGCAAGTTGGAGTGATATCCCCCCCCCCTTTCCCCCGCCCAGCAGCCTAACAACAGAAATATGAGAAGGTAACCAGATAACAGCTCCCTAACACAAGATAACAGCTGCCTGGTAGATCAATAGTAAAAACCCATGTCCCACTGTGTTCCATTCAGTACATTGAGAAGGAAAAACAACAGCCTGCACGAAAGCAGTTCCCTCCTAAAGTGCTGGCACAAGTCACATGACCAGGGGCAGCTGGGAAATTGACAAAATGTCTAGCCCCATGTCAGATTTCAAAACTGAATATTAAAAAATCTGTTTGCTCTTTTAAATAATGGATTTAAGTGCAGACGTCTACCGGAGCAGCACTATTAATTGATGCATTTAGAAAAAAAACATGTTTTCCCATGACAGTATCCCTTTAAGTTGGCTAAAAAAACATTTAAACATTAAATAAACCCAATAAGTTTGTTTCCTCACATATATGGATTCATGTAGTTTATTTACCATCAAGTACTGTTTTATTATTATTATTATTATTATAATATATGGTATATCAAGTGCTTTTTTTCTTTGCATTTTTCTTTCCATCTGGATGAGATAGAATGACAACCTATTCTGGAAGAAAAATCTTACCAACATCTGTTATTTTCTTATTGTCTAATATTAACATTGGTATGAAGTATATTTTTTTTTTAACAGTTGGGCAGTTAAATAAGTGACCAGGTTGCAACTGTATCATGTAAATGTGATTGTAATCAACATCAGTATTTGTTTATTCCTTTCAGTTCTCAAATTATTGAAACAAGGTATTCAGTTTTTCTTCATATAAGCAGAATTGTGCTGCATTGCCCCCTTTAACCATGTCTCTATTTCAGCTACCTTCTTCTTCAAAGGAATACAGTCTCATAACTCTAAATCGGGGGTTCCCAACCTGTTTACTTGAGCCACACTCAACTGTAAAACCTCTTAGGGAACCACACAAGGATGTAACATGTTCGTAAAAGTCCAAATAAGGACTGTGACAAGTGAAATGGTAGCCTGATATGGCTTGCTAGTGTACAGGAAGATCTCTTTGGAATAAACCTGTGTCTCCGTACTTTGTCTCCAAGCCAGGAATTAACAAATGGGCATTTATGTTGAGGCCAATGTGAGCAAAAAGTTGCTCATGAGTCACTGGTTGGGGCTTACTGTTCTAAATGAACAAGTTAAAACTTGGAATCCACAGTTTGGTCCACATACAGAGAAAAATAAGGAAAGTTAAGGAAAGGGTTAATTAGGAAAATACGACAGGAATGTGATTCATTGCAGCAAACCAAAAGGTGAATATGAAGGCAGGGAAGGAGTTAGAAGCTGATAAATTGCAGGGTATATATATATTGAGAGAGAGTGAGTGTGAAAACGGAAGTGATTATGAAGAATATGCAGATTACACCTGAGGGTGGGTGAGAGATAATAACAGAACCATACACGTAGTGGCTGGTTCTACCTTTCACACTACAGAGAAACAACACCATGCATTTCTTTTCCCATTCTCTGTCCATGCCCCTAGTAGTTGGGCTCTTTCCAGTTGTCGCAGAAATGTGCTCAGTTCCCTGCCTGTAATGTTGGGTCAAATTCACCAAAGGGTGAATTTTTCACCAGCAAACACTTCGCCACACCACTAGGCATACATTTGTTACCACTATGCTAAGTCACTAAAATGCAAAGTTGCATGTCTGTACCCGAAAGCTGGCGAAGTTTAGCTAGTGTTAATCCGTGAGCACAAGCCTTTCATACCGATATTTCGCTAGCATTCTTTTCTGCCCAGCAAAAGTTTGTTAGTGCTCTTACGTATAGGTCAATTTGAATATGGTGGGTACATATAGGTCATATATATGTCTTTATTGGAGATGGTTCAAATGTTTGAACATTTTATTACAAATGTCCAAGGAAGCATAATAAAGTCAAAAGAGATCCTCTAATGCCCTAGATATAAGCCCACCCTTAAACAAATGTGGCACGCCCCTCAAATGGTTAGGAAATCAATGTTAACAAAAAAATCTTTAATTGTTTGGACTTTTGAAGACAATACTGCTTTAAAAAATGAAAAAAACTAAAGCGTTTTTTACAGCGTTTATGACTTTACGGCATACAGGATATGATGAAATAAAATTGAGGGGACTGTTGTTTCATCTTCGCCTGGTCTAATGTGGTAAAGCAAACTGTGATAAAAGGTACCGTTCTGTAAAATTCACACTTTAGTGAATTTGTGGAGTAATGATGGTTCGTCTGAGCAAACATTTGCCTGGTTCTAGGGAGGGAAACTGTGTTAGTGATAGTCTTTTTCTCTAGTGAATTGGCATCTAAGCATGTTAGTAAATTAGCGATGTCCCTGAAGATAAGATTTCTGGCAAATTTTCATTAGTGACAGTCACTTTGCCATTTAGTAAATCTGCCCCATTGAGTTGTATTCTGGAAAAGTTGCCTGAACACCAAATCTAGTCAGTAAGAAGCTCCTACAGAAAGTGCTACAGACAGATTGAACACAGATCAGGAGATGCAGGAGATGATTCTCAAAGAAACAATGCACCACCCACAAACCAACTATTCATATTCAACTTCCTGTCAAGGAATCGGGCAAAGAGAACATTGAATAAGCTGGAGGGGGATGTCGCATAAAATAAAGGGTCTGAATGGTTCATAAGTAGACATGCCAACCCATGGAAGCAGGCAGGAGACTTTTGATTTTCCGATCTAACTCTTTGGCTGCTAGAGTAACAAGTATGCCCCATAGTTTTCATTCAAAAAGACATTGTGTCCAGGGAGTGGCTGTACTCTAAACCAAGAACAGTACTAGTGGGTGCAGGGCGCTCTCTCCTTTATGCCTGCCATAGCACAGGGGGTAAGTATAGGGCTATGTTTTGGCCTATACTCACTGACGTCTCCTAACGTTGGCACCTGAATGACAAATTAGGACCATTAGGGGTGATACCTACTTGCTCCCCTCATGTATACAGTGCTGTGAACATATACTGTAGACAGGTCTCTGCACTCCCTTTTTCGTTATTTTTTGCCCTTTGCACCCTGCCCTGCACTTTGTACCCACTTTGTAATAGGGGATTGTTTGGGGAGGTAAGGATATGGGAAGCAGCAAGCAGAATTGTGTGGGTACAGCTTTAACCCTTTATTGAAAGAAACCAAAAGAACAAATGTGTATATCACATAAAAACACCATTTTGTATTTTCATGAAACCGAGCCAAGCATTTTTGCTACAGTTTTCCTTTGGTGATATGGACACGGCACAGTTACACAGAAATATACATCACATTAATGCCAACACATCAAAAAAGCGAAAATAAATAAATAAATAACATGCCCGATTTCAAAGGCTGAACATAAGGATACGGAGTGTTTTGCTCACAACAAATAAGCCAAAGGACCACTGAGTCATTGGAAATGTTTAAAGGGAGGAGGTGGGGGGTGTTAAAATTGACCCTTGCAGCTGTCAGCCACTGTTTTATGATATGCCTTTATACATATCTGTCAGAATACTGCCTGCGGCTCTGCTCTGACCGAGAACCAGCCTGCTTTAGGAAGTTCTGTTGCTGGCAGATTGATCACGGAGGGTGAATCACATGTTATGCAGGGAAATTACAGACACCTCTGAGGCTATTTCCCATTGCTATTTAACACTCAACATGTAATGTTTATGAGTAGATGCAGCTGCCTTGATAAATAGGACTAGGCATTAGAGGAGCAGTGTTTGAAGCACCCTCTGAACAAATAATACAATTCTCCACTGATTTAAAGGTCTTCAAGCCACGTGCTCTGCTTGTCAGCCTCACTTCAGCATGCTGCTCTTTCTAATAGCCTATAAATGTATGTCTTCATTTATATGGTTAGAAGATCTCATAAAATATATTAATCTAATTGCAAATGAAAATTACATTATTGAGATATATGATTATTTCCCTGTGCGTCTTCTGCACAACTCATCATGTTAAAGACATATTCCTCTTTTTAATAATGGTCATTTCCTGCAATATTTGTTTCAAAAGTAGGTAAATCTTAGGCCCAATGACTTAGTGCTTAGTTCTACAGCACTATGCAAAGCAGAGTATTATAGTCTGACATGAACAACTACAGTGGGGCAAGAGTAGGTATTTTTCAATGAAGAAAGTGGCAAGAAACAGTGTCAGACCAAGGTGCCCCCTATTGTTCGTGCATGCGCAAAAGAGGACAAGCAATTGTGTATGTGTGGATGCCCATGCAAATGTATATGAGCGGAAGAGCGCACAATCAACATTTAGCAGGAAATGCAGCCATGGGTTTGAACTAGGGGAAAGCAGAGGTGAGCCAGGCCGGTAGGGCGCATTAGGCAACCTGGCCAGCCAGCTACTCCACCCTTCCCTTGTACCTCGCTCCCATGCAAGGTGACACTCGTGTGCACAAACGTGCTTGTAGAGGAGCATGGTCTGGTCTAGGGGTAGAAACAAAAGTGAACAGTGCCACCGAAAAAACTTCTTGTAGTTTAAAAGCCTTTAATGGTGCATAATGGGTATCACAGCAACGTTTCAGGCCAGGTGGCCTTTTATCAATCCTGGTCTAGGGGTAGGCAGAAGAAGTAGCTGGCCAGTGCCACCCAATCTTTGCGCCCTAGGCAGCTGCCTCTTCTGCCTACCCCTAGTTCCGGCCCTGGGAGAAAGCATCATAAGAGGTACGTGTGTGGTGCCCCTCTGCTTTTGTGCCCTAGGCATGTGCCCTTTCTGCCTACTCCTAGTTCCGGCTCTGCAGACTGGGGTGTGTGAGTCCCTTGTGGGCCCTGCAGGACCAGAACTGCTCCCTTTACCTCTGCTTCTGACCTCCCTCCTCAGGCTGCATGAAAAAAAAGTTAAGCACAGGGACCAATGGGACTTTGTGTCTGGGAGGTGTGGGAGGTCCCCTGAGGCAGCAGCCCCAGTTTGAGGCTGCTTGACACTTCAAGTTTGACACTTTAAGATACATTTGCAGCAAATCCATATGGAAAAGGAAGTTAATGAAGATGGTTAATGAAGATGTTACACTCAAAAATATGAGAGCAATAAGACCTGGAGAAATAAACTCATAACTGTTGGACGGTATAAAATCCCCTGGATATACATTTTAAGGGATAATAACACTAGAACATTAAACACCTATGGGTTAATTTATCATAGCTCTATAAATTCTGTTGAGCAGCAACAATAGTTACTACTTGCAGTTTTACTGCACTGGGACATTTGGATGCAACTAATTGCATTCAATCCAGAATGAAAAGCATGTTTTGCACGGTGGAGGGGGGGGGGGGGGGGGGGGGGGGGGGGGCAAGGATTCGTACAGATAATTATACTCATCATGGTACTTCAATTCAGCAAACACATTCCAACAAAATGACATACTGTAGGTATCAACTTTGATAGATGTATCCATACATGAAAAATGTTCCTGACAAACAGTAAAGTTTTGGTAAAATCTCAAACTGCTGGTAGATGTCTGCATTAGTTTAAAGGTAATGGCACACAGGATATTTTCTTGCCTGTGCTAGTTTTCCACTTTTGCCAAAAATGCCTTCCAGTGAATGGAACTAGCACCCTAACATACCATTTAATTGAATAGAATTGTGATTGGGTCATCTCTATGCTGCCCAAAAAAATGCTCTGTATTTTCAAGAGACAAAGAAAATGCACTGAGATGGCATGATTATAGCGTTATTCATTGGAAGTAATTTTTGGTTGTTTCCACCCAGGACACAAAACTCCTCATGTACCATTGTCCTAAATGTCACAAGTGTCTAAAATGCTAAAAAACGTTGAGTGGATAATCATTTTACACTAAGAGGTTTTTACCACAGTTGAACTTTTATTTTTAACACAAACAAACTTGAATTATAGCTCCAGATCAAGTATTTATTAACCTAAAAAAAAACTAAAAAAATTTGAATACAAGACATTTGAATCTGAAAACTTGTGAGGTCATGTAGAAGTCAATGGGAGTTGTACTTGGCAAAAAAAGTTTTTTTTTTGAGCTTGTAAACTTTCAAAATACCACAAATTTGTGTTTCTTTTATTAATTCAAGGATTTATATTCACAGTTTTTAATACATAAGGTAACATTTGTGTTCTTTGAAATTGTATTCGATATAGAAAAAGCCTCTAAAATTACACAGATCTGAATTTTGATCAATAAGGCCCCTAGTTTCAGAAGTTAAATGAACGTAAGTGAAAAGTCCAATAAAATGCACACAAAATAAACATCTTTGAATAGTAAAAACATGCAGAATAATTGGTAAAATATCAAATCTGTCTTTGATAGATCTCCTATTTTTGAAGAACGATTTATTGAAAAAGCTCAATGGTACAAACATTTTGCCTGCTATTTGCAGCTCTGTTTTTATCTGATTTTTTTGCAACAATTTTAGTTTTGAGCTACATCTTAGAAATCTGAATTAGAATTCTGAATACCTTTCAGAGATTTATTAAGCACAGAAAACTCTAAAGTTAAAATTTCATGTAGAAATCAATTTATTCTAGGCAAAACGTAAGTAATTTTTCAATTCAAGTTTTTCAAAATTTTTCATTCATATAGAAAAAGTAATAAAAAAGTAATTAAGTAATGGTACCAAGAAATTCTATGAACCCCCATGTACAGCTTAACCACCCCTCCACTGAAAGCCCCTGTAATTATTCATACACCTACAGACATGCTAATATATACCCCAACTTTCCAACTGTGTAAAATCTTTTCAGTTACAAAGATGTGTAATGAATGTTGACATATGTATAGTTGTGTGTAGAATGAAGTGTCAGCTTGAAACAACCTATGTAGAGAGCCACTTTTTACTAAGCTTTCAACATTGATTTCTAATGCCTGGATCTGTTTGCCACCTGAATTCTTCCCATTGATATGAATGTGTTATGTCAGGTCTGAGGTAGTGTAAAATAATGACATAAATGCAATTTTATAGGTTCTAACTCTTTGTTATGGATTATTCTGCAATTGTGCCATTAAATCCCAATTTAGAAGAAATAGATATACTGCTTTAGAAGGACAATATTTAAACTGATGCTGTGGCCCCCAACTAGGAACCCCTATTTGGGACATTTAGCTAGCCAAATAACACTATAGTAAATGTACAGTAACAGCAGGAATAGAAAAGGACTAGAAAGAGAATCCATTCTCCAACATGCATGAATGCTCAGAAATTATATAAGGTCTTCATACAATGACAGCCCCTGGAACCTAGACCCACCATGTGGTATTGTTCCTTTTGCTCAGTGCAAAGACATCTCATGTGCAGTCTCCTGTCTGGGGGAAATCATGCAGAAAATAGAGAAGAAAGAAGAAAATAAGTAACAGACCATTCTTTAATAAACCTAAAGTGAACTGTACATCAGTCATTCATCTATCTGACAGTTGTTCATTGCTCAGTCCAGCTCCTCATATCATCAAGAATGACATTTCCCAAGAAAAAAAGGGGTCCTAAATTATAGATCCCATAGAGAGCAGGCACAGGATCAGAGCAGAATCCACCTTCCAAGTGTTGTTTTGGTTGCTAATGAGCAATTGTAAAATTGACTCCTCAGCCCCTTCCCTAGACACAACAGATTGGGGAAAACAGTATTTCAGATATTTAGCTCAGTGAAATCTTCCTTTCAGCATTACACCTGAAATAGAGAGGTGCTCTTCTCAGCGGTGACCTAAATTGTACTGGCACCTGTTATAAATCATGTGTCAATCAGGCATGTTAGGGCAGAGACACACGGACAGATTCAGTGAGATTTGACTGATCTCCCCAAACTGCCTGTTTTCCAAAGTTGCCTCACGAAGAAACTGTGAGAGACTTTGTAAAACGAGGTCCTCCGAGTGCCATCCCACTGGCGATTTACATTTTAACTAGTATTTCAGGGAGATTAGTTGCCCTGAAGAAGTGGAGATTTGTCGCCGGGTTACTAATCTCCCCAAATCTGAACATGTGTCTCTGCCCTAATGGAACTACACCAGTCTTTTTCTTTCTCCGTATTTAGAGCTTTCAAGCAATCCAAATCTGACAGTATTAACTGGCTTAAAAAGAAAAGAAATGGAGACTGCCCCCCCCAACTTGTGATACTGTACAGTTAAATTATTTAGTCAACTTTCTCAAGGCGATATTTCTTAATCTCCTCATTTGTGCTACAAGAGGACAAGCGTGCTTTCATTCGGTGAGCCTTTCCCACTTAATATAAAGTTATTTAAATATGCATTAGTAGCATTTTATATAAACATTCAGCATAGCATTTCGAGAAGGGTTGTTCTGCTCAGCAAGCCTTTTCCACAATACAGCTCCTGCAAAGTCCCACTCCACAGCATCCAAACATATCTCACTCATAAATTCCATAAAAGCCATAGTCCAAGGGGGCCAAATTGTCAAGAAAATAAAATACTTAAATATCTGTTAAGTATGTAACGGATCCTATTCTGAGCATTGTTTCATTAGCCCTGCAACTAGTGATGGGCAAATTTATTCGCCAGGGGCGAATTCCCGCGATTCGCCGTTGGCAAATAAATGCGCAAAACACCAGCAAAAATTCGCCAGCAAAAATTTGCCAAAAAAAAACAGTCACGCGTCGGAAACGATGCGGCACGTGTCGGAGATGACAAGGCGCGCCGCGATTGACGTGACATGTCACGATTTACGCGACGCGCGTCAAAAACGACGCACGACTCGTTTCGCAATTTTTTTCGCCAATTCGCGAATTTTGCTGGAAATTCACAAATTTTTCGGCGAAGCGAAATGGGTGAGATTCGCCCATCACTATCTCCAACTTTAGATGCTATATGGTAATTGGGGGTCACTGACCCAGCATCTAAAAAATTACAAGTTTATTTTTAATTTGTTCTTGGTCTTAATTTTTTTCTTCTTATCTTCCATTCTGAAGATCCCCAGAATAGAAATACTCTGTATCATGCCTGAAATAACATGTTTCCAGTCACCCCCTCTGCAAAAACTAACTAGGAGGAAGAGATTAAGGAGGAGATTTACAGAGTCCCAGGACAGTGCAAAAGCATTAAGGGGAGCAAAAGTGTGTTCATTCAAGCAACACTTACAACTTGGGATGACTCAGCTTTATGCCTTGTGCTGGTGGGTGCCAGTAATGTTGCCACCTGTACTGTTTTCACATGGACAGCCTGTCCAGGTGAAAGCTACTTGTTAGAATTTCCAAATTAAGAAATCCAGACAGAACTTTGAAGTGAATGATGAAAGTATCAGCTGATAGTAGCTGATCACAGTTCCACCCCAAACATCACCGCCCCATCCCTGATATCACACCTGCCCCCCACCTGGACTTTCCTGATCCAAAAGATGGCAAACCTAGTTGCAACACAGTCCTGTCAAGTTTAGGACTCTGCCCTCCCTAACTTGCTCATCTGAATGACTTGCAAGTTGGATAAACCTCTGAATAGTGGGAATCCTCTGTGACTAGGGGGGAATCCTCTATTTTGGAGCAGTGGCATAACTAATGAAGCCTGGGTCAGGGTGCAGGTTGTGTACCAGGACTCTCCCCTGGGGCCCCCTCTCGCTGTGCACTCTGGAAATCCTGCCTGCAATTTATATTTTTTCAGCTCCGGGATGTCCAGATCACCCCTCTTAGTTATAAAACTGTTTTGAAGCACAAAGATCTGCAGTCATTTTGTGCAGAAAATGTGGCAAATTGCACCCATTGTTTGTACTCTGCACCTTGGCGAAATGGTCCTTTACTTACAATTCACAGCCACATTCCAAAGGTCATCATTGAGAAGCAATTATATTAGAAATATTAGCAGAATAGCTGATATATTAATATGCTATGTGGCACATCAGGTAATGCCTTTAAAATGGCTAAAAAGGTAATATTTCATCACTGCGAACCAGTTGCTCATAAAGGACTGCATTCACTTATAGCTTATTTAATTAAAATACCAGATTGTAATGCCATATTAAACTGGTAATGGTGTCAGCAAATAAATTCATAAATGAAACCTGTACAAGAGCTTTTGAGACCTTTCATCTCTATTATTAAATGTCAGAATTTTGAGGCCACAATATCACAACTGCAAATTACCTTTCTGCTTTCGAGCTTAACTACAGAATGAAATCAGCAATACGAGAATTAATTGAATATAGACTTATTGATGCAGTCTTTAAAAAGAAAAGCCCTTAGTCATGGTTATTCCCATGTGCTGTGAATCCTTCAGTGGATATTAGTATAATTATTAACACATATTTCAAATGTGCCAACATATTCTTCAGCACTGTATCTAAAAGCACCATAATGGAATGAGGCCAAGTGGGGACAAAGCACTTTTTGTGCCATATTGGATAATAAATGAGTAAAAAGCAACTGAAAACTATATAGTTCAATGTGATGTCCCAATCACACTGTTTTGCATTGTTACAGTACTACAATACATTAAAAAGGCTGTGGTATCTACAGTATATGTATGCAAAAAAAACAGACAAATGAGAGTTTAATATAAAAGGACTCATTATGTCTGCTACTGTGGTCAAGATTTCCCCACAGTCATTTGTGTGTAAATCCCAAATCATTAAAGGTAATCCCACCAAAATATGCTCTTTGTACTTCCATATAGATCTGCCGAATACCAGAAAGGAAATGCGTGTGAACAAAAATGTGTTAATATTTACACTCGTCCACAACCTCAATTTCCCCCATACAACACAGAAATTCTGAGGGTAAATGTTGCACTATGATGAAATACATGGCAATTGTGCTTGAAATTCAACTATGTTCACTGGACATGGTAAATGATCCCTGAGGGAAATTTAATAAAATGATTTATAAGCCCAGAAATAAATAATTGTAAAAAAAAGTAGCATAGAGGAACAAGATTCATAAATGTAAGAAATATAATATTATAATCAGTGCTGAGTGAATCTGTCACATGAATCTGTCACATTTCGCTTCTCCAAAAAACTCTTGAAACTGCAAAAATATTAGCAAACAGAGAAAAAAAAAATCACAAAACACATTGAAGTCAATGGCCATCAACAATTTTTTCAACAACTTTTTTCATCCAAATGCATTCAAGTCAATGGGAGTTGTCTAATGGTGACTTTTTTGACCAAATGCAGTAAAATCAATGGGTGTTTTTTCTTATGGCAATTTCTTTGTTGTGACAATTGTTTCGCAAGAAAATTCAATGGCAACATGCAAACTCACCACAAATCCATGGCTGGTGAAAAATTCGCTCATCGCTAATTATATTCTTCTTTAGACTATTGCACTGAAAATGTAATTGCGCATTGTGTACTTTTAAGGTATGCTTGAAGTTGACGTCTTTTGGAGCAAAAATATTTTTTTAATTATGTTTTATTATATACACTGCACACTGGCAGAAATGATAAAGTCTGCAATCTTTCTTGCACTGTCAAGTGGTTGCCAAACATGTTCCATGTTTGTAAAAGATATATTAAATTTGTGCAAATTCTGAAAATGTGTTCGTAACATGTTTCCTGTTATCAGTTTTATTACATTCTCCCATAAAATCTTAACACCTGTTAACCCATAGCAACCAATCAGATGCGTATTTAAAAACAGCTGATTAGTAAATGAAGAATTTGTAGTGCAGATTTTCAAAAAAAGATGCAGCTGATGAAACCACAAATTTTGATGTAAGATGTACCAGCTGAAAAAGTTCATTATTTATAAACAATCAGTTAGGTAGTTATACATTAGCAGAGGATAAATTAAAGTTGCCACCCATTTTTGATCAGTTTGCTTTGAAAATTTGTATTTTGATTTTCTACATGTACTCTGTTTGTATCATATTTCCGAAAAACATTGAAACCTGAATAATACAGATAGATTCAGAAGACCAGCATTCCATGCCACAGTGCTGCTGAAGGTTTTCACATTAATAGTGAATTCAGGATAGTATATATTAAGGGCAAAACTGTATAGAAATTACTGCAATTCCCTCAACTCCTAAACAGCACCTTCTCCACTCTGAGACAAAAGAGAAATGGCAGTGAATGGTATCTTGACTACAGAATAAATATCAGAATGACACAATACTCACATGTTCCCTAATCAAATTGCATGAAAGCAAACAGCAGCATGTGGAATTAAACATTGAGAATAGGGGATCTAGCCCTCACACTGTCCTTCATAAATAACTGAAGACATTCTAGTCAGCAGTCACACTGACCTTACATAAAGAAGTTGTGTACAAGCAGGTGCTCATAATGATCTCTGCAAGATTCTCAGTTACCTCTATTAAAACGTCCAATGCACATACCAGCTTGAAACACAAAAATGTAATTATGGAAGCCGCTGTTATCTGTATCCGATCTCACTTTGGAGGCTCTCTTGCGCAATAAGCACAAAAGTATTAAAGCAAACCCTGCTGTTTGCAAATAAGTTCTAGGAATATAGATACCCATCAATCACAGTTTGTGTGTGTTTGTGTGTGTGTTTAGGAGGGGTGGGTATGTTTGCAGCAGTTAGAATGTGAGTATGGACATAAAAAAGATGGATGGTGAGAACCCAGAAGTCCACATGGAAAGAAATGTTTTAATTGGAATATAAAAAAATGCCCCACAAGCTATTTGGATTACATCAGTCTAAAGGAACCCAAGATGTTTTACATTATAGAGACATTACAAAACATTATATATGTTTACGTAAAATGCCTATGCATTAAGGGGGTTATTTATTAAGGTTTGAGTTCTGTTTTCCATGGAAATTTGAGTTTTTTGGTTAAAGAAAATTGTTTTGAGATTTATTGTATAATAGCTTGAATCTGAAAATAAAAAAAAATCGAAAACCTGTCGAGGTCATGTAGAAGTCAATGACAGATGTCCCTTAAACCATTTTAAGATGTTAATAGCCTGCATGATGTTTGAGAATTTTTGCCCGAAAAACTTGATCAATTTGAGTGGTTCAAGTTTTTCCCTGAGGAAAACTCAATCAAATTTCAGATTTCGCAACTCGATCTTGCAGTTTTTCCCATTTGAGTTTTTTATGAAACAAGAAACCATTCGAGCTGTGAGTTAAATCAAGTTCATTTGAGGTATAAAAAACTCTAACATTTGAACCTTTGATAAATAACCCCCTAAATGTATCATTATCCTTTACTTATCATAGAATATACCTGTACATGATTGTCTGTACTCTGCCCTCATTGTTATCAGTATGATAAAGGACCTAAAATAACTGCTAGAATGCTATCCTTTCCAAACCAAACATCCATGCATTGCAAACATCCATCAAACAAAGCAGATACGACTATTTGTATGCAATGAGTAAATAGCCACCTAACTCCACAGACTCGAAACAGATCTCTGCAGAGACATGGTTAGTATTAATGTAGGAATAGCAGAGGGAAGAAGGGACTTTCAGTAGTTTTTCAGCTGGAAAATAAAATAATATGGCAAGAGGGTGGTGTGGTTTGGCACCCTTACTTCCCAAAAATGCATTTTGCATATTGGGTGCCTTGCAATTTTCGTGAAATAAATGGGAGGGAGCAGAAGCATTAGTATAAATGCCACAAGCATTGTCAATCAGAATCTAAAGCATGTCATTAGAAATATATGGAGGCAATCTACTCAAAGGTATTGTTGCATTTTTAAAACATAGAGAAAAAATCCAGAGGGGTTGGTTTTATTGATGTCTGGAGCATTTGCAGTAATGACAATTTGTAAGGATTTTAGCAGAGAATACAAAATCTGTAAGTATTAGTGTTTGGGAGACTTGATGGATTTGTGGTGCCGGTGCATAGTCTGTATATATAAAAATATCAATTGCAGGGAAATAATACTAATATTAATGGTTAGCGTTAGAAATATTCTCTCTCAATCCCCATGCATGGTTTCATCACATAATGTCCCTTTAATTTCCATATTCATATTTTCTTTATCCTCATTATTAATTTTTTAAACCAAACAAACTTATCTGAGCATCTGGTTGTATAATATTGTGGATCTCCATCATTATTTCTTTTTCTTTGCCCAACTCTCTCTTACATCAAGGATTTTAACATTTTCATGGTTTCATCTACCTTTCCTTCATCAAAGTCTAGCTGGCCTCATACACTACATATATTCCATAAAATCTACTAACCACAATAGACTATGGATATTTTCAGTGAATGGTGGATCAAGATTAGTAATCTGTTATCAAGCTGGTGGCCAAGATCCAAATACTAAGATACAATTAATTTGGCATAAGTAGGTATTCAAGCTGGACAAAGTTCTGCCTCTGTGTCAACCTCAACCCAAAAACGTTTTTTAAATACATGACCTGCTTAATAATAGCAGAAGCTTTATAATCACACAATTATTTTCTGGAAGGAAATGTCTTATTTAATAAACAGCAATAAGATAAGACTATCTACTCATGCTGTGTGGAAGTGTTGTGCAAATTCATCTCTGAAAGCTTAACACTTAAATATTGTATTAAATACTCTTTACTGTGGAAAGATAGACTAATGGCTTATTGACTAAAAGGCTTAGGAAGTATTATCAAATTTTAGAAACATTTTAGCTTAAGGAAAATATTACATTTCCTCACTACTTTGAAATGCTACACGCTACCAATGTTATATATAATAGAAAATAAATGTGTTCCTACCTTTTTCAGCTGCAACCTAATAAGATCATCAATACCTTAACAAGAGCTAAAACCTAAAGTCACCAAGCTGTGGTACTTCACTCAAAAGGTAATACAGGCATGGGATCTGTTACCTGGAAACCTCTTATATATTTTCATTTTTATAAATTATTTTCCTTTTTTTTCCTTTTTCACTATAATAATAATCATAATAATAAATCATAATAATAAAACAGCACCTTGAACTTGGATCCCAGCTAAGATATAATCAATGGAGGCAAAACGTAAAAATGAATGTTTAAATAATTTTTAGTAGACATGATATGGGGAGATCCAAATTACAGAAAGAACCGTTATCTGGAAAATTCCAGTGCCCGAGCATTCTGGATAACAGGTTACATACCTGTATACAGCAAGCAATATTATTGTGTAGAACATTTGGTACAGTAACTTAGTAAAGAAACATTCATTATAGGAGCACATCATCTCAATATACTTCAACAACAATATCAGTTCTTTTTCTCATTTCATGTGGTTTTCTATGGTAACAGTAGATTTCTATTGCCTTATACTAGCAGAGGTTAAGGCATGTGAAATGTATACTGACAATGAGGTATTGCACACCATTTATACTGTATATCTAGCATATCTAGTTAAAGTACTTTTAATATTTGGAAGGCTAAAGACAAACAATGACTTTGCTTTTTAACACTCATTAGGATAAGAGATCGTTGATTCTTTTCTATAAATTCTTTACTACGATCAAATGGTGTATAGGTTTATAACATACAGTAGTTGAGCTTGAAGGGAAAAAAAATGTTAAATTGTGTTGCACCATCAACCATATACGTACTTAGGACTCTCTATAATTAAAATGTGGTGTACACATCAATGAACCAAAAAATTATGAAGGAAAAAAAGGGAAACTGAGATCCAAAAACAACTCATGCCTTTGATAAAGCTTCTTTTACTGGAGCAAAACGTGTTTTTAATCTTTGTTAGGGAATGATATTTCAGAACTGTTACTACTACTTTATCTGTAGTCAAAGAATGCTTTTGACTAAAGTTTTTACAGTGATCCCAATTGCAGGCAGTCAGCTCAGTCTACTGGGGTGTGAGTTTAATCTCTCTGGGGGGGGGCAAATTATATATACTGTAGGCTCCTTGTTCTTTTCTCCCTCATGACTGAGCTGACTCTTTGACTATGACAGCATGAGAAACTAGGTTGAAGTAAATACGGATGTGATTACTAGTGAATGGGATACAACTATATCAATTTGAATCAGTGTTCAGTTATGGATGAATTCACATAGAGATATTCTTTTTACTCCCACTTAGCAAATATCTTGAATCCCCAGTATACGTTATACCAGAGGGTCTGCTTTTAATGTTGTTTATGATGTTTTATTGATTATAATAATAGTTAGATTTTAATTTTAATTAACACCGTGCAGTATAAGTGACAAGATTCCAGATAAATATTTTTTTTTTTATTCGGACCTGGGTTTCTCCTTTTATTGTCAAAGAGGTTGTTCACCTTTGAGTTAACTTATGTAGTATGATGAAAAGAGTGATATTCTGAGGCAATTTACAACTGGTTTTAATTGTTTTGTTTTGTGGTTATTGGGTTTTCTAGTTTTTTATTCAGTAGCTCTCCAGTTTTTAGTTTCAGCAGTCTGGATGATAGGTCGAAATTACCCTAGCAACCCTGCATTGATTTGAACAATTGACTGGAATGTGAATAGGAGAGGGCATGAATAAAAAGATGATGAATAAAAAGTAGTGATAACATAAATGACAAACATTTGCAACTTTACAGGGCATTTGTTTTTTGATGGGGTCACCCACATTTGAAAGCTGGAAACAGTCAAAAAAAGGGCAAATAATTAAAAGGCTATAAAAAAATAAATAATGAAGAACAATTGTAAAGTTGCTTAGAACTGACCTATAACAAAAATATTATATATATATAGATAGATAGATAGATAGATAGATAGATAGATAGATAGATAGATAGATAGATAGATAGAATCTACATTCTATAAAATATAAAAATTTTACTTAAAGGTGAACTATCTCATGATTTCCTTATTTTGGCATTTTGTTAAAATCATCTTAACAAGTAACTTAAAGCAAATAGTACATTGATGAAATTTGTTTTGCATGCTTCACTAATATTATTAAGTTTAGGTAAGCCTTGAACATACTTATTAAGACTTATGATACCATCTTTGCTTGTATGAAGAGCAGTTTAAAGGTGAAAGAGTTGCGAATTTATTCGCCAGCGGCAAATCGCGGGAGATCGCCGCGAATTCGCCCCATGCGAATAAATTTGCTCATCACTAACCCTGACCCATAACTGTATAGCAAAAAAAGTAATTGCTACCCTCAAATGACGCCCTGTTATAGGAGAGCACCTTTGGGGTATGTTAACCACTGCAGTATGTTGGCTGTCTTGAACACAACAGCCTCTTTATAAATAGTGATGAGTGGCCATTAACATGTCCCGTACTACAGGTATGGGACCTGTTATTTCTCAGGACCTGGGGCATTCCGGATAACAGATCTTTCCATAAATCATTCAGACATAATAGGCTGGTTTTGCTTCCAACAATGATTAATTATATCTTAGTGTGTGGGTAAAGTACAAGGAACTGTTTTATTATTACAGAGAAAAAGGAAATCATTTTTAAACATTTGGATAATTGGGATAAAATGGAGTCTATATGAGGCAGGCTTTCCATATTTTGGAGCACTGCATGAATAAATCTGACCCATTCAATATTTGGTTGCCTCTTAAATTCAAATGCATAACATGTACCAGTTCCTTAGTTGAGGATGGTGGTTGGGATCATCTCTTGCTTTGGACACATCACAGAGTTCATATAAATTGTAATCTTCAATGGTCAGAGTTCTATCTAACATAATAGTGAACCGCAAATACATCTATTTAAACCTGCCTTTTTGCAGCTCTTCTTTCTATTATTCTTGGGTGGGTTATGCCAATTCTTTTCTTGTGAATAAATTAAGTTCATCTTTAAAATTTGACCAGTTGTAAACAAGCCAGGTAAGATAATTGGTTTATTTTTGCTGTGTGCACCTCAGCATATTGCCATTGGAATCTGAAAAAACTATAAATGGGTCCGGAAGAGTATTTTGTGAATGCTAGAGCTCCTTTCAAACGGAGAATGCTGCTGCTCTCAATAACTGCTACCAAAAGAAAATCAAGGTTTTATTGTAGCTTTATCAAACAGCTTACATTCAATCTGTGCTGCATTCACACTAGATTTCTAATAATCCAAACCTCAAGCATTTAAATTTGCTTCAGTGCAGCTCAATAAATGACATTTTATGCATGACATCTTTTTTTGGGTGCCTGGACATTTCAGTGTAAGGATGCCGAATACTGACAGGGCTGTGTATGTGAAAGAACATGCTTCTATTAACAAATCAGCAGAAAATGAGACACAGTGTGTGTTCCCTGTTCCCAGCAGATAACTGTAGAAAGTTATTATTTGAGACAGGTCCCACTTCCTAGCAATAATGGACACAGCTGAACAGTGACACCCACCATGCTCACACAGAGGATTAAATAATAATTTGTTGCTATGGGTTACACAATGTGTAATATGTTTAGCCAGGAAATGTATGGAAATTCAGTTTTTATATGTTTGTGGTTAACAGCAAGTGCTCAAATGATTCAGTAATAAAAGGGGGCATAGTAATAATAGTTGTGTCTTTTTGCAACCATATTGAGCAGAGGACAGCGGCAGAACTAGAAGTCAATACCCCCCCCCCACAAAAAAAAGAACTTAAGTCCTCCAGAAACTTCAGGAAAGTCACATATTTTGCAACTTTTTATTGAATTTCTGATTGTTAGGCTCTGCTGGAGTTTGATCATGAGACTTTTTGGTTGCTGGCTGTCTGCTCAGATCAAGGACTACTTGTATACCAGTTGTTGGCCTAAGGCTAAATGATCAGATTAACCCTAAATCATTCATTTTAGGTCAGCATGTTGGGTGAAAGATGTCGCCACACCAGTGGATCTTATGGTGTATGACCAGCTTAACATTTATTAATGACATTCAAGGCCTTTAACAATGAAACACAACTCTACAACTTTGCTCTGTTCTCGAAATACACTCCTTCAAGCCTTTCATCTGTTCACATTTTTATTCAACGCCAATAGCAGCTCTTTATTTCCCTGAGTAATATTTTTGTGTAGATAAAGCCTTCTAGGAAGTGGTGTGCAGAAAGGCAATATCTTAAGCTGGCCATAGACGTAAAGACTTTTGAAAGATCCAATGTTTATCGTGAGACCACGATTGTCTCAAAACGATCGTTTAAATGTCCGATGTGTCCATCAACTAAAAAGACCATTTCAGGCGATATTGCAGCAAAACTGAAGGATCGCAGCCTGCTTGGCCCTGCAAACATAGGTAGATTGTATGGGGGCCGAAAAAGATTTTCTAACCTGGCCGATCAATCTTCAGACCGATGTCGGACGAAAAATTGTAAGATGTACGATCGTTCGAATCCCACTAACCACACAATAATTTGACAGATTGGTCGGACTTCTCTAAGATCGGTCGTTCAGCAGGGAAAGATCGTTGCATCTATGGGGAGCTTTACTGTTTAGTAATGGTGCACATAAAAGAAACAATATATATTCAATGGTTGTGCCTTGTTATCACCATGTGCCACAGTGACTTACCCACATCCCTAAAATAGCAATCAAATATTATGCATCTCAGTGTTGCACTGTGCAGAATAAAAACCCCTACGGGAATTGAACATGTAGGCTTATGTAACAATGTGCATCTTACTGAAATGTTTTATCTAAAAGTATGTCTTTACAAATACTGTAAACTTTGCTCATCACTTGTCATTGTGTGTCATGTGGGAAGTATGCAACAGAATAGAATTATGTATTACAACCATGTATTACAACAACTACATGCCTCCTTGGGAGAAGTTCCCAGTGACTGTATGTGATCCCCAAAATACTCCTGACAATTTGTTTTTGTGCCATGTGGGTGTACAGTGGTACAATGAAGACAAGCCATCTGTGTAATGTACAATGGAAATTGCTGACTATATTATACAGGTATTGGAAACCCGGTATTCAGAAAGTTCCGAATTACAGAAAGACCATTTCCCATAGACTCCATTTAAAATCATTCAAATTGTTTCCTTTTTCTCTGTAATAACAGGACCTTATCATTTTTAACAACTAAGATTTAATTAATCCTTATTGGAGGCAAAAAAATCCTTTTAGGTTTAACTAATGTTAAAATTATTTTCTAGTTGTCTTAAGGTGGCCATGCACTTTAAGATCTGCTCATTTGGCGAGGTTTCCAAATGAGTAGATCCTTCCCTGATATGAGTATCCTTCCCTGATATCTGAGGCTTAAATCTGCCCGTGTATGGCCACCTTTAAAAGTGGAGCTCTAAATTACAGATAGATCTTTATCCTTAAAACAGCAGGTCCCAAGCATTCTGGATACCTGTATGTGTATCTAGACAAATAGCTAGAAAGAAGGCAGAGACTGGGACAGATAAAAACATTATTTAGAAATATTCAAAATATTTTTTTGATTATTACAGAAGACAAAAATAACAAAGCAAAAAAAAAACATTTTGCTAATGCACAAGCCTGTACAGATGTTTCCATGAATTTAGCTGGAATTTTTAATCCTGTTACTTAATGTGAAAATAATATGAACATAAACAGACCTTAATTAGATTTTTCCAGCATTTTCTTGCATGACAGAAAACAAGAAAAGCTTTATAATTATGTTGTACTTATTTACACATTAATTCATTAATGGTTCTTTGTAGTATGGCAACTCGATTGTCTCCTTACAGCTGCGACCCAAAAATGATACCTTTGAGCTGTAATGCATTCTGTAGTTATTTAACTGAGCTGATATTTATTTAGTTGTTTGTTTACAATTTTTTTCCTATAAATGCATCATCAGTATTTAGCTGCAGAACACCTGTGCACATGGAATATAACACAATGTTCTATATATTCCCAAACTGCATGAATAAGATAAAAATGTGCTTCCACTGCAGATAAACACTGTCACTATCTTCCCAGAACTGTCTCTTGCAGAGTGATGGGGCCTTGGAGTAAGACATCTACAGATGTTGGGTCCAGCTATAGCCATAAGATTTGTTAAAACATCTCAAGTGTATTTAGAGGATGTGTAACTGACAGTTTTACATAGAGGTGATTGTTACAGTCAATAGATTGATATGAATTGCTAGTAATGTTTGATGGGCGTAATGTATATTTCATTATATGTAAACTTGTATCAAGAAATAACAGATTTACATATTTTACAACTTATTTGGAGTTCAGGGCAGTGGCCTAGTTAGATGTTACTGGGCCCCGTGGCAAATTAATTTTAGGGTGTCAACATATACAGAACTTGTCCTGTTTTACCAATATACGTTTTACCAGTATGTCAAACACACAATCCAAAGTGGCTTCATCTGTATGATTTCCTTTTTATCTGTAATGATAAGAAAATACCTTGAACGTGATCCACACAAATATATAATTAATCCTTATCGGAAGCTAAACCAACCTATTGGGTTTATTTAATATTTACATGATTTTGTAATAGACTTAAGGTATGAAGATCCAATTTACAGAAAGATCCAGGTTCCAAGCATTCTGGATAACAGGTCACATACCTGTACTTAGATTCAGCTGTCGCCTTTGGTTGCTGGATGCATACTGTGGCATAAAATACCATTGTCACAAAAACAAATTGTAGACTTTGTAGTTAAATCCTTCATCACAAAATCTACTAAATGCTGCCTATTGGTACTAGAGAGGAAAATGTGAGTGTCTTAATGTTACTGCAAATTCTTGTGCTAAAGTAAAATTTAAATGACAGGTTTTAGATGTTTTGTTTTGGAGATTACATTTCCTCCAGTGATTAGTTATGGAACTCTTTGGCCTGCAAAACACATTAAAGACAGAAGAAAAAAATGTTGGCTATTCTTCCTTCTATAATTCATAGAATGAACTTGTTAGTAAAAGCTGCTTCTGGTGACTTTAAAAGCCGAAATTCGCAGAGAGAACAGTGATGCTCTTCTGTTCATTAAGGCAGTGATTTTCAACCTTGTGCCTCCAGCTGTTAAGAAACTACAAGTCCCACAATGCATTTGCCTGACTGTGGCTGTCAGACTCCTTCATTGCATTGTGGGACTTGTAGTTCCTTAACAGCTGGAGGCACAATGTTGAAAATCACTGCATTAAGGTGTGTGGGGATGTGAGGGGGGGTGGCAAAAGAAAGGCTGGTGGCAAGGACTCCCAGAATGCCCCTGCTAGGAAATGGACCTCTGACTGTCCCATTGCATTATTGAGGGGAATACAATACAATCTGACATGCACCATTTGCGAAAGACAGGGCTAATACAAGTATCCTTCAACAAGCTAGGGCAAGTTCTTTAACTTTTCTTTTCAATTTAGAGACCCAAGGGACAACATCCCAACACAAACTAAATACAAAAGAGCACAGTATTCACTTGTAATAAAATAAAGCCCCCATAACAGTCTGCTGAGACCCACAGTCCCTACACTTCCTCATTTCTCTAGTTACTGGGCAAAAGTTCATATATTCATTTATTCATTTACATATTTATATCATCGGCACATAGGCTTATGAATACTTCCTGGCCACTTTAATGTAGTATTCGGTTCGGGGTGGATCTTTCTTTTTAGCCTGCATCTGTCAAACCAGATGGATGGCCGATTGAGCCAGGGATCAACAAGGCCCCTGTAAAGCTGTGCTGCCCTAAAGGGAAATCCCTTTAGTAAAAGTTGAGGAGCAGGGACCTCGTGAACAATGATAGGTAATTCCATATAATAGGCTTTTCTAGAAAGTGGAATAGAGGGAATAAGATAGAAAGAGCAGCTTGTGCTCCAACAAAGATTGATAGCAGGGAGTAGCTTTCCCCTAGGCTCTACTTGTCTAGGTATAACCCTAGGTCTAACACTTATACTACCCAAAGCTATCTCCACATGGAGTCACATCATGCTGTCTCTGGATGCACTTTTCTGAACTGAGCAAAAGATTATAAAGACAAATTAGGTTTTTATAAAGTCTTTATAATAAAAACAGATCTACCACTGCTATCTTAGATTGGGTGGTATTCACACCTTCTAAACAACACTCTCATATATGTATGGCACCAAATGTGAAATATAAAATACACTAACACACAGGGGATTATTTACTAAAATGTAAATTTTCCTCATAATTTCAATAAAACAAAACAAGGTCAAATCTTAATTATTGATAAAATAACTGGAAAAATTCAGTTTGGGAAAACCCTAGATAAAATCTTGGGAAAAAAAAAAAAGAGCATGAATATTTGACTGCCATATCCCTCAGTTCTTGCCTGAAAACCCAGAATTTTTGTATTATCATGCGAAAAATAGTGCAGACCATGATACATTCAAATTGGAAAAGGGACATCTGCATTGACTTCTAAAAGACCTTGACAGGTTTGATATGGATTATTTTCAGATTCAGACTTTTAGCAGCTTTGAGGTATATTAAATCTCAAAAAATTTAAGTTTTTTCCTAGGGATCCAGGATTTAATTCTGGGTTCGGCCTTTTTTGTCAGGATTTGGATGAATCCTTGTGCATGTCTGAACCGAATCCTAATTTGCATATGTAAATAAGGTGTGGGAATAGAACTCATGTGACTTTTTGTCACAAAACAAGGAAGTAAAAAACATTTTTCGCACCTTTTCCTTTCCCATCCCTAATTTGTATATGCAAATTATGATTTGGATTTAGTTCAGTATTCAGACAAATCTTTCAAAAAGTGGATTTGGTGCATCTCTTTTTTTTTCACCTCGAAAAACTACAGTTTTCTGCTTTAAAAGCACAAACTGACAAATCTGAGCTTAAATAAATAACCCCCATAATGTAAAAAGTCCAATGTAGCAAAAATGTGTTTAAAATAGGATACGGGGGTGCTAGTTGGAAAATGAATAAAGCTTTTGGCCAGAACTAAGGCTTATTTATGAGTTGGAAGCATTAAGACAAGTCAAGCAACAAGCATCTGCCGAATCCTTTTGGGACAAATCAGTAATTTAGAATCCATGCAACTCACACCATAAACGCAGAATTGTCCAGCACAAACATTGGCTGCTACCATTATGATGTGAGTGATATCATTAAGATGCTGCACACTTCCAACAAACATTGGACAATTGCAGAATTGTATGGCATTCACAGAGTAGTGAATGAAGCCGCCAGTAACATTATTGAGAAGGAGGCCACCCTAATGTGGTCATTTGTTGACGGGGGTTTTTCAAGAAAGGTTTTACAGATATTCTTTTGCTTCCAGAAGAAGTTAATACACTTTCATGTTTATTTGAAGGAGAATTTTGCAGGTGAAATAAGCAAATAGATTTCCCAAATGTCTGATATTAGAATCAAGCTCAGCTCTCCTAGCTTTACTAATGATAGATGCAATAACAAACCTCTCTGAATACTTAAATATGCCATTTCCGCTCACTTAAAATTTACAGACATGAAAAAACTGAATTTGATGGCAGGAAAAAATTGTCCCATTTAGCCCAATCATTTACATAGAGTATGTCCTGTTTGTGCTCGTTATGTTTGCTCATTATATCAATTGTCTGAAGGCAACATGTTCAGTCACTGACATTAACCCCCTCCACATATTCTAAAATAACTATTCCATGTATCTATTGCCTCCTCTCCAAAGAGGTACTTTTCAAGGATTCCTTTCAATTTATTTCAATCCATTTTCAGATTGTGCATTGTAGCTCTAGTCATCTTCCTCGTTTGAGAAATGCTTCACCCTGAAGGCTATTAATTCCCTTGATATATTTTCCCCTTTGCTCTTCTGTAGTGTATATATTAAAGGCCTGACATTGCTACTGATATTTTTTTAGTCCATAAAGCATTTTTGTCATTCTTCTCTCAATTGCTCTAATTCTAACAACTGTTGCTTGACAGCAATTCGGTACAGAATAATTATGATTAAAAGCATTTACAATTCCCATTGATTAATATGTCCAAAATATTTCTCTTTTCTCTGACATATAGAAATGTATAGACAATAGCAGAACAAATTATGGCCTGATGGAGTGGCTGACCATATCTGGATACAGATGAAATGGACATCTATCAGGCAGGATGTGTGGAACGTACCTGGGAGATCACAATCCACTACCAAGGAGACTCTTTTGCTGAATAAATTTACAACAGTCTTTCACTTTTCACAATATCAGCAATATAAATACGTAGCATCAAAAAAACACACAAATGTGTAACATCTATACCTGCCCACCATTCTGAAACTCTATTTTACTCAGGGCTCATGGCTCATACAGGTGCCTGTCTTGGATTGAACCAGCCATCAAAAGGGGTCATTGCTGATCATTACTGCATTGAATCTGTGGTCCTAACTGGCAACAGAACAGGGTACAAAAGAATAGGCATTACAAGATTTAGCTGCTCTCAGCTCACAGTATTATGTGAAGTGACTGCATGATACTCAGGCTTTCCCAAAAGCCTCAGACATACTTCTCAACATTGGACAACAACACATCTCCAAAATAAAGTAAAGTAATAGTATAGTGTATCATGTTATTTTATCTTGGAGTATGTTCTGCTGCCAATTTATGAGAAGGCTGCCAGGGTACTCCTTCCTTTTTTCTTTGGTGGAGCCTCATATGCTCATCTAGGTGGCCTACTCTTATCTCTTTCAGAGCTACCCTAAGAGTATCTGTTCTACAGAAATGATGTTGAACAATAAGACTCTCAGGCATTGGTCCTCATCATTTCTCAATTTTAACAGTTTGGGCCAACTACTCGCATCCTAATATGGACTTTCCAGGGTTATGTGTTGCCTCCCGATTGACACTGATGGTTAGCGTACTCTGGAACCTTGTATCAAATGGGCCTCCTTGTTGTGAGGTTACTTGTGGCTAAAATATGTAACAACAACAACAAATATATAATACACTTATCAGATGATATTGATGTGTTGCTTAACATCTTAACCAGACAATATCTGCATAGATCTTATTATAACCAGATCTTTGGCCTTGAATTCACAAACTTGATGGAAAAATCAGCAAAATATCCATTCATTGGCTACTGCAACAAGTCCTTATGAGCACTGCTGTTAGTCTGGCATTATATTGCGATTAATTAAAAATCTGCTTTTTTGATGTCCATTATTCACATATTCTTCAATAAGTGTTCCTCTTGTTATTATATACACCTTCCTCCAAAAAAAATGCAAGGGCTCCAATCAAGGGTATGGCATTTTATTGTAATTCTGCTTTGTTGAGGGAGGCGTATCAGCAAAAACAGGACAACTCTTTCCAGGTTTCTTATAAAGAAATCCTTTAATAGTAAAATAAGTAGCTGGATTCAGTTGAATAGGTGTGTTTGCATTCCAATTTAGACAGCTGCAGAACAGCAAAGATGATTAATTCTCAATTTATAGAGAATACATCTTTAAAAACCCCTCCAGCTTCTTGCCAAAATTAATACTTACATTGAATCTCTGTTAAATGCACTTTTTCCGTTCTTATTTATTTTCCTACCTCAACATCCCCCAAATATGTACTGTTGAACCCCTGCACCAAAGCAACAAACTATACCTGCTACACAACACATAACAGATGAACTGAAGAATAAAAAAAAGATTTTCATTATTAGAGAAACTAATTTGAAAAAAACACTGACAAGGTTCACTTTCCCCCCCAAGTCTTAGTACTGCAGAACATTTAGGAGAGGAAAAATCAATTAGCGACTGAATGTCATGCTGCAGTTCTTTGCCACTGCTCAGGGAATAGAATGAGTTAGAGGAAAACAATTGTAACTTTACTCCTTTATACTGTAGTATAAAATTCAGTGACATTTCAGGAACTGAAAGTGCAAAGTCATAGCAGGCTGGGTTAGTGCAAAGAGCTAGTGAGTTTGTGGAAAAACTGCATGAACAACGTTTCAGGCTTTATGAAGCCTGTCAGGTACAGAGATGCTTTGCTTCTTGGAGTTATAATGTAGTTGTCGCTGCTTGAGCCTCACACAGATAAAATTACTTGATGAAGGTCACAAGGAGTTGAGACAGGAGTCAATCCCAGGCTTCACTCAATCAAGTCCTGTACTAAAGTCACAAGTGTCTCTATCAATTTAAACCAGAGATCATTAAAAAGCAGCTCAAATGTGTCTCAGTATAGCATCTGAGAAAGGTATTCAAGCCTGTATTTTCACATACATGCAGTTAAACTTGCTGTGCCTATTTAAGTTCCTTAGCACCAATGTACAGGTTCAGCTTGCTTTGATAAATTCCACGCAAGGTGCAAAGTACAGTGTGCATTTATGCAATGAAGTGACTTTCTTGGGGAGCTCTTAATAGCAGAGATGCTTTTTGCACCAAGTGAATTGCATGCTAATGATGTTATCATTGCTGTGCACATTGGTGATCTGGAAATAACACAAATTTAGTCATGTCAATTTGCCGACATGTTTTGTGTATTACCCTAATTCGATTCTGCCAGGTACTTGGATTATAGTTATATTCGCGAAACGTCTGGAAAAATTCGCCAGACGAAAATTCGCAGATGTCTCGTTTTGGAATCAGGCATCCGTTTTTGGATACCAGTGTCCGTTTATTCGGATCAAGTGTGCAACACCATCTGACTTTCTATAAGTTGCCTTGATTTTGTCACATGCGAAATATCCCATGCATTTTAACTCCCAGTGTCTGATGCACTGAAAATGGAATGAAATCGTCTGTGTAGTTCTGCCCTAACTGTGTGTGGGGAAGGCGGGGGCATGGTTTGGGGCATGGCAGATAGAGTCAAAATGCACCAAGATCAGTTATGATCTGGATTGGCACCTGTGCAAAAGGAGAAATAACATGCTATTTACAACAATGGATGTTCATTTGTACAAGCACAATGACATCACTAGGGAAAATGCTACATTGTGGTTAGAAGTGTACAATATATTGCTGATTTTAGTGCTTTGCCCAGAGAACTGGGTCCAGATAATACACTGCTACAGGTAGAGAATCTTAAATAATGAGTAATATATTCATACATACTTTAATAATATTTTATGGATAACAAGGACTACAAGGGATGTTTTTTTTTGCCCCACAATTTCTGTGTGTGTAGGGGGTATGGGGGTTGCACGATAGAATTAAGTTGTTGGGAAGCAAACACAGAAGGTGTTGGTTACTGCCAGTTATTTTGTTTTCTGATAACCAGTTGACCTAAGGTTAATTCAATAAAGCTATACCTGTTGGGGAAAAAAACAGTGGCAACTTCTTTTTTGACTGTAATGAAGCAAACAGTATGGCACCTCCCACTGATATATATATATATATATATATATAGTAAATATATATAGTAAATATATGTTACTCTATTATGAGCTCCACTCCAATATATGTGCTCCGGATGAGTACTCCCTCGCAAATGGTGTGGAGGCAGGGTATACTTCAACTGTATCTGTATTCAGGGTGCAAATAATTGGGTGCCAGTGGATCTTATATCTTAAACAAGGAACAGATTTATTGAGCTTACAATCGTCACTGGAGTGTACAATAAGCAAATGCAGGATCAACAGTGAATAGGCAATACTCCAAAACCTTTGGTCAGTAGCTGTCCCCTCAGAGGTGGGAGACAATGTATGCAGCCTTGAGGGGTACACACAGCTTTCAGTGGAACCTGAGGGGAAACACTCATCCCTAGGTCTGTACACTTGGTGCCTACTCTGGGCAATTAGTACCTGGGATCTTAATCCCACTCACAATCCTCAGAGGCGCCTCAAACTCCTCAGATAAATATCTGATAATATAAGATAATACTCTTAGAGTGACCTATAACGGTGAGTAGCCTATCTTTACTAGATCTGACTTGTCTAGGTTCCACTCGAGCTCTGCCTGCCTGCTCAGGCTAGAGCCAGCACAAGATGGACCCTGAGCACATGACTCAAAGAGCTATACTTTAGCACAGTGCCATCTACTGGTCACTGTGAGAACAACAAGGGGCATAGCTTAAAGCAGGATGAAGAAACAGTTCCCCCCTCCTAACTGTATTTTATGGCCCAGTTAGGTGTCTATAAAACTATTGGACTGCCTGCTAAATATTTCTAGGGAACTAATTTACCAGTCCCCTACACATATATAAATTATGGACCAAGGACAGCACTCCTAAGATTTAAAGAATATATAAATAATACTGCATGCTGTATTCAAATCAACTGAACACAATGGAGCTGTAAAAATACTTGGTAGCCTAGTGGGGTGGTGGGGACGCTCACTGTGGGGTCGCCCACTTCCTGCTGCTCC
The DNA here is from genome assembly GCA_024363595.1 of Xenopus borealis. NCBI lineage: Eukaryota > Metazoa > Chordata > Amphibia > Anura > Pipidae > Xenopus > Xenopus borealis. Next base: position 199,177,909 of record CM044431.1, on the reverse strand, counting down.
TTGATGCCACTCCTAGGGTTTGTTTGGCATTTGGCTCTACTTGGGTTTCTTCAGTGTGCCATGTGACATTCTTCTTGGAGTTCATTCTAAGTTACAGAACGTTGGGCACAAAAACACGGACGCCACTGGGGCAGATTCTAATTCAGCTATTATTGAAACCATTCTGGCTGGTCTTCTCCAGTGACTCAGAGAACAAAAGGCCAAGCAAGATCAAATTGTTCAGTGTCTCCAAGGACTCTCAGCTAGGCTGGACACTAGCCAACAACAAACAATTGTTCCTGCTTTAGCTCCAATCCTGGCAAGCAGACCACTACTTCTCCTTCGGGTAGCTTCATTATTGAAAAGAAAATCCCTTATTCTGAAATGTTCACCAGGAATTGAACTTTTTTTTTGGCTTCCTAGAGGCATGTAAGCTCCATTTTGGGTTTTTACCCTTTTCTTTTTCCAATGAGGAATCCAGGGTAAATTTTGTGATCACCTAACTAAGGGGATCCTCAATTATGGGCATTCACCATGTCGTCAGCCGATTCAGCCTGTCTCTCTCTGGAGGCCTTCTTCAAGCCTATGGCTATTGTTTATTATAGTAAAGTCTGGTCATCTTCCAAAAACATTCTTCTAAAAGTCCCCTCTGCCAAATTAGTTCCTACGTTAATTTGTTCTTATCTTGTATCTGAAGTCATCAATCCCAGCACAGTCAGATTAGATTTACCTCCTTCTTTTTCAAAGCCTGCCAGAGTTGTTCGTCAGAGTGCTCCTCCACCACCAATCTCTGTTGAAGGGCAGCTTGATTATTTGGTGCAAAGTTTGATAGATTCTTGTCTTTTAGGGGTAAACTGCAATATTTGCTTCACTTGAAAGGTTATGGTCCTGAGGAGAGGTCTTGGGTCCTTGCCTCTGATGTACATGCTGACCATTTTAAGCATCAATTTCATGCCAGGTTCCCTTATAAGTCTAAGGGTCAAGTGGCCCCTTTAGAGGAAGGTAATGTAAGAGTACCTGTGGGGTGGTGGGGATGCCCTGCCGCACTCACTGCTCCTCTTCATCACTCCTATGGTGCCGCTTCTAGGTTCACTAAGCAATCTGCCCTACTCTGCTTTCTTCGGTGCACCGCATGATGTCATCATGGTTGGTGGGAATTAAAATATTTAAAGGCACCAATGCCCTATTCCCATTGTCCATTGTAAAAGTCTATTCCTATAGTCCCTGGGTGCTCTTCTCTTGTCTGTATTTGACTATTCCTTAGATTCTAATTTTTTTTACCACACTGCTGTTTGGTTTGACCTTGGCTTGTGACCTCAACCTTGCTAATGTCATCTGACTTGGTAACGTGTTGCATGTCTATTATTGACCCTGCCTACTTCACACTTCACTGACTGCTCCCCCATCCTTTCTGCATATGTTTGGTTCCCTAGCCTCCTCAGAACTCTCTCCTTTGTCCTCTCTCCTTTGTCCTGGTAGCATCTGAGTAGCGGAGGGTTCCTCCTGAAGTCAAAGGCAGCTGCTATAGGCAGAAGAGTGAGCCATGACTGGGTGCATGGCTTTAGTTCTGAGTTTCAGATACCTTCCATTACAGGAGCCCAAACGGATGCACTAAAACCCCCATTTTACGTTTTTCAGGGTACCAGAAACAAATGGTGTAAAATTCAGAAAAATGTTAAATGAGGTAAATGTATTAAGTGTTGTCTATATTGGTAGGACCACAAAAATCTGTAAAATGCAGAATACATGTAAAATCAGGGGATGTAAAAGTGAGGTTTCACTGTATGGTATTTTAGTTAGTAAAGATACAGTATATACAATATTGCTTTGTCTAACAATTCCACATACACTGTAAGTTTGTTAAAAATGTCAATAACATATTGTATGAAAGATTACTGTGAGCTCGGGAGTATTCTGCACTGGACCAGATGTCTGTAATTTTTTATGAATCCCATCCTAAGCATCACGGCTGGTGGAATTCAGGGATGATGTAAAATGTGGTAATTAGTGAGTATCAGTTAGTGGAGACCTTGTAATACATTCCCAGAAGAGATACTGATGAAATCACATCTAGTGAATGCACAACAGGGTGCTCCAGAGACCGGAATAGATTCCAGAACACATGGATAATATGAACACCTTGCAGCTGTGTTGGGAAGTATTTTACTGTTGTATTTATGACTCCTTCAATGTGAAGTAGCTCCCAGATTACTACAGACCCAGGTGCCTCTGCTGGACATGTGTGCGCTGCACTTATTATATGGTCCACATGGGCTGGTTATTGCCCACAAATATAAATCCTGTTATGATGGGGAATTTATGTTTCCAAAAGAAAAGTAATCATCTCTGGCTATTTTACCTATAGCATGTATGGATTTGCAAGAGCAAATTGCTATCATTTATCCAGTGCCCTATTTTTTTATTGAATGCAAAGGCAGCACTTAGTGCAGGATGTGAAGAAGGGATAAATCCGCAGGAACACACCACATGCCAACAGGTATTCCATGTGGGGGGGGGGCGACTGTGTCGTTAATCTGGTAGCAGCTGTTCTCTGCAAGAGGTGACACATCCTACAGGACTCTAAGTGCCTAGCACCTAGGGAGACGTTAAATCTGAGCAATGAGCAATAACCCCTCATGCAATATACAGTCTCAGGAAAGATTTACAGTGGTGTTGCGACTTCAGATACATTATTACCAAAACTCATTATTACAAGGCTTTCTCCTGTGCTAGGATATCAAGAAAATGACTCTAGAGGCAGAGGTCACTTTTGTATTACATTTGCAATATATATCCTTGATTCAAGACCCTCAAATTGCACATTTTTCACTGCATTTACAGTTGGCACCTTTTTATACAGAGAACATATAATCAAAAGTCATAAGTAATTATTTGTCATTCCCCATAACAGATTTCACTGACTTGGTGCCCCTGAAATAAATCTCTGGCCGCGATACATTTACTTTTCACTGGTAGTTTCCACCAGAGTAACCTTCACATGCAAACATCCTGGGCACAGGCCTTGTGTAGGATTTATCCCATTTATACATTTATACATAAATACCCCATGTCCTTGAATAAATCGAGAAGTGAAGCAAAAACAATATATGTGATTTACTCAAAGAGATACTTTGTATATGGAAACTCTTTTAAAGGGATACTGTCATGGGAAAAAAGTGTTTGTTTTTTTCCAAAATGCATCAGTTAATAGTGCTGCTCCAGCAGAATTCTGCATTGAAATCCATTTCTCAAAAGAGCAAACAGATGTTTTTATATTTCATTTTGAAATTGTGACATGGGGCTAGACATATTGTCAGTTTCCTAGATGCCCTAAGTCATGTGACTTCAGTCACTCTTTACTGCAAGTTGTAGTTATATCACCCTCCCCCTAGCGGTCTAACAACAGAACAATGGGAAGTTAACCAGATAACAGCTCCCTAACACAAGCTAACAGCTGCCTGGTAGATCTAAGAACAGCATTCAATAGTAAAAACCCATGTCCCACTGTGACTCCTTCAGTTACATTGAGAAGGGAAAACAACAGCCTGTTCCCTCCTAAAGTGCTGGCACAGATTACATGACCAGGGGCAGCTGTGAAATTGACAAAATATCTAGCCCCATGTCAGATTTCAAAATATAATATAAAAATAGATTTTCAGAATATTAAAAAATCTGTTTTCTCTTTTGAGAAATGGATTTCAGTGAAGAAGTCTGCTGAAGTAGCACTATTAACTAATGCCTTTTGAAAAAAAACATGTTTTCACATGACAGTATCCCTTTAATGGCTTTTGGTCCCCCAACCTGAATTATTTCAGTTGCACATAAATCCCTTGTTTTGTTTTTTTTGTTTGTTTTGTTTTGCTCAAATGCTTGTCACCGAAGCATCCTCTGAATTGAAACCCCCATTACCTGTCTCCTGACCTTATTTACTGATTACACTCTCTCTTCAAGTGAATAGATGGGAAGGGAATTGATTGGAAAGGCAAACTTCTTTTTATATAGTGCAATGCTATTAAGGCCAAATGTCTCAGGCATGCAGAGCCGAGGAAATGAACACAGCTTGTATGGATACAGATTATTTTCCTATTCTGCTATTTCAGTCAAAACCAGAGGTGACTCAATGGCAGGAAGAAGTGAAATTATATGGGTCTTATTAAATGTATTACAGAAGAGAGCACTCGAAAGGAGTCAAAAAGCCATTAACTTGCGCTGGTTTCTATTGTATAGTAGTCGTTGCAAGCTGAGTGTCTGCAGCATTGGTATCTTTACTATCAGTCTGTAGGGACAGGACCACAACAACAGCATTTAGCTAATTAATCGGGATACTGAATCTAATAGTATACATACCAGCAGCCAGTAAACAGCATGCAGTGATTTGGCAGGAAAGCTAAATCCAATAGAAAGTCAGTAATAAGAACAACTTTATCCCAAAATACTAGAAAACTTGAGTGGTGAGTTTAATCTTAATCTTTATGAAGGTTGATTCCCCACTCAACATTTAGCAATGATCGTTGCTTGTCAGCTTCTTGCCTTTCATGACCCATCTGTGAGCAGTACATCTACCCCCTGCCATTGAATGGGACAGATTATGAATTAAACCTGCTAAATACTCACATCTGCTTTGCACTCGCTGTTCTTTAAATCATCATATTAAAAACTGCTTCTAATCACTGGCCATACCCATGCACTACCTGTCTTGCTTGGATATTATTCATATAACATCATGGCACTCACTGAAAGCAAGTAAAGACTAGGAAAATAACAGGACATCAAGCGTAACTTAATTTTCCATATAATGCTGCATGCACCTACTGTATATACACTTTGCCATAAAAATGCACAATACAAAGGATATATTCTTTTTTTGCCGTTATAAACCAGTAATGAAAAACTATTTTGTTTTTTATTGTGTGCGCTCCCCTCTTGAAAACAAAATTACAACGAATATCTAAGGCTTTACGAACACAACATATCACAGAATAACACATTTAAATCCTGGGCCTGTCGCATAAGAAAGAAGGCAGATAAAATAGTCAATCACAGTGTCAAAAGAGCTCACTGTTTCCTATAGATGGTTCGAGTTTGAAAACTACCAAACCCATAGCTTAAGGGATCACACTTCATCAATAGAAAACTGTCAATCACACCTTCTACTTTTTGGATGTCTGTTAAACCTTCATTTTATTGATCCATCTAAAATAATTTGCTTGACGTGTTTCGTGCACATATGCACTTAATCATAGGCCTACAATTATGTGTGTAGACAAGAAGCATGTCAGACGAATTGTTTTAGATGGATCAATAAAATGCACTCCCTTCTCTCCCATATAAACAGGGTTATAAACTGATGAATTTAGTATAAGCAAACCCTTTTAGTTTGCCCAAGTGTAGCAACCTGTAGCAACGTGGTATTAACTAGTTCTTTTATTAAAAACACACATCTTATTTGCTGCTATGGGTGACAAATGTAATTGGATCGATGAGCGCATCAGTTCGTAGTTGTGGTCCTGGATCTGACCACCCATATGCTACTTGTCGCGATCTGATCATTATGCCCTAGGGCCAATAATCAGATCAGCTTGATATTGCCTACCTCAAGGTGAGCTTGCCAAACAAGTGAATCTCTGTATGTATGACCAGCTTAAGTTCAGATCAGGTAATAGGTACTGTTTTATTATTACAAAGAAAAAGGAAATCATTTTTAAAAATGTGGATTATTTGGATAAAATGTCATTTATGGGAGATGGCCTTTCCATAACTCAAAGCTTTCTGTATAACAGGTTTCAGGCTAAGGGATCCCATACCTGTACTGTACATGTACTATGGGCATTTCTTACTGCAAAATATTTTGTTCATCCCTAATACCAAGCAATTCACAGACAGAACACCAATGGCACATCCGATGCTATACCAATACAAAGCAATTAACTTTGAGCAGCTACTAGACAAGCATTTTTGCTTTATTATTAATCTCCAAATGGTGCATTTCAGTTTTAGAAGTGCAGATATCAGTTTATAGAAATGGGTTCATAGTTAATAATTCTAGTAATAGTAGTAATTCTAATATAGCTACAGTTTCCGATGTGTTCCTCTTCTGGGGCAAATTTTGCCCATATTTTGTAAATGGATAAAATTCCACAAACTTCAGAGGTTCTGCAAAACTTAGGGGCAAATTTATTAAGGGACATTTAAATTCAAAATTTGAGTTACATTTTTGGTCAAAACTCACCAATTTGAGTTGGGAATAATCCAAACTCAAATTCAACTTTGAGATTTATCATTCCTTGACATTTTGGAACAACTCAAATTCGACTATTTGCCACCTAAAATCAATGGCAGAAGTCCAGTGACCCATTTGAAGATGCTACTAGCCTTCTTGACTTTCGGGTTTTTTTCAGAGAAAAAACTAGATTTCAGTTTAATCAACCCTCAATTCATATTCGATTCCAGTTTTCAGGTTGGTAATATTTGTTCAAGTTTTAGACATTCATGTTTTTTCTTAAATAACCTCCCATTCAAGTTGTTAGCATATTCAAATTCAAATTAGTGCTTAGTATATTCGAATTTATTACTTTAAAAAATAATTCAACTTTGATAAATTTGTCCATTAAAAAAAGATCTAATACAATCATGAGGATGTTCAAATATGTTGTTACTTTTTAAACTGTAAAGCTTTCACAGTGAAAAGATAGTAAATGTGTTGTTGTTTTTCTGGATTGTTAACTGCACTATCTTTGGTAGATCAAGGCTGTCTGTTTCTGGAGCTGTATGTAAGGATCCTTGGCTCTGAACCTAAACTACTTCAGAGAATGTGCATCTGTTATAATATAAAGTATGTTCTATGCAGGTGTGATTAATGATTTAATTATTCATTTAACATCATATTATTGAAGGTCACATATCAGAATACTTGACAGATGCCTAAGAATGCAGCAAATAAGGAAGAACCAGACACAAATATACTCTTCAACACTATTCTTGAAGTGCTCCCTTTATTACAATGAAATAATGTTGTGAAACAAATGAAGCACTTCAAGAATAAGTATATTTGCATCATGACATTTGGGGGTTATTTACTAAAACTTAGGTTTTATTGGTTAGGCTTTTTGGGGCAAAAATTAGTTTTTGTGGAATAAAAAACCTAAAACTATTCGAGATTTATGGCTACTTATGCTACAAAAATCCGCCATCTCAAACCTGTATAAGTCAATTGGAAATGTCCCTTTTCCAATTTGAAGATATAGTGATTTGCACTGGGTTTAGCCAGATAATCAGAAAAATTTGGGGTTTTCACGAGATTTGGGAAAAAAAGACATAAAAAAATCATATTATAATGGTTTTTGCTTGATTTTATCAAGTTTTTTTCCCAATCTGATTTATTTGTTTTAATGATAAATAAGACAAACTCATGGAATTCGGTCAAGCTTTTTTTCTTTAAAAAATTGGATAAAATCACATTTTAAATAATCCCCTTGGAGTTATTGGAAATGGAATAAAGTCTAAAATAGTTATTGGTTAGAAAACACTTTTTTCATCTTTATATTGTATTTTTGAATAGCTGAACTATATTTACGCTACCATTATCTCCTTGGGTAACTGCATATGCAAGTGCATACTATTCAAGTAGTAGCCAGCACAGAAAAAGTACCTGGACACTGTCTTACATGATATATACTTGGTTGGAACACTTATTGCTGAGTTCCAAAAATCAATGTCAACACAATAATTATTCATAGGGAGTGTGGGTTTTTATGGGTTATTAGAGCTTCACCACAGTTGGACAATATTTTATATATATATTATATAGATTTGACATGTGCCACTAAAACACTAGCTTCCTGAATGGATAATGCGGATATTACACTTTGGTGGAGCTGAAATTATGGGGATGATTTTCTTGGTTTTGCAAACAGTTTACTGTGCACATAGACATAATTGACAATACCATGATTAATTTTTTGTGACAATATTTTGGGGAAGGCTCTTTCCTGTCTCAGCATAATAAGGCCCCAAAGCAAACAGTGGGGTCCATTCCTGCTGGGTTTGCTTAGATGGAAGTGGAAGGACCTGACTGTCCTGCATAGAGGCCTGAGAGCCAGGCCTGATTTCCAACATTGGGTCCCAACTTCCCTAATGCTTTTGAGTCTTGGAAGCAAAACCCACCAACAATGTCTACCAGTAATTTTACAACATATAGTGAAAACCCTTGCCTGTAGAGAACAGTCTGTTGCAGCAGCAAAGGAAGAACTATCTTGCATATCTTTAGGAAGATAATGTTGGATATGCAGGTATTTTTGCATATAATGTATTTCCTTTCAAAGCCCCCAGTTTGAGGATTCATCCTACCAGTAGCAGAGAAAGTAAACAGCACTGAGAAGTGTCAGATTTTCAATGATCTTAAAAACAATTTTCTAAAGATAAGTGCACAACTTAGGGTTATTTTTATGTCAGGCATAAATACCAACTATGCCATATCTATGTCAGAAATAAATGCTTATACTGGTTTAAAAGATTATGTATCCCTTTATTTGAGGGTGTGAGCAGGCAGTTCATTCAGAACTTCATACTGAGGTCTCGCAAAATGATTGCTGGTTGACGTTTATTTATAAGCTTGAATATAAAATGTGTTTTTGTTCTGTGGATTTTTCTGTATTATGTTGCATGTTGTTGTGCTACTAAACTCCATGTCCTTGTACAAAAACCACATTAAAAAGCGAGGGTTGTCTGGGTTAGGCCTAGACCAAATTCATCCATTCATTAAAAATTATTTCCTTTGTCTCTGTAATAATAAAACTGTAGCTTGTTCTTGATTCCAACTAAGATATTATGAATCTTTATTGGAAGCAGAACCATCCTATTGGGTTTATTTAATGTTTAAATGATATTCTAGTAGCCTTCTGGTATTAAGATTAAAATTACAGAAAAACCCATTATCCAGAATACCCCAGGTCCCAAGCATTCTGGATAATAGGACCCATACCTGTATATGTATTCTGTTTTGTGATTCTTTTGTGTAGCTACTCTTCTGTGCTGTAAATTGAAACACTACAATAACTGCATAGGCAGGGATTAAGTCCAGTAACAGACCATAAGTTAAAAATACATTTGCATTCAAGATTAATTTCTAAATGTTAAGAGACAAGAGAAAGGAGGTCCCTGTTTCAAAGAGCTTACAATCTAAGTCAAATTTATGGTTACAGTTAAAATTTTAAGGACATACCTATACACTGAACAAATCATATTGTGCCACCACGCAACTGCAACTGCAGCTCCTCTGTAAATGGTAGTGGGGTTAGTAGGGGGACATGGGGGAGTAGTGAGGAGGTCCCTCTGTTACAAGGAAACAGACTATTACTAACTTAACATATAATTCTCCACTAAGCAATGCAAATTTAAGCTAAAGTAGTAACCTCCGCTGTATGCTGGCAAATGCACAGAGTTTGTCAGGTAAAATGGGAGACCTACAATTAATTGTATTCTCTAAAATTTATGAGATAATTTGTATCACTGAGACCTGGTGGGATGAAACATGTGACTGGACTGTGAATTTAAATGGCTACACCCTTTTTAGGAGGGACAGAGGAATTAAAAAGGGTAGAGGAGTGTGTATGTAAAACCTGAATTAAAGCCATGCACTAAAGAATTAACCATTGCTTGACTGGTGAGGTGGTGGAATCCCTCTGGGTAGAGATTTTGACCGGGCAAAAGGTTACAAAGAAAATTATCATTGGTGTATGCTGTAAACCACCTTGTACAGTCTAAGTGACGAGTATGGATTCTAGATACTCTTACAAATAGAAGCGGCTTCACAACTAGGTCAAGTCATTACTATGAGTGACTTCAGTTATCCAGACATTGACTGGGGTAATGGGTTGCCAAGAAAGATAAAGCTTGTAGGTTTGTAAATATGCCAAATGACAACTTTTTATTCCAGCTCGTTCAAGAACCTACTAGGAATAACTCTCTTTTGGATCTTGTAATAACTAATAATACTGAACTCATCTCTAGCATTTGTGTGGGTGAGCATTTAGGGAACAGTGATCATAACATGGTCTCCTTTGAGATTCTGTTGCAGAGGCAACTCTATAATGGAGTAACTAAGATACAAAATTTCAGCCATGCAAACTTTGAAAGTATAAGGGCATCTTTGCAAAATAATAAGTGTGAAATGCTTTTCACCGGGTTAAATACAGAACAAAAATGGAAAGTCTTTAAAATGCTGCTTATTAAATATACATGTCAGTATATTCAGTTTGTATGCAAGGAACCTTGTTGCAAAGTAAAACTTTTTGGTTCAATAGAAATGTTGGTGTTGAGGTGGGTAAGAAAAGATGTGCTTCTAAGGCTTTCAAGTTAGCTGGGACAGCCAAATCATTTATAAGGTACAAGGAGGCCAATAAATCATGCAAAAAAGCTATCAGGCAAGCTAATATCGATGTGGAAAAGGATATTGCAGTAAGCAGTAAACATAATCCAAAATTATTTTTTAAATATGTTAAAAGTAAAAAAATGAAGCAGGAAGGGGTGGGACCTTTAATATCAGGGGGGGGGGGTCAGCTGGTTTGTGAAAACAAGCAAAATGGTCAGATTCTGAACACATATTTTTCATCTATCTACACAAATGAGGAACCAGCTAATGAAGGTTTCCTTATTAACAGTCCTGATTCTAGTAATGCATCTAATGATGTATGGTTCACACAAGATAAAATTCAAAAGAGACTAGAACATGTTAAGATAAACAAAGGTCCGGGGGCAGATGGTATTCATCTCAGGGTACTTAGTGAGCTTAGGTCTGTGATTGCCAAACCTCTTTACTTAATTTTTCAGGATTCATTGAGGTCTGGCATGGTGCAGAGAGACTGGTGAATTGCTAATGTTGTGCCACTTTTCCAAAAAGGATCCCATTGTTAGCCTCAAAACTATAGGCCAGTTAGTCTGACGTCGTTGGTAGGAAAGCTTTTCAAAGGGTTAATAAAGGATAAGATACTGGACTTCATAGCACATAACAATATTGTTAGTTTGTGTTAGCATGGTTTTATGTGTAATAGATCTAGCCAGACTAACTTTTTTATGAGAAGGTAAGCAGGGACTTTGATTGTGGGATGGCAGTGAATGTGATTTACTTAGACTTTGCTAAAGCATTTGATACAGTGCCACACAGAATGTTGGCCTGTAACATAGTATTTGTACCTGGGTAGAGAATTGGCTAAAAGATAGATTACAAAGAGTGGTGGTAAATGCAACATTTTCTAATTGGACCAGTGCTGTTAGTGGGGTACCGCAGGGCTCTGTACTGGGTCCCTTGCTTTTCAACTTGTTTATGAATGACCTGGAGGTAGGAATTGAAAGTGCTGTTTCAGTTTTTGCAGATTATACTAAATTGTGCAGAACTATAGGATGGAACCTATAGAATGCTGTCACTTTGCAGAATGATTTGTCTAAGTTGGGAAACTGGGCAGCAAACTGGAAGATGAGGTTCAATGTTGATAAATGCAAGGTTATGCACTTTGGCAAAAATAACATAAATGCAAGTTATACACTTAATGGTAGTGTGTTGGGAGTTTCCTTAAATGAGAAGGATTTTGGGTTTTTTATAGATAACAAGTTGTCTAATTCTGGGAAGTGTCATTCTGTAGCTATGAAAGCAAATACAGTTCTGTCTTGCATAAAAAAGGACATAAACTCAAGGGATTAAAACTTAATTATGCCTTTATAGATCCCTAGTAAGGCCTCATCTGGAGTATGCAGTGCAGTTTTGGACTCCAGTCCTTAAGAGGGATTTAAATGAGCTGAAGAGAGTGCACCTGCAGCTCAGCTGGTTAGAGGGATGGGAGACTTAAATTATGAGAGTAGACTGTCCAGGTTGGGGTTGTTTTCTCTGGAAAAAAGGAACTTGCGAAAGGACATGATTACATTTACAAATACATTAGAGGACATTATAAACAAATAGCAGGGGACCTTTTTACCCATAAAGAGGCCACCCCTTCAGACTAGAAGAAAGGACTTTCATTTGAAGCAGCATTGTGACAGGGAGGTTGTGGAATGATGTTGTGATGGATAATTCTGTTAATGCTTTTAAGAAGGGCTTGGATGATTTCTTGGACAGACATAATATCAAAGGATATTGTGATACTAAACTCTATAGTTAGTATATGGCCATACTGTATATCATTTATGTGAAGGTTTGGAGGGGTGTGTGTGTGGATGCTGGGTTTTCTTTTGGAGTGATTGAACTTGATGGACTTTTTTTCAACCCAATTTAGCTATGTCACTATATAGCTATGGGAATGCTCAACTAAAATCAAGTGGATAAAACTTGGGACCCACTTGGGACAATACTGAGAGTAATGAATTGCGAGTAATGAATTGTGAGTAATGAGTCGTGCAATGAAGTGGTAGGTGGACATACAATGAATCTATAATAAAAGTTGGGTATGGTTATTTTGAAGAAGAGACAATTAGGACATAATTACATTAGAGAACATTATAGACAGGTAGCAGGACCCCCCTGTCTCCCCCACCTCATAGCCATGGGGTCAGCTTCACAAATAATTATGTAGATAGAAGCAGCAAAAATACCCATGAAGTGGGTTGATGCTGTGGAATACTCTGCTTAGTGATTCATTTGATGCCTTTTCCTGGGATACAATCAGCTTTGTGCATGTATACTTTATATGTGCATGCTTTATAAACAGTTTAGCTTTGTAAGTATGCAATTAAGTAAATACACAGATATAAAGCCTGGTGTATTTTGAGCCCCAGATTTTCTTTAACTGTGTATCTACCAATGTTGGACTAGGCCAGAGGGAAAACACGTGGAGGGCACCAGTCCTCGTGAGCACCGCCTGCCCAGTCCCAGATTTTGCATGGAAGCCAGAAGCAATTTCCGACTTGCCTCCCTGTACCCCAGCGTGGTTGAATGAAAAAGAAGGTAGGAACGGGGGTGGGGGGCAGAGGATGTTGCGGCTAAGGAAGGGGGGCCAGAGGGTGCATACTATATTGTTACCAGGGTGTATGTATGTATGTATATGTATATTTTTATTTATATAGCGCTCCTTGAGGGCAAAGCACTGTACAGTAACAATAATTTAGTAGTACAAACAAGGGATCACTGCATTAATCAGTAACAATAAGTGCATTATTATAAATACAGTTTGCATAAATATAAAATATAATTACACATTGTTGAGACAAGATGATGGGGGGGCCCTACCCCTTGGGGCTTACAGTCTAAATTAAATAAATGGAATGGAATATAAATGAAAGATAATCCTTGCATAGGAATAAAGTACAGGTATGAGATCCATTATCCAGAAACTCGTTATCCAGAAAGCTCTGAATTACATTAACAGCATCTCCCATAGACTCCCTTTTACTCACATTATTGTAATTTTTATGAATGATTAACTTTTTCTCGGTAATAATAAAACAGTACCTTATACTTGATAGCTTGATCCCAGCTACAATTAATCCTTAAAAAATATTCTATTGGGTTTATTTAATGTCAAAATGATTTGAAAGATATAGAGATTCAAATTACGGAAATACCCCTTATCCTTATCTGGAAAATCCCAGGTCCTGAGCGTTCTAGATAGCAGATAACATATCTGTATATTACTCTTTAATATCATAATATATGAGAAAATATATGATGCCTTTTTCAATAAGCATATCTTATGCATGTAATAAGCTTTCAATAAGAATAATTTAACAGAAGGCATACTGTAGTTACCAGGCTATATTAAATAGATACATCTTTTAAGACTTATTTCCAGAGTCTGAGGAAATATATGCTCACTTACTGGACACATTTTTCAGGCAACCAACCAAGCTAAATCAGGGAATAAGTAGCATTAAACCACAGACATGCAGGTCATTAATCAAAATGGAGGAACCTGCTTGTGGAATGAAAACACATTTATACTTCTCTGGTATGGTACCTTGTAAACCTGGACATCTAAATTGAAAACTATCGAGGGAGTTTGCAATTCTAGCAGAATCTCTCTAGATCAGCCTGTCCTGGGAGAAGCCCATTGACCAGATAAGAACTACTGAAGGGTTTAATCTCCAGCCTGTCAACGAGCACTAAACTTTTTTGTTTCGGTTTAGCATGTGACCTGAAAACACTTGAGTTACATCACTAGTCTAGGTTATGAATTTAATATATAATAGGTACACAGATACCCAACAGAAGAAAGAACTAGTCATAAATAGCCAAACAATGAATGCTTGTCACAAAGCATTGCTCATAAGGAAAATTGTCCACTTGAAATCATTCTTCCCTAAAAACTATTCGAGAGCTGTGCAGAAGATGTGATCCCCAGAACAATGACAGATCAGGTATGAGTGTTTCCATGTGTGTATATTCTAGCATTCCACCTTGATTTGAGAGCATTTTCTGGTATTGCCCTAAGGGCAGCAGTTAAGGCAACAGTTCATGACTTAAAGATATATTCATGAGAGCAAATAAAAGCAAGGATTCATTTTGTCTGTGGCCTTCAGCCATAAGATGTAATTTACTGAATTAAAGCTGTTCAATAAGATAACAAGCAACATCTTATCTGAAAATATTATTGTCAGCAAATGTAAAAATAATGGCTTGGTGTGAGGTTCAGTTTAAAGGAGCATAGGACTGAAAAAGCTTGTTTTATATTGTATATACAGTAGTTTATTATGTATGGCTTCCTTACTTTATAACTGTGTTTTAAATAATGCAATCAGCTTTATCATGTCTGGATACTTTTCCTCGATTCAGATGTAATCTGTTATTTTATTTCCTTTATGGCTAAGGCACACTAAGCAGGCTCTGGTGATAAAAGGCAAGGACAGCTTAGGAGCACTGAAATCTGTTCCTAGGCAATTCCTACTGTATCTTACATGGCCATTATTTGCCATACACAGTAATCTCCCTACTTATTTGAATGGAAACACTTATTTAGGGCAGTAGTAGGGTTTACCATTTGCATAAAGACCTTCCTTTTTTTATTTTTTTTTTCACTTTTTGCTCATACATATATATATATATATATATATATATATATATATATATATAAAAATATACAGAGCTATGCAATATGTTGTTTATTATTATTATTATTATTATTAATAATAATAATAATAATATATTTGGCATTAGCCTTTACAGAAGGGCTCATTTACTGTAGTTACCAGTGCACTCAAGTTTAAATGCTAAGAGATATGATCAGGCATTAACAATGTATTTTTGGACTTTTAGTTGAAGTTTTAGCTTTGATATAAAAAAAAATCATGATGATGTGTTCAATGTCTCCATTACCAGGCAGTATCATATCATCTCTAACTTGCAGATGGCATTTGTATTTTTATATATTTACAGACTGAATGAAACTGAATCAACTTTAAAACAGTATCTTGCTTTAAGCATTGATGGGGGAAATTGCTAAGCCATTTTCATGTGTTTAACTGATTAGAGAAGGCTCTCACCACACTAAGGAGTTCATTACGTCTCACTGATCTGACAAACAGAAAGTCCTGTTTCCTTATTCCCTACTGCAAATTGTAAGAAACACATAAAGTGGAAGCCTTGGTAATTTGGCAAATAATACATTTTGAAATGGTGGATGTTCAATTTTACAGCTCGTTGATCAGCCTATTGGCACTCCGATGTAGTTAAGAATCAGATCTACTCATTTTGAGGTTTGTAGTCATCAACCCTTTGACTTAGAACCATTGAACAATTGCATAAAACTCAAAAAAAGGTCGTTTGTATACAGGGGAATGATTTATTTCCCCCAAGTGGATTTATTTAATATGTGGATTCCATTAAACTGATTGATTCCCTTAAAAAAGGGAAATTGCAAAAGTTAAATTATGAGCCATTCCTTTATCTCGAAATCGTCAATGTGCTGTCTAAGAGAAGGAGTCGTGTTTAACCCTGCATGAATATTACATTTACAAGTAAGTTTCATTGCAAGGGCATGTTATAAAGGGGAAAGAAACTCTCAGCAGTCATCACTTTTCTAGAGGAAAGGGAATAAAAGCAAGTTTTGGAAGTCAATTTAAAAATTAACTTACTTAGGAGTGTCTAAACAGTTTTGAGTGTACCACGACACCCTGCATCCCTCAACAGTCCTCTGTTGTCAAGGCATGCAGAGAGATGTAGTTTAAGAACAGCTAAGGACCCTGAACGTCTTAACCTCAATGTGGTGCACTTTGCATAAAAGGCTAAAGGCATAAAGAGAGGCTACAATGACAGATTAGATAGCATCACATGCTGACTGCAACTGTATGAAATGTTATTGGATTTTTTTAGAGCAACCCATACTGATGAATTATTTAACAGCTAATACAATATTCAGTTTGATGACTGATCATTGGGTTCATTTTAGAAGTAAAAAATAATTCATGGGCTGGGTCTCTTACAAGAACAACGAGGCAAGGACCAATACAGCGGAACACCCTTGTGAATACATCTTGTTCCTTTATAAGCACATAGAGCATAGAAAGATCTTCCAATTTCTCATTCGGCTTAAGACATCAACAGTTGTACAACATTAGAAGAAACAAACACAATAATGATCAGTTGAAAAAAAAAAAAAAACAAACACCCAGCCCAGCTGCATAAAAAGAGAATCATTTATATGTTAATGAACATCTATTTTCTGTACCAATCAATGAAGCCGTCTTTGTATATGTACTGTGCTACAACATGAAAGTAACATCTGCCTGAATATGCTGTAATCAAGGGAGCATCTGCTAATGGAAAATAGGAAAAAATATTATAACAAAAAAATATCCCAATCCATACTTCCCTTGGGTCACTCGCTAGACTCGGCTACCATCTGAACAACTACGGTTCTATTTTTGTTTTTTTTGGGGAATTTCTTTGTTCTGTTTATGCCACTTATTCCATCCATTGGAGAGGTTTAAACTGAACCTTATTAGGATAGATCTCATGGTAGTGCGAGTCCAGTTTCTGACTAATTGTGCCTATAGCCAGGCTTCTCAATCACTTAACATTCTCACAATGATTTAAGCCAGTACAGGAGCGCTGATCTCAAGTAAATATAGTTGAGCTGATCTGAGCAGATCTAGAATAGCCTAATCGGATTTATTTATGGCCTGACGATGACAATGAGTGAGTCTGCAATTGCTGCAGCAAGACCTCTCTTTCTCCCACAGGGGCTGCCCTTAACAACCAAACTAAGTATCTACATGATACTGTGGAGGGGTAAGAACCGGGAGACTGGCATCCAGCAAATGCCTGGGATAGGAAGATGCTTCCTTTATGGGATTTAACTGATACATTTGACAGCACAGGAAATATATACTGTATCTGAAAAATGAGAATCACTTATGCAGCCAGGGGGTTTATTAAAGCTAACCCAAAATACTATTATATAATCTATAGACAGAGTGGGCTGTGGTGGGTTAGCATCTGTCTGCCTATATTGAAATCTACTCAATGCATGTATGTAGCCACAATAGTGTCGTCTTTAAATATGATCTCTTTCTCCTAATGGGATTTCCACTGCAGCCTGATACAGATGTTCCAGGGGATACAAATAATTGTTTGGTAGCGAGTACAGGAAAGCACCACAGTCTTTTGCTTTGGACTTGGCTAATTTCATGGATGTGATCATTTCCCCTGTGATATTTACATTAATTTGATAGATCAGATCCGTGTTGCTCACACAGTTTAAAGCCCCAAAGGCTTCATTATCTTCCAGGCAGCAAAAAAAACAACTGCCGTCTGGTACTGTAATAATCCCCCAGATTTCCTTCATCCATACACACACTCCTACAAAGCATGATGGATTGTCTGTACTTGGCTGGACCTTTTGACCTCCAACAGGAGAAGTTAAGGAATCTATCACATGCTATGATGCCCTCAGTTACTCAATGCTGTGCACAGATAACAAGTATTATGATAAAGAAGGCAATTGCGCTGCCTACAAATGCATTCGCAGTTCAGAAAGGGGCAGCAACCTGCGAGGTGCTTTAACAAGTTTCTCAGCACTGTGATTTCACATTTCATGTTTTCATCCAGAGATTTATTATGTGGTGCCAATTATATTCCCGTAAAAAAATAAATAAAAGAAGAACTCAAACTTGCAACTTTTCATATGCCAAAAAACATTTACCAAATGATGGCTAGGCACAATTAAATCTGCCGTCTCCAATAATGTTTAATGGGAAAAAAAAGGACATGGCAAAAGGATCTGCTGCATCTTGCATCATTTCAATAAAAAAAAAAAAAAATGAGTCAAGGGGATAAGGACAAGCTTGCGGATATTTAATTCCTTTTAATCACTTATAGCGATTACAATTAAATGCTCTCCAGCCCTGCCGTCTAATTAAGAGTAGTTGCTAAAGTAAGCAGGGGGTTTGCAGATGGCAGGGTGTATAATCCACTTGGAGACAATGCTTTAGCAACCTGTATTCGCCTGAGTTCAGCCAACATCACGTCATTTCCCTCCTGTCCCAAATTCCCAGCAACATGCATTATAGCGATTCCCAGAGGAACACTTTCCTGCGCTCTCCTCTCTGTACTTTAAACAGTCACAGTGCCCTTTAAATTCCAGTTCAAAGCATCGGCGCCCGCACTTAAACTGCCTTGCGCCGATGAACTTATTCAGCCTGATTGGAAAATGTTTTCACGCTGACACTTACCTTTGGCGGTGATGATCGAGAGCCAGCAGCTGGTAAAGAAAAGGATCTGGGTGACCCCCTTAAGGATCATGCTTGAATTTAGGAGTGGAGATCCGGCAAAGCCCGTCCTATAATTGAAGATTAATTTTTTCTGCCTTTTGATCCCTTCTCCTTAGAAACCAGTCTGAGTGATGAGGGGAATCTCAGCAGAAGTCAATGATCACCAGTGTATATAAGAAAAGGCAGGGAAGCGTGTATTGTATCCTGGAATATAGTGCCACTGACTGCACTCCACAGCATTCCCTACTGTCAGCTACTGAGGACAATGAGCAAGTAGCAGCAGGCAGAGCACTGGCTGCTCTAATGTGTACATACACAAGCAGCGGATTGCTAAAGTCAGGAGCCTGACAGACTCTCTATCTAGACTGCCTTCTAGGCGTGGTTGAGTGCTGTGCACTAGCAGGCAGAGCTGCAGGGTCCTAATTCATGAAAGGATGAAAGAGTTGCTGCTCTGGGTTACATCATGCAATGATACTTGTGTGCATCACACTCGCTGAACTCATTTCACTTGCAGTTTATATTTTTCTGCGATGCAGAATATAGGACTATTCAGGTGATGTAACTGTAAATAAAAGTTAGCATATATTTTTGTGCCTATGAAGCTTTATGTAATGGCTGTCTAATCTGCAGCCCTCTCGGTGTTGCTGAACTGCAGTATCTATGGCTGAAAGATATGTAGTCTCCATATTCTATTCATTGTTATGCTATGTACAGATATGAATCTTGAACTGCACTGCCTTGTACTGAGCTAAAAATTATAGGGTTGATTTTCTGATACCCGATATGCAAATGTAAAAACACTAAAGGTGGCCACACAAGGGCTGATAAAAGATGCCAACAGACCGAGTCGGCAGCTTATTGACCCCTGTATGGGGTCCTCCGACGGGCTTCCCTGATATCTGGCAGGTGTCTATTGGACATGACTAAAAGTCATTTTGGATAGACAACCCAATCTGTTTGTTGATGCGGTCCCACTATTCGACTGCCTGTTTACCCTTTGTTATGAGGGCTCACCATTGGATCAGCCCAATATCGCCCACCTCAAGGTGGGGATATCAGGGGGAGATCCGCTTCTTTGGTGACATCACCAAACAAGGGGATCTCTACGTGTATGGCCATCTTAAGGGAGAGGATCTTCTCCAATGACTTGGAAAGTCATTGCTCTCAAGAGGTACTCTCTCGTCTGAGGAAGAACTCTCTCCAAAATAGAGAAATGTGTCTTCAAAGAGCCAGAGATCCCTTTCCTTGGCTATATCATCTCCCCAGAAGGTTTTGAGATGGATCCCGCCAAAGTCTCCACAATCCAGTAGTGGCCCCTTCCTTTGAGCACCAAGGCTATACAAATATTTATCGGGTTTGCGAACTATTATCGACAGTTCATCAAGGGGGTTCTCCTCCCGCATTGTCCCCATTTTATCTCTTATTCAAAAAGGGGGTAAACCTAACTCATGGCTTCCTTCAGCTATCGAAGCATTCCAGTCCCTGAAGGATGCTTTCACCTCCACCTCCACCTCTGTCCTCTGACATCCTGATCCTGTGTACTTCTTTATTGAGGTAGATGCCTCTGAGGTTGGAGTCTGTGCTGTCCTTTCTCAGAGAGATTCTACTTATGGGAAATTACATCCTTGTGCTCTCCAGCAGAACAGAATTATGACGTTGGGAATCGTGAACTATTGGCAGTTAAGTTAGCTCTTGAAGAGTGGCGCCACCTCTTAGAAGGGTCTTCAATCCCGGTCACTATTTGAACATAAAAACCTAGAATTTATCCAAATTATTAAAAGTCTGAATCCCTGACAGGCTCTCTTCTTTTCCCGCTTTAACTTTGTTTTAACCTATCGTCCTGGCTCCAAGAATATGAAAGAGGATGCCCTATCTTGAAGTTTCACTCCGCTGGATCATCTCCCTGAAAGGCAAGATCCTGGGATTCCTCCTACCACAATTATTGCCTCCCTGTTTCCTCAGTTTGCCAAGCGAATCCTGTCTGGCCAGTCATGCGTTCCTTCTGATACTCCTATCGGGATGGTGTTCGTACCCTCTGAACTTTGTCTACTCATCTTGCAACAGACCCATTGCTCCAAACAGGCAGGATATCCTGGCCCTGAAAAGACTCTGGAACTCCTTCCTCATTTAGTCTGGTGGCTGACCATCCAGAAGGATGTCAAAGAGTTTGTTTCTGCCTGTACCATTTGTGCCACCTCCAAGGCTAGCGACACTCGACCCAGCAGTCTTTTGCAGCCTCTACCAATTCCCTTTTGTCTATGGACTCACCTAGCTATGGACTTTATTGTGGAGCTTCCACCCTCTAAAGGGAACACTGTCATTCGTGCCGCAGATGATCATGCAGCCCATATATCTGCTATTTGGGCTGCAACTAAAGTGAATTTGGAGAAAAATGCTCTGGTGCATAAGACTTTTGCTGATTGCAGACGGAGATCCTCTCCTCCATACAAGGTCGGTGACAAGGTGTGGTTGTCCACTAGGAACATTCATTTAAAGATTCCTTCTTCCAAGTTGGGCCCAAGGTTTGTCGGTCCTTTTCCCATTTCAGAGATAGTTAATCCTGTGGCAGTCCGACTATCACTTCTGAGATGAGAAAACTAATGTGTTTCATGTCTCCCTGGTGAAACCTACAACTTCCAGTTGCTTCTCTTCGGACCAGTTTTCTTCTTCAGCTATCTCTTTGGATGGTCAACAAGAGCATGAAGTTGAAAAGATTTTGGATTCCAGACTTTGAAGTTGTTCTCTCCAATTCCTCAACAGGTGGAAGGGCTTTGGTCACGAAGAATGATCTTGGCAGATTTACAAAATTCGTGGAATAATTTGAAGTTTGATTGAATTTTAGAATATGCAAATTAGGCAAATTCAACCATCGAATTTGTAAATTCGATCAAATCGAATAGACTGAATAGATCGAATAAAAATCTATTTGACTATTCGACTAGTCGAATTTCCCCTTTAAAATTTTTATTAAATTGGCTTCTTCCCCAGGTTTAACCTGGCAAAATGCTTTTGGTGAATTTAGATTGAATATTAAAAATTCGATCGAAGGGTTAAAATAGTTTGAATCAATCGATTAGAACTATTTAATCGATCGATTGAATTTTTACTATTCGATCATTTGACCAATCGAATAGCGGTAAAATACTTCGAATTCGATATTCGAATTCAAAGGATTTTACTTCCCTTCCATTCACATGGTTGAATTTCGAATTTTTTTAAATTCAAAGTTCGACCAATGATAAATCTGCCCCTTAGTAATTAATATGGATAACTACTACATGACCAGGGGTGATTCAGCCCATTTTGCCGCCCTTGCCTCCCCACGACACTCACCTTCAGCACCGGACAAGGGTCAGGGAAGGGTCCATGTCACTAGTGCAGAGAGCTGAGGCCAGTGCCTCAACTTGTCTCATTGGCAGAGGATCAGCTTATATTACAGGCCAACCTCATTCCATGCGTGGTAATTTGTGATGACCCCCTAAGCTTAGCTTCTCAACAGCTGCTCAGAGCCCACTGAGCATGTGAGTGTTGCAGACGCTTTCCAAGATGGTGACCACCTGTGACAAATTTTAAGTGCTGGATCATTGCTGTTATTGATAATCTGAAACTTTAGGCTGGTACAATGATTTCAGTGTTTAAAACATGGCGTTTTTAGCCCCATTAATTTTTAGGGTTTAGTTCTTCTTTAAAGAAAAAGTACAATTTAGGGTACCAGCATTGCCTGTCTATTTATATCCAATGCTACTATGCTGGTCAGAAACAATTTCAGCTGCATGCTGCAGATTTGCTTAGGAACAAGAGCAGTCTGAAATAGTAATCTTGTATCAGATAAAGCAGGCCCTGGTGTATAAAGGGATATGTCATTTGTTCCTTATCTTGTGATACACAACTATGTCTACCTATTTACACTAATTCTTAAACTAAGTATCCATAATACTAGTTATTAGCCCCCATATTTTTAGCAATCTGGCAATCTGTGGGTTAGGGCAAATGCCAGATGGGCTGCTATAAGGTGCAATAGAAAGTCAGTATTTAGTGGGCTGGTGGGGACTGTTTGGGCCTCTATGTGGGCTGATTGGGCCTCTGTGTACCTGAAATGCCAGGGCCTATTTTGATTCTCAGTCCAGTCCTGCTCACAGCCAACCAAAACAGATCCAGTAGAAGGACCCATTGATCATTGAAGAACCTGTGAATCATGGAAGAAGCCTTGTGACTTACATCCCTCCTCCCCCCATGGTTATAAATTTAGGGGCAGATCTGTGCAACATGCCATTTGTAAATAAGTGGAGAGAGAGGGAGGCTTCCTGTCTTTAATCAGATATTCCCAGTGACAGGTGGGCTGACTGCAGCAGGGAACACTGTTTAACTGTCAGTCAAGTGGAATTTGCACAGACAAGTAGATATGTTGCATTTAACCTATGAATACCCTGTATCTCCTGAAGGCTGGGAAGGGGAATAATGAAACTGAGGTATTATTCCCTGGCTCAGGCTTGTCATTGTTGAGGAACCCCCTGGAAAAAAACATTCATATTTTATAACATGGGACTTATTGTCAGTTCTTTGTTATACAATTGTTATGCAAAACATTGCAAGTCTTGGGCTAATGATGACATAATAAAATATAATTTTACAGAATTCTACTGCCTGGTGGAAGATTGCCTTTGTCTGAGTGTCTTCTCTACACACTTCTAGTTGTGACCACTCTCCTTGCTGAAGGCCAAGGGCAGTGCACCTGGACCTCTTCCACCACTTGGTGAGTTACTTTAAACTGATGGATTCTTTCTATGTTTGGTAAGTCATATTATGGGTATACAAAGCTGCTGAAAGGTTGCATTTTTTCAGTGTTTACAGCTCTTTGTGTTTAATTTAATAATGTAGGTGTTAAAGAGGTGGTTACCTTTAAAATTAAATGGATATATTGCATTCTTTGCTTTAAAAGAAGCATTTTTGCAATATAGAAATATATACAACTGAAAATAAAGGGTGCAAGGGATACTCAGCTTGCTATTTTTCAGTTAACAGCAATAAGCAGGGGGTCTCTCAGTTGTTTCCAGTGCACCTTACGGGAAAAAGGGGGGCCCAGACTGTGGGATCTGCTTCTTCTATAGCCAAGAACTCCCTTCCTTCAGCAGCCACTCTCTTACCTGTTGCAGGAATGCAGAGCACGATGGCAGGCTCACAAACAGCTCATAGATAGAGACAGCATATGGAGAGGCACATATAACTCACACAGAGCTTCAGGTAATAAGTATTTCAGCCGAGGAAGGGCATCCATTAGGCATTTGAAGTGATTCAGGACGCCATCCCCATCCAGTGCACTATTCAGGAAGCTGGAAGCTAATCTAACACCCTCCTCACTGAGGTCCCTGCACTGGAGGCATTCGCAGAGGGCCCCTGGGAAGCTACTCCCTGCTGCAAATCCTTGTTGGAGCTTCAGCGGCTCTTTCTCTTTACACTATCTAGCTTTCTCTCCTAGACAGACTCTTACAAGTCTGCCCTACTATAACTAAACCTCATTCACTGGGTTGCCTGGTCCCCGACTTTACTGGACCCATGCCCAGGCTTGAAGCACACATCCACCCTGTCCTCAGGTGGAAGGCAAAGAGGAAGCTGCATCTCCTTTCCCAGCACTATACCAGTGTGAGGCAGTATGTAGTCACCTGGCCAATAGCGGGGGATATGCAAATCTTTAAACTAGGGACACAGTTAACCCTGAGGATCCCTACAAACATATATTGCAAAAATGCTACTTTTAGTGCAGAGAATGCAATACAGCTATGGGTCCTGTTATCCAGAATGCTCAGGACAAAGCGTTTTTCAGATGAGGGGTGATTCTGTAATTTGGATCTCCATACCTTAAGTCTACAATAAGGATTAATTATATCTTAATTTGGACCAGTACAGGGTACTGTTTTATTATTATAGAGAAGAAGGAAATTATTTTTAAATAGATTTTTTGGATATTTTTTTGTAATTTGGAGCTTTCTGGATAATGGGTTTCCAGATAACAGATCCCACACCCGTATATAGATTTTATTATGTAGGTGAACGTTCTTTTAAGATAATTATCTTGGATCAAGTCTGCCACAGTTTGCACCAGTGCATTTCCACAGAGCAACTAATTCAATCTTAATTTTCAATGTCTATTTATCGATCTATGCTAGTAACTTAACCCTTTTGACTTTATACTGAGGCCTCCAAATCTGTACTGGGGCATTTTTAAATTAACATTGCACGTCACGCGCATGTGCATTAAGAAAAGCGGCCCCAACATTTTTTTTTTAAATAAACCACCAGTACCCCCAACCGGAATGTGGGCTCTATAAGCCTGCACATTTGGATGGGGGTAACTGTTTATCACGATAGGTGCCCTTTTACGGATATATCTGTCTTTCTGAGCTTTCTGGATAACAGGTTTCCGGATAACAGATCCCATAAATGTGCTTGGTCTGTGGAGCTTCCTACCTACTTCCTTTTGTACAGGGTTTTTTAGAGTGGGGTAGTGAAAGATCCAGCCAGAAACAAGACCTGTGAAACTGTCCAAGCTGTAGAATCTGTGGAAGTACAGAGAGAGCCCATCCTGTTCCCTACCAGCTGCTAGAGACTCAGAAGGAGAAAGGTGCCATTGGTGAGATTGATCCTGTTGCAGAGCTGCCTGTAATCTCCAGTGTGACTGCCTCAGAGATCACCCCAGTGACTGAGCCACCCAAGGGAGGATACTGGCATAGATACAAGTATGGGGCCACAATTTGACAGGTCTTGTGTAGTTACCTGCTATGTGGGAGCTGCTGCTAAGTTCCAAAGGGAGAGATACTTTTGGGAAATGGTAGCGCTACATACACACATACACACACCAACCCCTCCATATACTCACATAAACATAGATATACCAATACTGTATCTTTACTTATTGTAGATTTTAGTACAACAATAGCATTGGATATTATGTCTGTCCAAGAAATAATCCAAGCTGCCTTAAAGTAAATAACAGAATTAGTCATCACAACATTAGGCCCTTTAAAGGAACAGTAACATTTAATTTTTTTTAAATATAATGTACTGCACTGGTAAAATGTATGTTTTGGCTTCCAAACACAGCTATAGTTTATATAAACAAGCTGCTGTGTGACCACTGGGGCAGCCATTCAAGCACAGGATACAAAGTAGAAAACAGATAAGTTCAGTAGAATTCCATTGTAAACTACAGATGAGCTCAGTAGAATTCCATTGTAAATTACAGAGCCTACTGTATCTGTTATCTGCTTTATAACCTGTGCCTTTTCTCCTTTTTAAGCTGTGAATGGCTGCCCCCCCCATGACTACTCAGCAGCTTGTATGTATAAACTATGAGATTTTCTGAAGCAAACGCACCAATTGTAGCAGTGCAGCTCAACACTGTCATTCCATTAAAACACATTGTTACTTTTCCTTTAAGTCTAGTTGCAGAACTGCTATCATTTGTTTGTGTGGGAGCTGCCATATAATTGATTTAAGGTTGACTTGCATAGTCACTGAACACTGTGTGGAGGTCAGCCATCAGTCCTCAACCAAATGGTTCAGTAAATGCCCCAGTGCCAAACTGATTTTGTTTCTATATTATACCATCTATATATAGATATATTATATATATGTATATATATATATGTATATATATATATATATATATATAATATTACTTAAACAAGAAGATGCAGCTCAATCCCTTTTTTAATTGGGTGCACGTGGGTCAGGCTTGATATCCCAAAAAAAACAAGAATACCCCAGCACTCCAACCTATAACCCCCTGGGAAAACTATATTTGCACAACTGAACTGCAACTAACAAAAAAGACACTTTTAGTTACAAAGTTTGTACAAAGTATACATAAGCTGACGCGCCCCGTCAAGGCAGTGTCCATGCCTTAGTCCTATCCTAAGTGAAAAAAGTGTTATCTTTGGGAGGAGAAAAAACATGCTTGCTTTTCTCTTTATTTAGCATGATCTCTTCCAAAGAAATCATTATGTTTTTATATGTATGTATGTATGTATGTATGTATGTATGTAAGAAACATAGTGGGGAGGAGGTCCCTGCCCCGTAGAGCTTACATTCTAGAGCTTAATAGGGATGGTGCGAACTGTTCGCCGGCGAACTTGTTTGCGCGAACATCCGGTGTTCGCGCTCGCCGGAAG
>CM044431.1:199114831-199144568 GCA_024363595.1 Xenopus borealis | reverse complement strand
TTTTCCGGAAGTTCGCGAACATGTTCGCGGACTTTTTTTCGGCGGTTCGCGCCATCCCTAGAGCTTAATATATATTAAGGTAGGTGTGGGTTATGTACAAATGCTTATGCTAAAAAAACAAATCCTTCCATTTAAAGGGAGTTGTTAACCTTTGAGTTAACATTTAGTATGATGTAGAGGTTGATATTCTGAGTCAATTTGTAATTGGGTTGTAAGGTTTTTGCATTATTTAGCAGTTTATCTAGCAGCTCTTCAATTTACATAAGATGAGAAATAAAACAAATCAATAACAATACATTTGTAGCCTTACAGAACATTTGTTTTTTTCAGATGCGGTCAGCAATGCCCATTTGAAAGCAGGAAAGAGTCAGAAGAAAAATGCAAATAACTATAAAACTATAGAAAATATAAAATGAAGACCAAATGAAAAGTTTCTTAGAATTTGCCATTCTATAACATACTAAAAGTTAACTTAAAGGTGAACAACCCCTTTAACATGATAGAAAGAAATTCTCCAATTCAACATTGATGCACTTTGTAGCAACGTGCTAAAATTAAGCAATTTGTAATATGTCATCATTCTTTATTTATTGGCACCTCTAATTCACTGCTTTCCTGTCCGTAACAAGTATAGGTATGGGACCTGTTATCCAGAAAGCTCAATCCCTGTAGGTTCTGGATAAAGGATCTTTCATTAATTTGGATCTACATCCCTAAAATCATCTTAAAGTAAATTTAGCATTAAATAAGCCCAATAGGCTGGTTTTGCTTCTAATAATGATTAATTATATTAATTAGTTGGTATCAAGTACAAGGAACTATTTCTTTATTACAGATAAAAAGAAAATCAGTTGTAAAAATCTGATTTTTTTAAAATTAAAATTGAGTTTATGGGAGATGACCTGCACATAATTCAAAGATTTCTGGATTACAGGTTTCTGGATAATGGATCCCATACCTGTTCTAATAGATTGTGGGGACCAAAACCACATTCGCCGACGGGTTTGACTTCAGTTATTCTTATTTGTTTCTGTTTAACAACACCAGACCCTCTTCTGTTAATCTTTCATTCTGATTCCAGGTAAAATTTTTGTACTGTGTTAGCCAGTTGAAAAAAATATTGTTTAGAACTTTTTATATGAAATATAACAAAAGAAGAGTAAAGGTGATACTTCTATTGGCTAACTAAGATGATAATCACAGCAATCTTTCAGAACATTTCAATTTCTTCTTCAAAGCTTATTGCAGAGAAGTTACAGTATGTTGGCACTGACATATACTTGACATATGCCACATACAACTACTTCACAGCTTTGGTCTAATTTGTGCCTGGTCTGCATAACCCACATCCCTGTAAATCTGCTTCTGCTTGCAATACAAATTATGCTTATTTGTTGTTTTTCCTTTTGTCCCTCACAGTCTTTTTTTGTAAACAAAATGCTGTATATATGTTAGTGCCAACATAGTTTCTTCGTAATCAGCTTTGACGAAAGAAATGCAATGCTCATAAAGCTTGCTATGATTATCATCTTTGTTAGCCAATAAAAGTATCATCTTTATACTACTTTTGTTATGCTTCGTATTGAAAGTTTTACTCTATATCCTTTCATTCTGACTTATTCTGAAATATATGGGGAAGTGGCCTTTTTAAGGTCTAGTTCAGTTCAGCTTGTATCCCTGTAAGATTTATTACCTTCTACTTATAACATCAACATGCTAAAACTTTTTTTTGGAGAATCATCATTCATATAAGCAGCTAACCTAGTAAGCTTACAAACTAAGCTAATTAACCTGACTGCATGCTTTGGGAAGAAACTGGAATACCGTGCAGACAAGGGGAGAACATACAATTTTTTTTGCAGAACATGTCCAGCTGGGAAGTGAATTTAGGACCAGAGCACTTGCTAACTAAAGTGAATGTAGTCAATGTAGTCTTCTGTGTGTGTCCCATATAACTGGTTGCCAAGCACGTATCACTATGAATATGAAGTGCGTGAAATATTAGAA
Source organism: Xenopus borealis (assembly GCA_024363595.1). NCBI lineage: Eukaryota > Metazoa > Chordata > Amphibia > Anura > Pipidae > Xenopus > Xenopus borealis. Next base: position 199,142,561 of record CM044431.1, on the reverse strand, counting down.
TTCTGCTGTACAGGATTCATTTTTTGTAAAGAAATTATCTGAACACCCTAGCAGTAAAACAATATGTTCTCATGTGTCTTGGCTTTTAAGCAATAACTTTCCAGCATTTGCAGCCACCTTATATTTCCTTAGTATAATAAGCTGGCATCTCCTCTATGCTGCCAGTTGGCTCAGAAATATTTCAGTGTTCTGGTAGCCCTGCAATATTTTCTTTGGTTTAAATATAGTGCAGAAATGTAGACTATACATTGAGTAAAGAGTCTACGGGGAATAACTGTATGTGTAATATAATATACACTGATATTTATATAAGAAAAACAAACTATATATTGCAGTGACTCAAGGAATAAATCCAATAGGCAGTGCAAAAGTCTAACGCCTCCTTTTTTTTTTATTTAAGCTGAACATACACACAACCAACAGAATAACCAGCTTTCATCATTTTATTAGGCTTGCACCATTAATATTTTGAATTCTCTGCACCAATGTTTTAGTATGTTTAATAAATGATCGTGGTTTAAATTAACATGGCAGGGGAGAAGTTAAGAATTGAGCAGCATGAGTGAGAGACCAGAAGAGGGGCTTGTCAGGGGATTGGAGATGGTGAAGGCATTAAATGATAATGTACATGAAGGACATGATAAAGGAGATGACAAATGAAAGTCAGCAAATGAGAAATGACTAGGTGTTTAATATTAGGCAGTGGGGTTAGGACATATGAAGGGTGAGATACTTATTGATATGGAAGGTCATGTAGAGGAAAAATGCCAGACAACATATGGCAAATCATTATTATGGTCTCATTTGCTCAAGCAGGAGAGTCAATCAAATTTGTTAGATTGAAAGGTGGATGATGTAAAGAGTCCAATTCAATTTCAGTTTTTGATTTTTTTTTTTGTCAGTGGCTTGTTAGACCTAGCGTAGACTGCTGTTTTTATCTCCCAGATTAAGTTGGATGTTCTTAGACTAATGCAGGGTGGAATTTGTTAATATTGTCTGTCTACTTATTCATTGATCTACAAGGACAAATAACAGAGGCAGGAGATCAAGCTGCTTCTGGGAAGACCTGAGAAAAGGTTTGCAAATCAATAGTGTATACTCTTAACATAAGCAATTATATACAGTATGGATGAATAGCATTGTAACTACAAGGAGGAATGTTTTTAATATGCTATACAGAGTTATAGTAGCTTTTGTTTAAACAAAAACATAGGGTTAGTGCTAACCACTTAATCAAAGAGATGCCCAGAGCATGTTGGACCATTCAGTAGCTTATTGCATGTTCACAAACAATACATTATAAGAAACCCACTTTTCTCTAAAAATTTAAATTTGTGTGTTCCCCAATCCAGTTATCATTACTGCTGCAGAAATACAAATGGATCCTAGCAAAATCCTATCAAAGTTCCTTCAGTACAGAACTGGCCAACCCCCATCAGCAATAAGCACATTCAATGTTTTTTGGGGGGTTGTATATCATTTTAAATGATTCATAAAAGGATTTCACCCTGATAACTGGGTGGACACTAGTCGCAGATGCATTTTCCTATTTAACGCCCCTTTCACTTCAATCTTATTCCTGGTTCACCTTGACCTTAAGCAACTTCATTGAACACAAATGGGGAGTTTGGTCACAAAGGCAAGAGAAACGCTTTGGGGCAGATATTTTAAAATGTGAGTTTAAACCTTGATAAATAAAAACTCACCCACATTCTATTTATTCTTAAAATTTTATTTTTCCATGGGTGAAAGTTAGAACTAGGAATGAATAAAAAGTGGGTGAGTTTTTATTTATCAAGCTCTAAACTTACATTTTGATAAATCTACTCTTTGCAATATGCAAAAATGTTTATTTTACATGCATTGCTGAATTTTTCCTAGGGTTACAGTGAAATAGCAAGATGTTTCTATGTGGTGTTTTTGTAAATAAAGCAAGTTGTATTTCTGATTTTTTTGCAGTAGGAATGGTCACTGGTGTATTAATACAGTATATTTACATTAATAATTGTTGTGTTTTGTAGTTGAGGATGAGGAGAGTATAATAAGCACTTTATTAGCAGGTTCATGCAGCCCTTACATAACAGCAGTAAGTCTTACTTTCACTTTCAAGCTGTACAGAAAGTAATGTGTATGCACAGTGACACCCGCAGGCCATTCGTATAAACACCACATATTCCCACTATAGTAGGAAAGCATTTGGCCAAGTATAATAAGCAGTAACAATTAAACAGTATGTTTCTTAAAGCAATAATATACAAGCAATAGTATGACAAAATACTATTAATAAGTAGCAATAATACACAAGCAATAATATGCAGGTAGTTTTCTGATTCTCTCTGTATGCCTTATAGGTTCATTTTCTTCACGCCTATTGCGGTTAGCATTAGGAGTAGGAAAATGTCCTTCATCAAATGGAACATCTGCAAAGTCATATCTAGCAGGAGCAAGACGGCTTGCATTCCATGTGCGTCCATCAGACAGTTCATATGTGTATGATCCTCACTGGCGTCTCACTTCAAGTGGTGTAGTAAATTTATATTGTCCTTGTTTCAGTATTCCTGGTTTCTCAATTCTGACTAAAGATCCAGGCTGAAAGTGCACTTCTCTTGCACCACGTTTTCTGTCAGTGTGAGCCTTGCCTTTGGCTTGTTGATGTCAGCAGTAGATGAGTTTGTCAACAGTATTTTGTGGAGGTTTGATGTCTGCAACATGTAACCTAGTAGCCTCAATTTCTGGTCTGGTTACATCTGGTCTTAACTTAACTTTGTGCACAAAGTTCTTTGCACAGCCCAGTGAAGTGTTGCTTTGTGGTGAAATTTTAGACACAGGCTGTGTGGCAGGCACTGGTGCTGTAGTAATGAGTAGATCAGTACAGGCTCCCGCACATCCTTATTCCAATCAAGTAAATGTTACCTGGTGCTCAAAAAGGTAGAGGTTTGGCCACCTCACATACTGTCCAGCAAAAAATTCCAATGGCACACAGGATAGATGCAAGCAACTTGCTTGCATTGATCCTGTGTGCCATTGGAATTTTTTTGCTGGGCTGTAGCAATGAGACCATCAATTAATTGTAGGTTTAATGCAGCAAAGAGATCCCTTCCAAGTATAGCAGTACCTTTATTCACAATGTAAAAGTCACATTTTGCAGTATTTGATTCAAATTGTATAGTCACTGGCAAGCAACCAAGCACAGGGATTGGATCCTTTAAGTAACTTACCAGTCTCAGGGCAGGTGCAACAAGCATATCTTTTGCAAAGTATTTCAAGAAAATATCCTTTGGTAGTATAGAAACAGCTGAACATATATCAAGCATTAGATTAATGGAGTGTCCCCTGTCAGCAGAAGCAGTATTGATATTGACAGTGCATATAAACTTGTACCAGCTTTATCCACATTTAATACTGTAACATTTGTAGTAGTGAGTTCCTGAACGTCTTTGGTAGAACTACAGCAGACTGTAGCAAAGTGACCTTACTTTAAACATTTGCGTCACTGTATAGCTTTTGCAGGACATTTAGCATAGTTTGCAAGGTGTTGAACCATAGCGAAAGCAGTATTTTTTATTTGTATTTGCTGCACAGTTTTCCTTAGCACTGTATTTTTCCTGTGACTGCGCATTATTAGGCCACAGTTTTGAATTCACAATCTGTACATTCCCAGCATTCCCTCTGCCCAGTTAGCCTCTGCCACAGCTGTTTCAATTTGGCTAGCAACTGTAATAGACTTTGCAATCTTGCTCTAGGAGCAGTCGCTCTCTAATGCATGGTGAGTTTGTTTTTTCCACTATTTGGTCTCTTAGCATTTTATCTGTTAGATTACCAAACTCACAGGTAACAACCAGCTCTCTCAAAGCTGCTACAAAATGTTCTGTGGATTCACCATTACGCTGTAAATGTTGGCGGAATTTATATCTTTCAGCAACTACATTTACTCTTGGCACGAAAAAGTTCTTTATAGCAGTAAGAGCAGTTTTATCAGGTGATGGTAATGTATAGAATATACGCTGTCCCTCCCCTTGGTCAGCAGGAATAATATAATTATCAAACATAGGGATCCAAGCAGTAAAAGGTATGGTAGGCTCACCAGGGTTTGGTAGAAAAGGTGCAGGCTGCTGCAGAGGAAGAAAAGACATCCTTGTCGCCATTTGTTGTGTTTTATAGCTGAGGATGAGGAGAGTATTACAGTGCTTTATTAGCAGGTTCATGCAGCCCTTACATAAGAGCAGTCTTACTTTCACTTTTAAGCTGTACTGAGTATGCACAGTGACACCCGCAGGCCATTAAAGAGCTATGAATGTTTTAATAAAAAATAAAGTTTGGATTTCATGTTTAATTTGAAAGGGGTGGCAGGTCCACTTTAACTCTTAGCTCGCTTAGCAAGTAATTTGTGGCTATGGACTCAATCTGTTATGAAAAACTATGATACCGGTAACAAAGAACTACTTGCAATCGAAGCATTTACTGAAAGGAGGGAATATTTACCCAGCATACAATATTAACAGAAAATAGAAATCTTGACTTTATCAGAAATACCAGGACTGTCAGCAAGAGGGGCATGATGGGCGTTATTTTGTATGAAATGTAATTACCGTATCACCAGGGTCAAGGAACTCAAAAGCTGATTCATTATCATAGCTCTACCTTGAATCAGTTGAGGGCAATAAATCAGAATGTTATCATACCCAGCCAGAATATCCTGGCAAATATCTCTTTCTCTGTCCTACAGTCTGAGATTCAGCAGCCCTATAATAAAGATACTGAAGTGTCTAACCAATATGCTACTGACTTTTAGAAGTTACAGTGAAAAGTGAATGTACTTGCTAGTGGAAATTCTAAAGATAATCCTTTAATCACCTGTGCCCGTCTATCCAGGACAACATTGGATTTATTAAATTATTCTTTAAAGACTTTTGGTGGACTATGGGGGTAATGTAATAACATTTTCAAAGAGAACAAATTTTTGAATAAAAAATTGCATGTTGCAATGTAATGTTCTTCATTCTTCAAGACTTTGATTGCATTGTGGATCTTAATTGCGTATGGCTTACCTTTAAAGGAAAACTGAATACTTGAGCATATTAAAGAATCTTACCAAACTGGAATATATATTTTGTGTAGGGGACTGGTAAATACGTCTCCCAGTACTATTTATCAGGCAGTCCCCTAGGGTTATAGATGACTAACATACAGTTAGGAGGGGGACCTGTTTCGTTAACTTGTTGTGCCAGTAGATGGCACTGTGCTTAAGTATAAAGTCCTGGGCAGTCATGCATTCAGGGGCCATTTTGTGTTTGTCCTGTGTGAGTAGGCAGACAGGACTCCAGTGGATAGTCAGGATAGGTTATACCCCTTAATAGGTCACTCTAGGAATGACAGATAGTAAGGTTATTTTGCTTAGCAGCTTGAGGCTCCTCCAAGGATTGTGAGTGGGGTTAAGACCCCAGGTACCAATTGCCCATAAGCAGGGACTAAGTGTACAGACCTAGGGATGTGAGTTTCCCCTCAGGTTCCACTTAGGGTAAGGCCAGACAGGAATCGACAAATCGCCTGGTGACTAATATCCCCAAACTGCTTCCCCCTGCCTTCCAGCTAATTAATCAATAATTGCCTGCGCCTATTCACACATGGCGATGCGCTTTCCCAAAATCGCTTGAAATTGCCTAAGGAAAAGCCAGCGCCGTGTGTGAATAGGCACAGGCAATTATTCATTAATTCACTGGAAAGCAGGGGGAAGCGGTTCAGGGAGATTTGTCATCCCAAAGAAGAGGCGATTAGTTGACAGGCGACAAATCTCCCTGAATCTTCCCCTCTGGCCTTACCCTTAGGGAAATGGTTGAAAGCTGTATCCTGAGTAACTGCATTGTACATGTTCTCATCCCTGTGGGGACTGATACTGACCAAAGATGCTGTGAGTACATGCTTATATATTGTTGATGTATGATCCTGTTTTGCTCTTATGTACACTCCACTGAGTAATGCATTGTTCAATAAATATGTTCATTGGTTAAGTTATAAGAACCACTGGTGCCCAATTATTGTACCCTGAACCAAGGTACATTTGCACTACACCCTGCCTCCACATCTTTAGTGAGGGCTTACTCCCTAAGATTTAAGGTCTCACCCGGAGCACAATATTGGGAGTGGAGCTCATACTGTAGTTAGAGAATGGTGCACTCATTTTACTATAGCACTATATAAGTAAATATTGCCCTTTTACATTTCTTGCCTTGAGCCTCTTTTCGTGATGGTCTGTGTGCTGCCTCAGAGATCACCTGACCAGAGATACTGCAGCTCTGACTGTAAAGCGAAGAAATGTGATAGCAAAAGACACAACTCTGTCTGTTAATTGGCTAGTGTGACCTAACATGTATGGTTTGTTTGGTATGTTTGTGTGCACTGTGAATCCTATGATCCCAGAGGGCCATTTTTTTTAAAAATGCCAGTTTTCTATTTATGATTGCCCAATGGCACATATTACTAAAAAAGTATAATATTATGAAAATGGTTTATTTACAGCTTAATATAATATATAATAATATATCTTATTACAGAGACCTACATTATGTGAGGGGTAGTGTTTTCCTTTAACACCTGCTTGAAGGCGGCATAAACTTTTGGAGCAAACGTAACTTTTTCATTAAGAAGTTTCATTACATACACTGCTCACTATCGCACACTATAAAATTCTCAATTGTTATCCTACTGACGTGTGAAGGGCAAAGTGCTCGCAAATGGAAAATAGTTCACCTTGTGAACATTTAATCTCATTGCAAACAAGTTGTGAATTTTGCATTACCTACCAATATTACATTCCCCCTTTGTGTAAAAATTATACAGAGAAACTCTTTGTCGCTCCATGGTCCCTACCAGATAATGAGGCTCAGTACAAATAGACTTCACAATGGAACAACCTCCATCTAAACAGATAAATACTGTAATTCAGCATCTTTAATTAAAATTGATTATTTTGTTAAAATGTTCCTCCTAGCACCTGGAATTTGAGTTGAGTTCTAGCTATATTCTCTCGTCACTTGTCTAGTAATAAGTAATACTACAAATTGCTCAATCCCTACTACAGATCAGAATCCCTGCAACCCTTCTCCTTTCTACTGCTGCTGCACATGCCTTCATTATATTTAAGTGCCCAGCAGATAGAGGGGCAAATTCACTAAAGCGCGAAGCATCTAACGCTTTTTTTTTTTCAAACTCCTATCTATTGTATTGAACTTCACCAGGTCTAACCTGGCGGAGTAGAGTCTAGCTCAAGAGGTAACGTTCAGTAAAATGGTCAACTTAGTGAATTAGCATAGTTATGTCCCTTCGTCAGTGCAAAACTTCGCCTGGCGTAAGGGTGCGAAGTTGCATTAGTCTATCTACTTCGCTAGCGAATTTTGGCCAGAGTCTGACTTAGTAAAATCACTAAGTTGATAATTGACATCACGCTGGCAAATTATCGCTAGCATAAGATGCTTCGCGCTTTAGTGAATTTGCCCCAGAGTGTTCAATGCAACGCTCCCCCTGCAGACCATCAAGATGTTTGCTGAACTACTCCTCTGCACCTGATGGATGGACTTCAGATCTGCTACAGATCGTTATAGAGTTCAACACTCCTTACTGGGTCTGTACCTTCTCTTCTGCTGCATTAAGGTATAGACATTAGTTGTGAACCAGTGTGACGGAGATCTTGTTCCCTTCACAGTATTATTATACATGTAAAAAGTATATTATCCTACCACAAACTTAGACTTGGAATACAGACTCCATTTCAGAACTGACAGCAACAGCTGTAGATCTACAGATCTCCAAAAAGCAGGCTTATGTTATATGCTAAGTTCCCTAATCATGAATTTGCGTAGTATATATTTCAGCACCACGAGCAGCAGCAACGTTTTACTGCATATGAGGCATTAGGATCCTGCAGCCCTGCTTGCTTCTGCATCTCACATAATCACACCCACAAGGCTGTTACAATGTTCAATTCAGCAGCACTCTGGCCAACAGCATTATCCCTGCTTGCTGCTCTCTTCCCTGTCTCATGACATATACCTCCTATATCTTCCACTTAGAGATCCATGTACAAAAGCGCTTCTGCTGGAAGAGGCAAATGCTCTAGGACAAAGCAGCATGAAAGGAGTACCCCTAATAAAAGAGGGATTTAAGCATTCTTCTACCTTTTTTGAGTTTTTAGAAATAGTCCACTGTTTAAAGGGGTCGTTCATCTTAGTATGTTATAGAATGGCCAATTCAAAGCAACTTTTCAATTGGTCTTCATTTTTTCTTTTATAGTTTTTCAATTATCAGCCATCTTCTTCTTCTGACACTTTCCAGTTTTAAATGGGAGTCACTGACCCCATCTAAAAAACGAAAGCTCTGTAAGGCTAGACATTTAGGGGCAGATTTACTAAGGGTCGAATTCGAGGGTTAAAAAACCCTCAAATTCGACCATCAAATTTTTTTCAAATTTTAACCCTTTGAATTCAATATTCTAATTCGAAGGGTTTTAATGCAATTCTAAAAATTGAATGATCAAATTAAAACAATTCAAATGATTTTAATCATTCAATAATTTTTTTTTTTAATCAATCTTAAAATGCTGGAAAAAACCCTATGGGAGCTATAGGTTTAATCTGGTGAACTAGGCATTCGAATAAAAATTTAAAGTGCAAGCATTGAATATTCGAATAATCAGATTTTTATTCGATCTATTCGAATCATTCGATTTGATCGAATTTTTTAAATTCGATGGTTGAAATGCCCAGAAAACCTATTCGAAAATTCAAATTTGAATCTTTTTTAAAATTCGATCGAATTCTGACTCATTCACACGAATTTAGTAAATCTGCCCCTTATTGTCCTGATACTTTTTATTACTCCTCATTCTATTCAGGCCCTCTCCATTTCATATTTTAGTCTCTTATTCAAATCAATGCATGGTTACTAGGATAATTTGGACCCTAGCAACCAGCTGAAATTGCAAACTGGAGAGCTTCTGAATAAATAACTAAATAACTCAAAACCACAAATAATGAAAACCAATGCCAAAATGTCTCAGAATATCACTCTCTACATCTTCAAGTTGAAGCTAAGGGCAACCCTTGTTGTTTTAGAACTACATTCTGGTGAAGGATTCTGGAAATTGTGTCCCAGCCAGCAACTTTTTTTGTTTGCCCCTCATTCCACTGTTTAGCATTTGTGAAGGTTACCAACTGCAGAATTGGATGTTTAATCCCTTCAGTGCCTGGAGGGTCAGTACCAGAATCCTTTGCAATGTGAGTAGGCTACCCCTCCAGCACCAAAGGGATTAGGAATTATCATTTTAATTTGATTTGTATTCGTTTTCTTTCATTGTGATGCAGATGGATCTCACACAAATACCGAAATAATTTCTATGTGTTTATGTGATACAATGTAGTAATCACAGCCTCGCCGGCAAAGATAATACTCTCTCTTCTCTTTAGCATTGAAACAACAATTAACATGAGGCGTTTAAACACTTCCCTATGAACAGTAATAAATAAAAGTAATTATGAGCTATTTTAGAAACAGGCTGATAAATAACATAAATAACATTGCGGCATCGGGATAAATACTAAAGAGACCATTTTACAATCTTATTTCATGGAACATGGGTCGCTGATGGACAAAATTCCTGAAAAACCCTCGCTTCAATTTATATTCATGCAAGAATATTTCTGCACTGTGAATTCTGCTTGCCAATTTAGAAACCCAAGATTCTTGGAAAATCCCCAGAAATGCAAAATAACGAGAAGTTCATGATAAGCATATTTCTAAATTTATGGATGATTCTGCTGCTAAAGAACTTATTCAAAGCACAATGTGGTCCCTGAGATTGTGCTGGGCTGTTGGCGCAAGGGAGGGGGCAGACGCACATCAAGTTATAGGAATTGTGCTCCTGGACAGATTATCAGTTATTTAGGGTTGTTATACCTGCCGGCTTCTAGAGCAGCCTGTGACATCAGAATAACCAAAATAATCATTGGTGACTTTTATTGAGTTTTGATAAATCTTTGATTTGCTATGATTGAAAGCACAGAAGTAATTTTGTTGTGTTGTGGCTGGCTTAGAACGGGGTTCTCCAACCTTTTTACCCATGAACAACATTAAGATATTAAAGATTTGAAGAACAAAAGAATTATGAAAAATGTTCTTGGGGTTCCAAATAAGGTGATTCCTCCTTAGTATGCCCGTTCCATGGCGCCCTCCGGAGTTATAGAAGAGGCTTTAATATGCACACCATAAGTATAACAAACAGTGGGTTGGTGAGAGTGCTACGTGTTTCATGCCTTAGCTCTCCTGGCTAGTGATGGGCGAATCTAGGCACTTTCGCTTCGCCGAAAAATTCACGAATTCGCAGCAGCAAAAACTGTACGTCTCATTTTTGCCGCGCGCCACGTCGTTTTCATCGCATCGTATTCGCCGCGTCACATCGTTAACGTCGCGCGTCGCGTTGTTTCTGACACACATCTCGTTTTTTCAGACAAATTTTCACCAGCCGAATATTTTCGGAGGTTTCGCGAATGTATTCGCCAGCGGCGAATCGCGCAAATTCACCGCAAATTCGCTGCTGGCCAATAAATTCGCCCATCCCTACTCCTGGCACTTCATCAGTTTAGTTGAAAAAATAAAAATAAAAATACACAAAAACGTATATATCGTATTGAAACCAGAAAGATAGGATATAGACAATTATAATATAGTTACGAACGTGAACTAGTGAGTGCATGTAACTTGCAGTTGATTGATGTGCAATTGTGATATGTATGGTTTACATTGAACTATAACTAACATAGGATGTATAGTTTACATTGAACTACAACTAACATAGGATCGCACAAGGGTTAATGAGAATGAATTTTAATGTATTGATCTGTTGATTCCTTTAGGTATTGAATCGTAATTTTATATAGGCATCAAGTAGATGCTATTTGGAATATGTAGTTCACAGAACACGAAAGTATATTAATAATGCACTATATGTAACAGCACATATCATGAAGCAACTAGATAAGAGAGGTTCTCACACATGAAATGCAATTTTTAAATGAATGGAATTTTTAAAATTTTTAATCACTCTTTATATTTTGAAATCACTATGTATTGCACAAGTATTAGCACATATCAATTTGAGGATAGCACTTATTAATTAATTAAATTAATTTTACCATAGTCTATTTAACAATCACTAACACGTTGTCACATGACCCTGATGAAGTGCCAGGAGAGCTAAGGGCACGAAACGCGTAGCACTCTCACCAACCCACTGTTTGTTATACTTATGGTAAAGCCGCAACAATCTTATATCATGTGAGCCTCTTCTATAACTCCGGCGGGCTCCGTGGAACGGGCATACTAAGGAGGAATCGACGAATCAGAGAGACCGGGGAACAGAAGACGGGTGAGCTCCACTTAAAAACTTTAACATATATACTTTTGTGTTCCAAATAAGGTGATTGGCTAGTTGGTAGCCCCTGTATGGACTGGCAGCCTACAGGATGTTCTGTTTGGCAGTAACATGGTTTTTTAAGCAACTTAAACTTGCCTCCAAGACAGTAATTAAAGAAAAGCACCTGCTTTGAAGTCACTGGGAGCAACATCCAAGGGGCTGGTGAGCAGCATGTTGCATGTTTGGGGTCACTGGCTGGCTAGCCACTAACTGGTTAAGTGATCAACCTTTAATATGGCATCTCTTGCTAGAGGCCATGGTTCAATTACTTGTGACCCTGGACAAGTCACCTAATCTCCTGGTGTCCCAGCATGCTTAGTGTGCCTATTATGGCTGCTTTACTTGCTGTAAAAGCGCTGTATTAATGATTCCATTTCCCTTTTTAATGCCTTAAGTCTACAGATATTGCAGCTCTAGGAGAATAATGAATCCAAGAACCCTTGCTGGTGCAGCTATTCAGTGAAGTCTTAGTGACTTTTATAAGAAGGTTGCATGTCATTATGAGTTCTTTCTTTCTCTCTTTACATGTGCTGTTAAATTTAAGGTGACCAGTCATGAATCAAAGATGCTGATGATTGACATGAAGGGCTCATTTCTTATAATTAGGTGCTAAAATGGGTGCAGGACTGCACCCAAAAAAAGCCTTGCACTATAGACTTGCAGCTACTTGTGTTCATCTATTCTAGCATTATTTCATTTTGCAGTTGCACCTACTTTGGTGCATGAGAAGTAAGAAGCACACTACTGTAGGGCAGATAAGCCCTGTACCCTAAACCTGCCTTGACAAAAAGGACAGGCCGCTCTTTGTGTTGAGCTTGTAGGTGTGTGCTGTTCATTCAGTCTAATCATGAGTTGGAAGCCATGTGCATGACCAATAGTTTAGCGAGTTTTCTCCTAGCTTGTGAGAGAATTTTAAATATACTTCCAGAGTCCACATTTCATGCCTGAGAGTTACAGTTATCTATCTTATATGTTCAAAGAAAGAATCCACTACTTAATGCCAATGCTTCCTCACTTGCACCTATAGTGTGTGCTCCCCCAGCTCTTCATAAAATAACCCTCTATTCACAGGGACAGGGTAGTCATTTGCACTCCAGACATCCAAGATGGTCTTCCCTTTGGAAATGAGTCCTGATTTTTGTGAATTCCAATCTCAAGATTGATCAACTGCACTGGCCTGAAGCCTCTCCTTACTATGTTGGCTCAGCTCATCCTACTAACATTATGCATATAGAAGAAGCAGAGAGATAAGTACGCTAGTGTCCAGCTAAAATATATTTCATTTTTAGATTAGGGTTAGATTGCTAGAAGCAACCTCACAGGAGATTTGCCAAATCCCCCAAAATATCCCATCAAACATCCAACAAACTAGAACTTGTCAGGAATACTCATGTCTAATCTAGAAGAAGCACAACCAGTAAGACCTTTTTAGAATACAAGAGGTTCTACCTTTTTATACAGTGTGTCTTCTTGAAGGAGAGAAGCAATTCATTCCATGAATTTTATTTCAGTCTTTTCAGCACTACTGCGTGCTCTTTATTCCTCAGCTTTATTGAAATCCGTGCTGTGTGCCTGTAAACCTATTTAACAGTAGTTAAGGTATAAGAGCTTTTGTCGCTAAAATCCCACACTGCTTGTATCCCACTGATAAACCAATTTTGCCTTGAATATTTTCATATGTTTCATTGCTAAAAAAAAATATTCTCTTGTGCCATACATTGAGTTATATCTGGTAACTGCTAACAAATTCTGGCATGCACTTGAGCGGCGAGCTGACAAAACAAACTATTTTGCTATTAGAGAGATTCTTAACTTCCCTTTTAGAACCTTTTTATAACATTGCGGGACGTCTGACAGCAACAAAAGCAGATACAAAATGTAAGTTAGGCATTAGGGTAATAACAGTGGTTTATTATAATGATCACACTCATGGAAATCCAATCCACATATTTCAGTAAGTAAAAGATAGCATTTATACTAACATAAAGATTATGCTTCCCTCCAGTAGATTTTTATTTCTTCCACTAGTGAATATAAACCATGAGTAAGACCAACCAGTTAAGATTATTCCATTTCATCTTACATAAAAGAACAGGACAGAAATTGTGTGGAATCACAAATCATGTTGAAAGATTGTATTTTACACAAAATATTTTGCATAATATGCCACCTACTCCTAAATATGTGTTATTTATGGCTTTTTAATGTGCTGTTTTTAGGGACTGCATACAGAATGACAATTGCATGAATATTAACCTCTATTCATATGCAGAAAAACAAATGCCATTATCACTATTGTGGGCAAACAGTTGCTTTCCATAGTGTTTGGTGGGTTCTGCTCTAGGTTACTCAGAAATGGGTTAAATATAATAATTTCACTAATTGATCTTAAAAACATAAATCTTTGTTTTTCCTAAATGGTACCCCAATTCAATCCCTTCAAGCTGAAAGTCTTTAATGATTACCATAAAAATAAATAAAAGATTTACTGCTGTAAACTAATGTAACACTATTTGGGCTCTTTCAGCGCAAATGAGGTTATTGACCAGCCAGTGCATTACAGCATTTGACTCTAACACTTAAGGCACAGACTTTGCTAAGTGTTAGGGTGTAGTGCAACAACAACTCCCATAGGCTACTGTGCATACAAAGTTAAAATCAGAGCATTAGGACATTAAGTCACAGACAGCTGATTGTGTTCATACCTTCAGGCAAAAATACCTCCAAAATACCTGCAAAGTGGACGAGAGCCCACACAGTGGAATAGCCAGGGAGAACAATATCAACCCAACACCCTAACCCCTGTGGTCTCTTAACTGTAGGCAAACTTATAGCCTATGGAAGCTGCTCCCTGCTACAATCCTTTAAGGAGCACAAAGCTGATTTTGCCATTTACCCTCACTATCTTACTCTCCTAAAGACTCTATAACAGATGTTAATCCAGTCTCTTGCTGGCCTCATTCACGGGGAGATGAGGAAAGATAAGGATTTTAAAGCCATAGGGGCACATTAACCCTATGGGTCCCTGCACTAACAATTAGGTAGATACAGTACCTGTAGAATGTAAAAATATAACGGTATTGCTAACTAATTTGTAATACACTTTTCCTATCCACCTTTTTTGGAGGAAAACTTCTTAATGCGATTGTTTACTTTTGAATTAACTTTTAGTATGATATAGAGAGTGATATTCTGAGACAATCTGCAATTGGTTGTAATTTTTTATTACAGTTTTGGAGTTTTTTAGCTTTTTATTCAGAAGCTCTCAGGTTTGCAAGTTCAGCAATCTGGTTGCTAGGGTCTAAATTATCCCAGCAACCATGCATTGATTTGAATAAGGGACTGGAATATGAATAGGATAGGCCTGAAGATGAGTAGTAAAAAGTAGAAATAACAATTATTAAAAATGTAGCCTTGCAGAAAATTTGTTTTTAGCTGGGGCCAGTGATCCTCGCTTGAATTCTGGAAAGGGTCAGAAGACAAAGGCAAGGCAAATAACTTAAAATCCATTTAAAATAATAATGAAAACCAACTGAAAAGTTGCTTAGAATTAGCCTTTCTGTAACATGCTAAAAGTTAATTTAAAGGTGAACCACCACTTTAATGGTGTGTATATGTTATCTTTTACTGGTTTTCATTTGAAGTTATGGGCCCCTAGATGGCCTCTTTTCTGTATTTTCACTTCTATTTTTGGATTTCTGGTGGAATGTGACTTTGTTACCATGCCTTTATGTATAAACTGCATGATAAACACATGTTTGTGTATATATGTATCTTAAAATGTATTTTTATGAATTCGTTATCCGGAAACTTTTTATCCCGAAAGCTCTGAATTATGGGAAGGCTGTCTCCCATATACTCTATTTCAATCAAATAATAATTTTTCTCTATAATAATAAGAAAAAGTACCTTTTACTGGATCCCTATTGAAATACAGATGTAGATGTAAGGTATGGATATCCAACTTATAGAAAGAGCCCTTATTTGGAATACCCCAGGTTCCAATCATTCTGGATTACAGGTCCCATAACTCCAGTAAAATATTGGTGAAATAACCTGGTTATTCAGTGATGTCCTCCACCATCTGTAGATGGCAGGATTTCCTCAAATATTGTGGCCTAAAAATATTCAGAAAATACAAAATAGCCTTTGACCTCCTTAGTTTGATATTACAAACTAATGTTGACACTGCTTCAGACTAGAACAATGCTTTGTAATTCCTTAATACCTTTAGTATATATACAATATACAATGAACAAACTAGCCATTCAAAATTGTTCTGTCCTTGATTAATTATTATCCTCTCAAACAGGTGCTCTATGCTATGGATAGCTTTTAAAATCCTTATATTCAAACAGACACCAAGGATCATTCAACCTTTGAGATTTGCTTTAAGCACAAAGGTTATACACCTGGGTTAGCAGTCTGATAAACATCCTTTTCAGAAAAGAAATTTCATGGGTCCTTACCACCTAACATTAATTTGTATAAAAACTAAATAAAACATTTATTCCTCATCACTACATGATCACTCAAACATGCATAAAATATAAATCATGAATACATATTCTATAAAGTAAAAACAATGATATGTTATTATTCATAAACCTAAATATTCTTATGATTAATATTAATCTGTTTGAAAATCCGACACTCCTTCGTACAAGGTACATATTCAATTCCAATTCCTGTAAAGTGAATATACTTGATGATGGCCAGAACAAGTATCTATCCCGCTACTCCAATTATGGCCTGAACAGGTTACAGACATTTTAAAATTAAAATGGCATTTGCTTGGCCACAGCTTTATTGATTGATAAGGGGTGATAACACTTTACCAACCAAATCACAATTTATAATGATAATAAAAATAACAATAAATAAACCATTAGAAATTATAACAATACTCATAACATTTAAATGTCAGACCATAAGTCCGTGGCATTGTTCCACATATGTATACCAATACCAACCAGCCTATTTATCTTCTCCAGCATGACGGGTACACAATGTCTCCCAAACTTACCATTCACAGTGTCGGACTGGCCCACTGAGATACCAGGAAAACTCCCAGATGGACCCAGATGTCATTATTTCACAGTCATCTCCTATTTCTTTATGGTAAAAAAGAGGCTTAATAATGGAAGCGTATAGTAAATAGATATAAAAGACTAGGAGAAAAAAGAGGTTGAGTGAGGAGAGGAGGAATAATAGTTTGGAAAGTGGGTCCATGGTCTAAAGTTTTCCAGTGGGCCCCTGGTCTAAGGTTTTCTGGTGGGCCACTGGCATCCCAGTTCGACACTGACCATCCATAACAAACCACAACACCTCCCAGAGGACCTTTCTTCTTAGAGGGGAGTGTAAAGCAAGCAGGCACCCAGCATAATGCCAAATCCATTTAAATCCTGCCTTTCCAAAGGCTAATACCTTTGCCAGAAACCCACACTGCTACATTAATGCCCTGACCTATTCCCAACCTAGACCTAATACTTACCAGCTATAAACTTAACCTGTGCCCCACCAAGCCTGTCCACAAATTGTAACCACGCTTGGTACTATTGAATCCACCGCTGTGGGATAGCTAAACCTTCTAAGTTAACCCTGAATGCTCAGGATTGTCCCACCATGCCCTGCCCCCTTTCACTGCAATTAAACACTTAGAGGCCAGCTTTACTCATGCAAATCTAGTATCAGGGCAGCACTATAGATAATAGGGTTTATTTATTTTCAAAAGTGGGAGATTGCAATCTTAAGCCCAATAGTCATGATTGTTTTCATACAGTATCTGTGTGGTCACAAGGGCAATTGTGCTGCTCCTGACACAATTAAACCCGATAAACTATTGCAACTGCATGCAAATTGCTTCACAAGTTATAAGTAATTGGTATGGCATATGTTTTCCAGAATGATCGGGACCTGGGGTTTTCTGGATAACAGATATTTCCATTATATGGATCTTCATACTTTCTGGAAAATCATGTAAGCATTAAATAAACCCAAAAGGCGTGGGTTTGCTTCCAATAAGGATAACTTATATCTTAGTTTGGATCAAGTACAAACTACTGTTTTATTATTACAGAGAAAAAGGAAATCGTTTTTAAAGCATTTGATTGAAAAGTAGTTTATGAGAGATGGCCTTTCTGCAATTTGGAGATTTCTGGACAAAGGGTTTATGGATAATAAATCCCATACTATGGTGTTTATACAAATGTGCATACACAGGACTTTCTGTACAGCTTGAAAGTGAAAGTAAGACTAACTGCTGTTATGCAAGGGCTGCATGAACCTGCTAATAAAGCATTGTTATACCCTCCTCATCCTTGGCTACCAAACACAACACATACCTGTCATAACTGATGTGCTACAATTGCTAGGTAATCCTAATCTTACCAGGCGTGAGGTTACACTCAGTTGGATGCCATCAACCTCTCTTCGAAATTCTGAGCTTTCTGGAGAAAGGGAGAAAGGGATTCAGGATCATGAATTCTATACCTGTACTTTGGTAAAATGGCATTTAACACACAATTCAGAGCAGGAGTACAACAGCATTTTCCAGTTGTAAATGAGTCCAAAATTGTAAAGGGAACAGGCACTTGCGCCCAACACATATTACATGGTGAGAGAGCGATGCAAATATTTAAAAATGTTTACAATACAGACTAAAATCCTGTATTTCATGCAGGTGGGTATGCTTATAATTTCTCTGTTGCCCTTTGAAGCATTATTATCTGATAATAACTCAGCCTGAATATTACCTTCCATGATTTAATGAGTTCGGCTTTAATATAATTTTCTCTCACATTATAAAATTTCCATTACTGACATTATTAAATTTCCATCAGTCTCCTTACCAATATTTGCGGTGCATGACAATGTTATTTATTGTTCTGCTAGTAAGCATGGGTTGGCATAACTATGCAGCAAGCTCATTTGACTTTTTTTCTGAAAGTTTTTAGTTAATTCTGCACATAGAAGTACATTATTCCTTACCCGGTTGCACTTGAATTTAATTCTTGATGCCTGAAGCACAGAGAGATAATGCAACTTGCCTGAAGGTTACAAGGTGCTGAATAGGATTTGAACCTTCCTTGCTTCAGATCTCCGACTCAGTCAGCTGAACCATCCACTATGAATAAAAGGGGAAATGTCAACACGAAACAACATTTTCTCTTGCATGTCGAGCTAGGAATGTGAAAAAGGTTTTAAAATTCTCTATTGTTTCTGTCCCGCGAGAAATCTCAATTACTAGGTCTTGAGTAAGATTTGACAGCCGGTTTCTACTAACACATAATATGATATAGCAGTTTCTTTATTAGTTTAAAATAGTTTGGATGAAAATGCAGTTATTATTATTGAAAAAGAGCTATTATTAACAGTTTTTTGAAGTAAATATATAAACCTATATTTAAACTTATTCAATTGTAGTTGATACATGGATCTCTAAAGCGATATTGTGCCTATGAAGTGTAAAACCTGAATACAGTGCAATGGGACATAGTTTAACTGATTGTGAGATTCTGGTAGTTTTTAATTTCATTGGATAAATTGCATGTTGGTTACAATACTGCCCCTGCTCGCACACAAAATGCACAGTTTATTGCAAACATAAAAAATTCTAATTGCTCCGGAAGGCATAGATTTTTATCAGCTGAGCTACAAATTTGAAGGACACCAAACATTCATAAATGCACTTTACTGACTTCATAAACCTTAGAAATGGCACAATTAAATTATTGCATTATTGACCATGTATTGTTTACAGCAATGTTATTGATAGCAGTACAAATCTTACCCATTTATCCTGGCTTTACAGCTAATAGTTGAAAATGCCCGTACTTTAAATACAATGCAATATAAAAGGAGCATTTTCTGTGCTTCACACACAATATAATAGCTCTGTCATTTTGCTGTTTTGACAGTAACCATGACAAATGATGGAACATTTATTACCATATCTTTTTTATGGTGTTCCTGAAGGCTGGAATGTGTTATAAGGCAGAAAAGTTGTTTTGCTACAGTTTATATATGTGGATATGTGGTTTAATCAAGCTTGAGGGTTGTCAGCAGTACACAACACAACACAGGTCTATCTTCATTCGGCATTATCATGTTATTTCAGGCAGGTCTCAAGTGTTACTGTAAATCTGATTTATTTGCCCACTATGGTAATTAGAGGAAAGAGAAAGTCAAAGGGACATCCTAATTACCCCAACATTAGTTCCCACCCCCACTAAAAGCATTAGGATATTGCCTGATGGGGAGACTTGTCACTAGTGATAAACTGGTCAACGGGAGCCACAAACTGCATCATTACATCCAGTGTCATTATGGCCAGCATCATTACGTCCAACTGCAATACGTCCAGCATCATTAGGTCTAGCGGCCTATACATTTGGCACCAAAGCCTCCCTTTAAATAGATGCTCAGGGATTTTCTCAGTGCTTGGTTATAATCCTAGCTGTGTGAACTTCTTCTTGTGATTTTGATCTACTGTTTATGACCTCTGCCTTTCTACTCACTCTGCTTGAACGCTGCCTGCCCCAGACCTTGGCTTGTTTTGGTTACGCTCTTCTGCTTCCCCTCTACAGTAGTCAGCTCTGTTCCACTTCCGAATGCTGTGCTTGTGATGTATAAGACTCTCCTCACATATTGAGCTCCTCCTACCAGGTAATTGTAAGAAGTATTTTCTGTCACATTATCGCAGCTGATAATAAAATAAAATGCACATCATCCCTATATTACTTCAAGGATTTACAGTAGCTAACCTAGACCTCTAAAAACAGACATGGGCGAGTGGTGCTAATAGATGAGCATTCAAAGTTCATTATCTGAAAAGTATTAGCATACATATGTCATGCCAGAAGTATAATTTACCCTCAAATCACTGGTTATGTTACCTGATGCGTGTGAGGGGTATGGAGTTCTTGAAGCACATGTCTACACAAATTTAAAATACCTGAAAACCTCATCTAATTTCCTAGCAGCCATATTTAACACATTACTGGGGAGATCTTCCCTTCAAGGATCATAACCAAATGATTAAAAATTGTATTACAATAGAAAAGATAAATATAAAAAGACAGTATTCCTGAAATGTCACCCAAATTTCCTACTGGGGATGAACAAAATTCTGATCCACTTTAACATTACTATTTAACATTTACTCAAGCAAACTATTGTTTGTTTGGGGAATAAATTTACACATATTTAATATCAATAGATGGTTATCTTCAGTAATTTCTAGGAAGTGTTTGAGAAAAAATGTGACCTTGCCAAGTGAGCAGATCTGGAAGTGTATGGCCCTCTCTAGTCTCACAAACCAAATAAAAAGTTAATTGACCTTTATATTAGTGTTTCTTACCTTTTTCTCGAGGGACCCAGGTAAAGTCTCAGGATCAACTTAACAAACTTATAATTAGTTCAGGTCCATTCATGCACACATTCTAATTTTTTTTAAATTTTAGGACATCATTTTACTGTATTAAAAATGATCATGGAGATTGAACCTAAGTATTGTTGGGCACTAAATATGGTCTTTGATCCACAGCTTAAGAATTCCTGCTCTAACTCAATGGCTTATGCATTTGTCGTTGCCTGGGGAGATACTCATTTAATTTAGCTATCAGAGGGAAAAGAATTCTGGTAAGGCAATATAAATGATTGATTCAGATACATAAGATAATTGTATGAATACTGAATCTGTAATGTGACAGAACACAGAACAATTACAATTTGTATACATGAATTATTATGATTAAAAGTTGCAAATTCATGTGGCAACACAATCTCTAATGCAGTTAGTTTGCTTGTATTTAATTTTTTCTGATAAGACAGGATAACTTTACATATGTACACTACTGTTTTACAATGAGAACCATAAAGGTATATTTGGGGGAAAAATTACTCTGGTGGTTACATTATATTTGAAACAGATAACATACTGTAATTTTGCAGGTCAGTCAGATAGTAGGATTCATGTCTCAGTGCCAGGCAAGTAAATCACGAAACTCAGACACGGAAAAGCAAGAACATAAATGTGTCCAAGACAAGTTTCCATTAGTAGACAATTCGCTCAATATATACAATACTTTATTGTACATGTACTAGTTCCAGCCTCTTACAATGTCAACTGAATTTATTGATATTACATTGGAAACAATATGAGGTATAAAAACAGAACAGTATCAGAGAAAGACACAGAGAAGACATAAAATAGGACATGATGAGCTAAAATGTTAGCAAGGAAAAAGGCACAACAGTTTCAGTTTGAGGACACTACAAATACAGCTAATGCTTGCGCCGATTTACTAATGGTCCCTGGTGTAAATTCACTAGCCAAGTAGACAGACTCTGGTGCAACTTTGTACCCTTACGCCAGGCGAGGTTGTGCACTGACAAAGGGACGCAACTACACTAATTCGCTAAGATGCGGATTTTACTGAACGTTAATCTCTGGCGCAAGACTTGACTTTGCCACCTAAAACCAGGTGAAGTCCAATAGAGTAGATAGGATTTTCTTAAAGGACCAGTAACATAACATTTTTTAATTGTTTTAAAGTAATAAAAATATAATGCAGTGTTGCCCTGCAATGGTAAAACTGCAGTGGTTGCTTCAGAAGCACTATTATTGTTTATATAAATAAGCTGCTGTGTAGCCATGGGGCAGCCATTCAAAGGAGAAAAGGCTCAAGTTACACAGCAGATAGCAGATAAGCTCTCTAGAACAAAATGTTATCTGTTATCCATTACTTATCCTGTGTCATATAGCCATTTTTCAATTTACGCCATTGCTACACAGCAGCTTGTTTATATGAACTATAGTAGTGTTTCTGAAGCAAACAGATCAGTTTTAACAGCCCAGGGCAACACTACATGATATTTTCTTTACTTTAAAACACTTTCATTTTTTGGTGTTACTGTTCCTTTAAAAAAAAGGTGAAAAGAAAGTCCCAATAAATGCTGGCGTCTTTTACTTTTTTAAGGGTGATAGGCTGAAAAAGATTGTAAATTTTTTTAGGTTACCCTCCTTCCCCCCCCTGATAGTCTTCCTGGTTTTTGATCTTGGCCTGTCTGACTCCGTCTGTGTTCCACCTGTCTTGAACCGGCCTGATCTTTCTATGTGATCTGCCTCCGTCCTGTCCTGTGTTCTTCTGCCCTAAGACTTTGCTTTGTCGTGCCCCTTGCTAGCCAGAACTTTCGCCTTGCACCTCTCGTTAAGTCCAGGTGGCATCTGAGTAGCTCAGGGCTCCTCCAAAGGCCAAAGGCGGTCACACTACTGGTGAAGCACGAGCTGAGACCAGGGTGCTTGGCATCTGTTCTGGTTTCGGTGCCGACCGTTGGCGCATGTGTAGGGCAATAGAACAACTTTATTTTATTCATTAAAGGTTTCCTGGGCTTGTGTAGTGTAATGTAGTGGCTGTAGCATATGCGTCCATTATACTTTAACTTGGTGCTGTATGCAAATTCGGCATTGCGTAACTTTGCTTTGCTTGACAAAGTAACGGTAGTGCAACTTCGCTACTGTTCACCTCCATGAGTGCAACTTTGCGTAGCGCTGGCAAAACTAAGCCTGGTGCAGTGTGGTGCAGTTTGGTGCAGTGTGGTGCAGTGTGGTGCAGTGTGGTGAAGTGTGTCAATGGCACAACTTCAGATCTTAGTGAATTTGCCCCAGGGAGTCATTTATAAAGTTTGTGCAATACATATTTATGAGCAAAGGCTTTTTTTGCCCATGCTTTTTCCTGAATGCTAAAATATTGAACTGCTGTGCTCGTCTTTCTGGTTTTTGCAAATTCACATTGTAAATACATTTTCGCAAATGAGACAGGCACTGAAAATAGAGTTGACAATAACTTAAATTCACAATTTATGAAACTGATTTGCAAGTATTTTCTCCTCCACCAAAGTTGTGGCATAAATCAAACGCAGAGTGTTTGCATAAATATTCGCAATTTGCCATTTTTTGCCATATTTAAAAAGCCATTTGCAGTATGTAAAAACAAATTCGCAAATCTGTTTTCACACTTGTATTGAGCTTTATAAATATAACCAGATGCAGGGTAAATATAAAGTATTCACTGGGGGTCATTTATAAAGTTTGCGCAGCGCATAATTGTTCGCAAATGGTAGTTTTGCCCATGCTTTTTCCTGAACGCTACAATATTGCACTACTGTGCCTGTCTTTCCGGTTTTTGCGAATTCGCATTGTGAATGAATTTTCGC
The DNA here is from genome assembly GCA_024363595.1 of Xenopus borealis. NCBI lineage: Eukaryota > Metazoa > Chordata > Amphibia > Anura > Pipidae > Xenopus > Xenopus borealis. The sequence continues at coordinate 199,118,878 of CM044431.1, read as the reverse complement.
AAACAATTCGCAAACAAGATGGGTCTTTGCGTGAGTACAGGCACTTTGCGAGGTTGTTTTGCGCGAAAATAGCGTTAAAGGTAACTTAAATTCGCAATTTTCGAAACAGTTTTGCGAATATTTTCTCCGCCACCAAAGTTGTGGTGCAGAGTGTTCGCAATTTGTGATCTTTGCCATATTTAAAAAGCTCCTATAGACATTCGCAATGTGAAAAACAAATTCGCAAATCTGTTTTGCGAATTTGCACACTCTTATTCAGCTTTATAAATATAACCAGGCGCAGGGCAAATATATTCACTCTGCGAACCAATCTGCCCTGCGCGAAGTTTATAAATGAGTCCCACTGTGTGAGCAAATCTGCCCTGTGCAAAGTTTATAAATGAGCCTCACAGCCTTTTCATGTCAGAAATTACTTCATTTCTGGTGCACCAATATGAACAGCATCAAGTATAGCATTAGTGCATAATTTATTTTGGGGAAGTCAATTGCATCTAAGGATGCTTCCAGGAGAATCTAAAAGATCAAATTGAATTTAAAATCAAATTTCACACCTCCCAAAGGTCCTCCAGCTTCCAAAAGAAGGTGAATGATACACTCTCAAAAATAATTAAAGGGATTCTGTCATGGGGAAAAATGCATCATTTAATGGTGCTGCGCCAGCAGAATTATGTACTGAAATCCAATTTTCCAAAGAGCTAACAGATTATAATAAATTTTTAAATTTGACATGGGGCTAGACATTTTTAGTCAGTTTCCCAGCTGCCCCCAGTCATGTGACTTGTGATCTGATAAACTTCAGTCACTCTTTACTGTTATACTGCAAGTTGGAGCTATATCACCAACCCCCCCCCCCCCCAAGCAGCCCATCAGCAGATCAATGGGAACATAACATAACAGCTCCCTGGTAGATATAATAACAATACTCAATCCATGTCCCACTGAGACTGCTTCAGTTACACTGAATAGGAGAAATAACAGCCTGACTGAAAGCAGTTCCATCCTGAAGTGGTGTCTCTTTCTGAAAGCACATGACCAGCAAAATAACCTGCCCACACACACATATAACTAAAAAAACACTTGCTGGTTCAGGAATGAAATGTTATATTGCAGAGTGAATGATTTGCAGTGTAATTTAGAAATAAAAACTACATGATAAAAATCATGACAGAATCCCTTTAAGGAACTTGATACTGTATATAACATGATAACATGATACAATATAACTCTGAGATGATGGATTAGAAAAACCATGACAGTATAATATAATATTAAACCCAACACCAGAACCACAAGCTGTTCATTACACATGTATGGAATCCCCATTCATATTAGATTAGCCATAATGTGAGTGAACCAATGAACAATATTATGAGCAGAATGCATCATTAAAATCATTGCACAATAAAAATGAGGGCACATGTGACTATGTGCTCCATGCTTCCTATCGATACAGATCCCAGTCTGTATAACCCATGTTCCAGTAAGCTCCCCCTCCCTCCTATATAGTGTTTGCTGCACCTGATCCTGCAGCTCAATTACTATGCTTTTAGAATATAGGAGTTTTATTACTGATGTGGGGAGAAACTGAGGTCAACGAATTCTACATCCCCATAGGATGAACACACTTCATATATTACATACGACTTTTATTTGCAGCTGCCTGGCGGTCAGACATGTATGATCAATAAATGTACATAAAACATGTACATAAAACATGTTCATGTTTGTTTCTTTACCTTCACAGTAAAGATAACACAACAAATGAAATTATTGCATACATTGAACATTAAATTAAAACTATTATCTAACTTTGTGAGTACACAGACTGAGAAACAAGAAGTCTGCATGAAACCTTAAGTTGTTGCAGATTATTTAAATGACTTAAAGAATGAACTTAAAAATGTGAACACAATAGCAGCTTTTTATCCTTTTAACTGACAATTAGCTATTCTATATGCTTAAATGTTATCACAACAGATGGGCCATTATATACAGGACAATGGATACCAATTACTAGTGATTACAGAAGACAATGCAAGTCTAATACCAAGTCTAATACTGGTTAAATCCCAAAATGCATAAAGAAAATCAATACAATGCTTTAAATTCTGTACCGGCAGAAGCATGTTTTGGTAGCCGAGACTGAGGAGGGTATAACTGCTTTATTAACAGATTCATACAACTGCCTTACTTCCTACTTCACTTTCAAACAGTACAGAAAGTCATTTGTATAAACACCACAACTGCACTAGAGAATCCCATGGAAAAGAGACACAAATATTATGTTAGCAAAATAGACTCTGAAAGAAGAATGAGAACCTCAGAGAAAATGGTAGTGTTTTTGGCAAGTCTTCCTCCCAAGCAAAACACACCAGTCTTCCCTACAAATAGTTTTTTTGCTCATTTGTTGAGAAAGAAGAATCATACATCAGGGTAAAAGGAAGACATCTCACACTACTGAATCATCTCTCGCAAGGGATTGCACACATGGAGCATGTGCAGCAAAATTCTTGGTGCTCTCTTACAGGAAAAGACTGAGCCACACAAGTTGATGATCTTCAACCCCGCTGCTCTACTTAGCATATTTTCATCAGATAAGAAAAGTAAAAGGAAGAGCACATTGTGGTGGGGCAAATTGGCAAGGACTCTCCAGAACTACATTTATCTGAGGCTTTTATTTGCCTTTAAAGGGGTTGTTCACCTTTAAGCTAACTTTGATCATGACTTTTAGGGAGTTACTGTATATAGACAGTTTATGTTTGGTTTTCATGTTCTTTATCATTTGATTGTCTTAGGTTTTAGCTTTTTATTTAGCAACTCTCCATTTTGTTAGGGACCAAATTATCATAGAAACCATGCACTGAGTTTACTAATACAGTCTTCAGCATAGAAGGTAATCCAGGAGAGTTAATATCAGACAACGAACCACAGTTTGTATCATCTGAGTTCAAATTCTTTCTGAGAGAGAGGAATATCATGCATAGAAGGTCTTCAGTGTATTGCCCACAAGCAAATGGACAAATCAAGCAATTCAACCGAAGTCTGAAAGAAGCACTAAAAACAGCAAATCTTACTGGGAAATCTAGGAAAGTATTTACAGTAGAGTTCCTACATAACTACAGAGAAACGTGCCATGCAACAACCCAATCATCTCCAGCTGAATTATTACATGGCAGACAGATGCACACTAAGTTACATGTTGCAGACATCAAACTTCCACAAAATACTGTGCCTACAAATTTGGCTACTGCTGACATTGTCAAATATCAGCAAGCCAAATGCAAGGCTTATGCTGACAAAAAACTTGGATATTTAGTCAGAATTAAGAAACCAGGACTACTGAAACAAGGACAATCTGAATTTACTACACCACTTGAAGTGAGACACCAGCAAAGACCATACATATGAACTACCTGATGGAGGCATATGTAGTGCAAGTCATCTTGCTCCTGCTAGACATGACTTTGGAGATGTTCCATTTGATGAAGGACATTTTCCTACTCCTGATGCCAACTGCAATAGGCCTGAAGAAAGTGAACCTATAAGGCGTAAGAGAATCAGAAAACTACCTGCATGGACTAAGGACTATGTCATATGAAGAATATATGTAATTGCATTGTTGTTGTTTATTATGTTTGCCCAAATGCTTTTCTACTATAGGGGGAATATGTGGTTTTTAGATGTCACTGTGCAAATGAGTTATACTGTGTATACACAGTACTTTCTATACTGTTTAAAGTTCTAGAGTTGATGTCACTGTTGTGTAATGGCTGCATGAAGCTGCTAATAAAGCACTATTCTCTACTCATCCTCGGCTACCAAAACACAACAAAAATCACGTAAACATTAAATAAACCCAATAGGCTGGTTTTGCTTCAAAAAAGGATAAATTATATCTTAGTTTGGATTAATAAAAGGTACTGTATTATTGCTATAGAGGAAAAGGCATTTTTAGAAAAAGCCTTTCTGTAATTTAAAACTTTCTGGATAATGCATTTCCAGATAATGGATCCCATACCTGTATATGTATATATATATATATATATA